>SJYV01056284.1:1548077-1604287 GCA_006410875.1 Neotragus pygmaeus | reverse complement strand
TGTGAGCTGCTCCCTCCTCTGGAGAACCTCGGGCCCACCCAGACTGGCAAAGCAGAAGAACGTCACTTGACAGGACTTCCAGCGACATGCACGTGTCTGTCTAAGTGTGTACATGTACAATGAGGCTTGACAGAGCTGCCATCTTTCCACTGGGGCTCCCTGCTGGCCTCTAGCCCCACAGGCCTCTGCCCAACTCTCTGACTGCCTGGGGCAGTCTCCCATAGTGAAGGAGTGATGGAGGCAGAAGAGTAATGGGGGTGGGGGTGAGGAGCAAGTGCCATTCGAGGCCACCTCTGCATGTAGACAAGCCAGCCAGCGTGGGATTAACTCTAGAGACGACGCTGGAGCACGCCCGCACCACGAGCACTGAGAAAAGCCAAACTGGAAAAAGCGCAGGAGATGGAAACAGGGGCTTGGCCCAGAGGAGCAGGAGCACCCACACACATTAGTGGAGGCCACTTAGTGGAGGGGCAGTGCGGGGTGTGCGCAGGGCAGCCAACCTGCCTGGCCAATCCAGAGGACCGTCAGCAGCACCTGCAGCCGCTGGTGCCCGGCAGGAAGGCCTCTGCACGCAGTCACACACACTGAGGGGCTGGGGCAGAGCCAAGAGCAGGGCCTGCAGTTCCCCTGGCACCCAGATGCCCGCTCTCCACCGCAGAGCATCTGGCACAGGCTGGGGGGTAGTGCATCTGAGGGTGTGAGAGGCTGGGGGTGGGCAGCGGGAGGGAGGGGTCTCTCCTCTGGTTTCATTCCAAGTGTCCCGGCCAAGCCCTAGGACAGACACCACTGAGCGCGCCCGGCTCTGGAGGAGGGAGGCCTAGGAGGAGCACACTGGGAGCCTCAGCGGTGCTGCCCCCGACCCGCCATCGCGGAGCTGAGCCACACCTCCCTCCAGGGCTGGCACACCGTCCAGTCAGCACGCCACCACCACTAGTCTCAGAACCAGGCACAGCGACTACTTCCACTTTATGATTTTAAAAAACCATTTTAGCTTCTCTGAGTCCCTCACTTTTCATGTTAAGTTTTAGAACCAATTTTCAGAATAAGCCTGTGTGTGTCTATAGAACACTCTCCTAGGGTTTTAAGGAATAAAATAAAACCTCTAGACACAAATCAACACTCGTGTGTCAGGAAGCCCACTTGAACTGTGAGCCTCGCAGGTCTGGAGCAGCACTGACAGAGCTCAGAGCAAAGATGGGGTCAGCGAGCAGCCGACATGGAACCAGAGAGATGTGGACGTGGAAAAGTGGCTAAGGAGACTGCGAGGGAAGGGTCAGAACACCCACAAGTCAGAGGAGCAAACGAGGAGGGAGCCAGAGTCTACGCATCAGAATCCACACAGGCCCAGACACTGAGGCCAAGAGCCATCCACCAGGTGCGGCAGCTAGAGTCCCTGGGAGACCCTGACGGGGCAGTCATTGGAGGGTGGCACTGTGGGCAGCAGGGCCCTGAGCTGAGGCAGGGACAGGCATCAGGAGGGGCACAGCAACAAGTGCTAAGGGGAAGGGGGGGGCGGGTAATGGCAAGGTGGGCAGCAGAAAAAGCCCTGGTCTCTGAAGGAACCCTCCCAAGGAGGAGGTGGACTGTCCCAGCCGGAGGACCAGGAGACTGACTGACTGACAGCTCCAAGGTCTATTCACAAACACCGGAGGCCACTGGGTGGCAGCATCCACCCTTGGCAAGCCCTGCGGGCCCCCACGTTTTGTACCCCACCAACACAACATGCTGCTCCGGAGCTCAGAGGACACCACACAGAGCGAGCACTCGGGAAATGACTTCCTTTCCCTCAACGACACACACACTGGTCTTCCTCTTCCCTGTCTGTTCTCCCAGGTCTGACTCCACTGAGATAGGAGGCTGAGCAAACTTGATACTTTAGCAGTCCCTGAAGACAGAGAGGTGAAGTGAAGTGAAAGTCGCTCAGTCGTGTCTGACTCTTTGCAACCCCATGGACCATACGGTCCATGGAATTCTCCAGGCCAGAATACTGGAGTGCGTATCCTTTCCTTTCTCCAGGGGATCTTCCCAACCCAGGGATTGAACCTGAAGCCGGAGACACATCAGCAAAACCAAACCCTGAGCAAACACCTCTAGGACTTGGAGGAAACCAGAACAAGCTCCAAATGTGCACAGTCTACCTCCCGCACATCCAAACCAGAAAGAGCATTACTGACAAACGGACGGAGTTTCTCGGGTAAGGTCTCTGGAACACAGACGCTGCCTTTTGTTCATCTAAGACTTACCTTCATAGGGAGTCATCTCAGGGCCTCGGACCACATAGTGCCTGAGGGAGGAAAGAAAATGAGTTGGCTTTGGGGATGGCATCACTCCAAGGCTGGGGTTTTTAGGGCCCACCCGAAACTAATACACTCATAGACATTCAGCAGGTGACTAAACTTGACCAGCTACACAGCTCCCTGCCTCTCCAACAGGATCAGAGAGGCTGTGCCCTCCAAGTTTTCTGCAAAATGCCTCTGAATCCACAACACAGTACGCAAAAAGCTAACCCTCTTTGATCATTAACGTCAACTGACAATTTAAAAATTCACTTCACAGGACTTCCCTGGAAGTCCAGAGATTAAGACTCGGCACTTCCAATGCAGGGGGTGCAGGTTTCAATCCCTGGTTAGGGAACTAAGATCCCACATGTCATGCAGCGTGGAGGAAAAAAACAAACAAAAAAACAAAAATTCACAATTTATAGTTGAGATATACTTGAAATCTGATGCATTTTAGTGTGCCCAAATATCATCCAGTAGCTCACCAGGAATAGCTGGAGACCCGCAGAGACTATGCCCTGGCCCTGCCACCCTGGAAGACTCAAGACGTGACCTCGAGAGCAGCTATCTTCCAGCAGGAGGAACAGGGACAGTTCGTGGTGGTCACCAAAGGCCTCACACAGAGGGCCACAGCCCCATGGACTCTGCTCTCCACACAAATAAACAACATTTCATCTCTATGGCAAGAAGCATTGGAACTGCTCGTTTTTTTTTTGTTTTTTTTTTTTTTGGCTGCTCTGTGTGGTTGATGGGATCTTAGTTCCCTGACCAGGGATGGAATCAAGGCCCTTGGCAGTGAGAGCTGAGTCTTAACCACTGGACCACCAGGGAAGCCCCGAACTTACATATTTTCAAAGAAGACAGAAAAGCACAAAGAATAATACAGAACTAACCAGAAACACAAGACTAGACACAACTGTGCACACACGAGTAACCACCTCTCCAAACACTACTTCCCACCAGGACACTCTGACAACCCCTGCTCTCTCCTGGCTGATAGGTCAGATCCAAAAAATACCATCATTCTATGTCAGTAGACCAGGAACAAACTGGGAAAGTTGGCCTTAAATTGGGGAATGTGGCCTTAATTTGTCACTGCCCCCAATTCCTATGTCCAATCTGAGGACATCAGGAAGGGCCAGGCAA
Source organism: Neotragus pygmaeus (assembly GCA_006410875.1). Lineage (NCBI taxonomy): Eukaryota > Metazoa > Chordata > Mammalia > Artiodactyla > Bovidae > Neotragus > Neotragus pygmaeus. Next base: position 1,600,862 of record SJYV01056284.1, on the reverse strand, counting down.
GCAGTGCTCTGAGAGTGCCTGACAGCCCCAGGGCAGCAGAGTGAGGAAGGCCTAGAGTACAGACCTCTCCAGAAGACTGCTCTCTTCTCCAGTGGCGGGGACAGACACCCCAGCTGGGAAGAGCCCACACAGCAGGCCCAACACGGCCATCCTCAGCCAGTGTCTGGAACTGGATGCCAGGGGGTCTCATGACCCTAACGGCACCTCGACTGTTTGGGCAAAAATGTGGTCAGTGCTGAAAGGAAGCCAACTGTCCTTCTGGGAGTCTGGAGGGGGGCTCCAGGCAGAGGTTCCTGTGACCCACTCCCCCTGAAATCTCTGGTGCTCAGTCCCAAAGGAGATTCCCTAAGGACAACCTGCCAGCATACAGCTTGTCGCAGCTTGTGGCAAGGAGGGGAAACCTGTGTCTGGTCTCCGATGGAATCTGCCTTGCACCTCTCCCTCTGCAGTGGGTCTTCCTAGTTAACAGTAGAACCTGGGACCTGACCCCCATTCAGGAGGGGCCCCCACACGATGAGGATGTCCCCTAGACTGCCACAGAGCCCATCTGTCCATCTGCTAGCTACATCCTGGGGGCAGGGTGAGTTGTGACACTGATGTCTCCCCTACACACCAAGGCTGGACTCCCTGAGACCTTCTGCCCACCTGCCAGCGCTGACCCTTCTCTGCAAGTCAAGGAATGTGGATCCAAAATCCTTGAACACCTGTCCAATCTGGAAAAGACTTTTCTTTAACTCAGATCTCTTTCTTCTAGATCTAAAAAATTTTTTTACAGTATTTAAGATCAAAACATAAAATATTAAATACCCTCCAAACAGAGAAAATGCTCCTTAATGTTTCAGACCTACACTGTTTCTCACAAAATCACCAGCACACCTGATAAGGGCAGCACTTCTGTGGCGTGGCAAGTTCCCATGAAACATACGTCCACAGGCACAGAGCGGGGTTCAGGACACATCATCCCCCATCACCCCCCATCACAAACTTGCCAACGTAGGACAGGCCACCTCACAGCATCAAGAAGCAAAGAGCAGAGAAGGAGAGTCAAGACAAGGAGCCTCTCCAACAGGCGTGAGTCTGCAGGCCCCAAAGTCACCCCTAGGAAGGATCCTCTCTCTGGCCCCAGCGTGCAGAGCTCAAAGACAGCCTGCCACATCCGGGTTGCTATCCATTGTGAAGACAACCAGAGACCATCTGCAGGCTTCACGGTCCACTCACGCCTGATGAGCGTACAGGAACCCCCTTCCCACACTAAAAGGGCCCCTCTGGCCCTAAGCCCGTCAGGGAGAAGCCAGGTGGCAGGTGGTGCAGGGAAGGAGGCAGCAGAGCCTTACCACTCAAGGATGTTGGAAGGGAGGGGCTCAGCACAGATGTAAGGCACGGGGTCTTTCTTAATCCGGAGATAGTCCTGCTTCAGACGCTGGGTCGCTGTCGTCGGTGCTCTCTTACCGCTGTTGCTGCTCATCTGTGGAGACAAGTCTACACTGACACAGGACAGAGCAAGGCCAACCCCCACTGCCCACACCTCTGCCACCCGGAATCAAGGCCCCTAGGCCGCTCCAACTTGCCCACCCTCTCAGACACCCATGAGCCTTGCAGAGTCTCCTTTCCCGCCTGTCCCAGCAGGTCCTTCGCCAATGTGACTTTCGTCAGATACAAAGGTTAAGAGAGACCCTGCAGACTCACCTGTGTCCTTGAAGAAGCTTCAGAGGGAGAGAGCCCTTGAATTCGCCGGTCTTGAGTGGAGGAGGGCTAAAGCCAGCCCCAACCACCAGCCATCTGCATGTCTCCCCCAGCGCTGCGCTGGGTTCCATGCCCCTCCCAGAGCTCCTTGTTAAACATTTTCCAGCACGTTTAACACTGGCCACAGGTGGGTGGGAGAACAAGGGGATAGAGGAAGAGCCTCTTTCTGGGACTGGGACTAGAGAGGGGACCCTGGAGAGACCCAGACACACACGCAGGACAGAAGAGGAAGCAGGAGCAGCTGGACAGGCAAGGGTAAGGAAGTGTGTTGTGTCCAGGGCACAGCACTGGGCCACCGCAGGAGCTGAAGCACTGTGAATGGCAGCTGACGAGGCTGACCAGGTACTCGAGGCCAGGCCGTCAGGAGGCACCCCACAAAGTTTTTAAGCCCAAGTATTAAGTCAGATCAGATCTTGCACTAGAAAGGGCACTCTGGAGGCCCAGCAGAGGATGACTGGGACAGGCTAGGACAGACAAGATAGCACAAGAGGGACAGGACAGCACAGGACAGTACTGAAGGCTGGGATGGGAGGGAGGGAGCAGGCATCATTCAAGAGAAGAGACCTGGCCTGGGTCAGGGAACCTGGGACACCTCAGCTCTGCTCCAGAGGTAGGAGGGCGGGATGGGGAAGTGGAAGACGGGCTCCCCACTCTCAGGGGCACCAGAACAGCTCCAGCTCCATCTACTTAACAAACTAGAACGTCTCATAGATGGAAATTAGGTACATAAGCAAAAAAGTTTTGTTGCTAAAAATAAAGCAAGAAAGCCACTGGTGTAAAACACGGTGGAGATGGAGGACACACAGGGTATGCAGCACAGGATGGAAAGAAGAGGGAGGCGGCTGACTAGACAGGGCAGCAAGTGAGGAATCACCCTGCCCAACCTGTGTTCCCAACCTGTCCCACCATAGCACAGGATGTTAGCAGCCAAACCTCCACGCAAACCTCCCAGCCAGTACCCACTTGGCACTGCTTCCTGCACCAGGCCGGACCCTCCTCACCTCACTTGCACCTTTCCTCCCATCAGTCTCTGCCCATGGTGCCTCATTAGAGGCTATGGACTCCTGCCCTGTGCCCATGGGATCCGCCTCAGAGCACCCACCCAGCCAGATGACGACCAGGGCTTGCTGTCTCACTCTGCACCCCCAGGGTGCAGCAGTGGTCCCTCCACATGCCCAGCCCTGCTTCCTGCTCTGGGGTCTCTAAACCTCAGATACCCATATGCTCCCACTCTCTCCATCCCACCACACACCCCTGATGCAGGGCCCACTACACTGCTCATCAGTTATCACGAGACGTCCGACCAGCCTCTGACTTCCAGTCTCCCCCTATTTCAGTCCTTCCTGTTCACTGAAGTCCACTGACCCTTCTCATCGCACAGTTCAGATCACAACCTTCAGGACTCACCCAGAACTGAACAAATATATGTCAACCCCTCTGCCACCTGCCAAGTCCTCAGCCCCAGGCCGCCCTCTATCCCCTGATTCGGACTCCCAGAGCCTCGGACACTCCCACAGCCTGAGCCAGCCCCTCCTCAGAGCCCCAACCACGTGGCCACACCCTCACCCAGCCTCTACCAGTGGATGTTTCACCGAGGCCCTGCCCAGCCCAGTGCCTGACTCCCCTGGTACAGTGCCTCCACATTCTGCCCTTTGCTGGCCTTCCTGCCACCCAGCTGAATATCGCACAGGTGCTACCAGGCCCCAGTAGACACTGCTGGCTGGGGTGCCCACTGCGGGTGGTTAGGGTCTAGCCTGAGAGGGGAGTGCTCCCTGGCACCACCCCTAAGCTCCAGCCAGAGACGGCAAGGGGGCCAAGTGGTTCGCCATGGGCAACATCTAGTAACAAACACCATGACAAGTCAAAAGCAAGACCATCACCCAGGACTTGTTTCCTTTAACTGTGCACCTTAAGTCTGACATTCTGCCACACATATACCAATTCCCTGGATAATTCAAACACACTTGTGCTTGAACTCAATTAAGTGTCCGACTGCAATGCTTCAGGAAGGTTAGAGGACAGCCACACAAAACAAAATAGATTCTGCCTGGCTCCTCACAAATGAACTTTCCTCTCCCTTTTGCTTTCGAAGTCATAATTTTTAGAAGCCCACTTACAATTCAACTGCTCCGTTTATTAAAGGAACGGGTTCTCTCGGCATCACTCAGAGCAGTGCCCTCAGGTCCCTCCGGATGACAGGTGAGCCAGTTTCTCCGTCTTCCCCAAGCACACAGGGTGCATATCACATGCCTCCACAGACCCCGAAGTGCATCTCAAGGTCCCTTCAGGCCAAGTCCCCACAGCCAGAGCACAAGTGTCACAGGAGACATTCAAAAACAAAACAAGCAGCACAGTCCACATACAAAATTTCAGGGCAGACAGCTTGAAGGCCAGTAGCCTGAACCAACATCCCAGCAAGAGTCCCTTCAGTACCACGTGGACACAGACTCGCCCCTCATCCAGCACTGCCTGCCCGGCTCCTCTGGCTCCTTTCTCTCCGCCCAGAGACCTTGGTCTGACCCACCAGAGCGCACGTGACACTCCCGTGCCCGGGACTCCCACGGAAGTCTCTCCCTTCACCAGTGGGATTGCTTCACAGGCTGGATGGAGGCCCACAGCTGCTGGGGGCCACCACACCTGCCACTCCCGCACCTGCACAGAAGTTGGCTCGGCTAAGGTGTGCAGATGACAGAGCACTAGTTCTAGGCACTGGCATCCAACCATACCTGCAGAGAGGCTGGGCTTTTCAAGTAAGCAAGACCCTAAAGTTACACCGAGGGCCCCTCACCCAGAGAGAACAGAGCCCTGACCACTGCCCAGAGAACTCTCAGGCCCTCACTAACTCCCCGGGGGACTGCCCCGGGACCTCTCTAAGCATTTCCAGGCCGGGCCCGACGTGAGTTTCAGAATGGATGTGAACTAAAGATAGTCCAGATAAGTGGTGTTAACTGGAAAGGGAGCGAGAAGTGTACACCTGGCCAGGGGTGATTCGGGACAGGTAACTGGCAGACGGCGAGAGCAGGCAGGCACAGGCGAGAAGCCGGCCCAGGGCCCTCTCCAGCCACCCAGCATGGAGCTTCCCAGTCTGATCGCCCGAATTTTGTTTCCACCCCAGATGTTCATTGCTCGGGGGACTTAAGAGGCGGTCTGGGGTCCTAACTGATCGAGATGAAGCGGCGGCGGCGGCGGGCTCAACGGCAGCCACCCCACCCCGACACCGATTCCCAAGATACGTTTACAAACCAAGCTCTACGCTGGCTCGTCCTGGCGGCGCCCCCAAGTGTGCCACTAACGGGAGCCTTTCCATGGGACGTCAGTCGTGTGGCCACCCGAATCCCCAAGTTGGCCGGAGGGGGAACGACCCGGCCCGGAGCTCCGGGCACCCCGCTGTAACCGACCTCGGGTTCCGCGCACAGAAGCTCCGGGCCGGGCCCCGCGAGCGCGGACGCGGCGAGGACGGGCCGTGCGGAGGCCCCGCGCTTCCCGCTCGGGCCGGCTCCGGCGGGGCGGACGCGAGGAAGAGGCCCCGGCAGAGGCCCGCGGCGCGCGCTCACCTCTCCCCGTCGCCGCGCGTGGGCCGCCGCCGCGCTCAGGCTCGCCGTGGTCGAGGCCGGAGCAGGGAGCGGAGAGTGGGGCCCGCGCCGCAGAGCTGCACCGCGCCAGGAGCGAGCCCACGCGACCGCAGCCCCTACCACCACCGCCTCCGCCGCCGCCGCCGCCGCTTTTCCTGCCGCCTCAGCTTCCAAGATGGCCGCCCACGGGGCGGGGCAAGTCGAGCTTCCAGTTCCGGGGCGCGGTTAGCTGAGGCGGCCGCTCTAGACGGCCAGGCGGAGATCGCTTGCATCTCGCTGTCGCCTTTAGTCCGGGGAGGCAGAAGCAGTCGGTGCATGCGCACTGACAGTCAGCTTCAAGGGGCGGAGAACGAGCTCAGGGCTGGTCTGGTCCAATCAGCCACAGCTGGCCCTCCTGTTGGTCTCTCGGCCACGTCGCTGTCAGCGGCCGCAGGGCTCCCGGGCCCCCTACCCTGCACGTTCCCCTCCTCATGATCCCCTCCCTTCCGCGGGAAAACAGGCCCAGTTAGAGGGTAACCCCCGAGGTGCCGGGATGAGCCCCGCCCAAGTTCCCTGGTACCCTCCCTCCGCCCCCATCCAAAGAATCGGCCCAGTCCCGCCTGAAGGACCCAGTTCTTATGCCCACTCAACAGGGAAGCGCTGGAGGCAGTCCGCGTCCCCGGCGACCGAACCACCCGGGTCCCTGAGAATCGAATCCTGGGTGACCTTGTGTGACCGCAGTGATTGTGGAGCCAGGAGCCCCACTGGAACCTGTGCCAGGTGGGGTCCGGCGTAGGAATCCTGCCCAGCCCCTGCCTAGGGGGAGAGCTGTCCTCATAAAAAGAGTTGCACTGTTTCCCGACTGAATTTTCCGCCTAGCCCATGAATAGGGTCATTATGCAGCAGTGGCTGCTGCACCAGGCTCACTTTCTGCTCCCACGGTCCCCTCCCAGGCCCTGAGGGAGGGGGAGGCAGAGCAGGGAGGTGGGAGCCCAGGGAAGTCCCTGGGGAGCAGAGAGTCTCTGGGACAGCACTGGGGGAACACTTCGGAGCAGGTGAGGATGGCATTCGGGTGGGGGTCTGGGTAAGGGAGGGTTGGGCATCGGGCAGGCCAGCACTCTCCTCACCACCCTTCCTGGTGAGTGAGGTCTGGGGTGTGCCCCCACAGAGCTGTGCCAGGGCAGACGCTGCACTGACTGTGAGACAGACCTTGGTCATCAGCTGGGACTAATCCAGAGAGGCTGTCGCTAGGCAGATCTGGGGTTCAAACCCCAAAGTCTCACCTTTGACCACAACCCTGACTGCCTCTCAGTATACACCACCCGTGAGTGGGGTTACTAACCACATGACGATTGACAGTGGACTCCAAGCTCCGACGGGGCCAGCCATGGCCACTGGCTGAGGGCAGACAGGGGTCCGTGATCGCCACTGAGTCCGGCCCACCCGGGGCACCTCAGACAAGATATGAGCAGTCACTGCAGTGCTGGCCCAGGCCCAGGGGCAGAAACAGAAGTGCCCATTGCCCCTCAGGCCAGCACCAGGCCAGCCCACCCGGGGGAGCAGCCTGCTTCCTCCCCCTGCCGCGAGTGAGCTTCGCTGGCCCTGGCCCTGGCCCTCCTTCCTCACGGGAAGGCTGGCAGTCCCAGGCCCCACCTCCTGCTGCCACACTCAGAAAACATCTCAAGCTTCCTTCTCTCCCCTGCCTCCTCCGGGCTCTGCCATCCCCACGCAGGGCGGGCCCGGCTGTTTTTAGCTCGAGGAGAGTTATGTAAGGGAGGCTGCCCGAGGCGCTGGGTGTTTCAAGCGCAGGTGTGAGAGAGACACAAGACCAGAGCCTCAGCCCCACATGGGCAACATCATACACTTAGCCCATCTCCAGTGGCCAGTACCTCAAGGAGCCCCCTCCGTGGTGGCTGGAATCCCTGCTTGACACTGCAGCCAGCGCCTGGGGGACAGGGAGGCGCTGCAATAGCACTGAGAAGGCCTCCTACTTGCCTGTGGGCAGGGACTCCAGATGGTCCAGCCCCCCAGACTGGGGAGGATGCCCCTGGCCCCCAGAATCTGGCACGCATGCAGAGCCCATTGGCTCAGACTTCATGGCTGCTGCACCAGAATCCTTCCAGGAACCACTCTTAGCTGTCTCTGAGGGTGGAGACATCCATGGGTGTGAAAGTGGAGCCCAGGGGTCCCATGAAGTGCTGAGTGCCCACAGTCTGAAAGGAGGCACACTGATATCCCTAGGTCCAGCTTCAGGGAAAGCCACCGCTTGAAGGCTCAGTGGGGCCATGCTCAGCAGGCTGGGGCCAGCTGTCCCTCTGGAGAGAGGGTTTGGAACATAGGGTCCTAAATAATTTCTCTAGTTCTCTCAACACACAGCTGTCAAGGAGCAGCCACACGAGCCCCTGTTGTGTGAGGAGCTGGAGATGCCCTGTCTGGTCCCAGACAGCGCCTTCTGCTCCTCCAGTCACTGGAGGAGCCTGGGGAGGCAGGAGAGGGGTCAGGCAGGGAAGGGAGGAGGGGGCTGCTGGCCTCACTGCCGCTGGACACAGTCTCTGTGTCTCTGGCCTCCCAAAGGTGGGTTCTGGGGCAGCCTCCTCAGAAGCAGGAAGATGGGGCTCTGACGCCGGCCCCATGGCATCGGGTGGTCTCACCTTTGAGTCTCGAGCCTCAAGGTGAAACTCAGCCTCACTTTGTGCTTGAGGAAACGGGCTCAGAGAGGTTGAGTAATTTGTTCAACGTCATACAGCCTATGAATACAGCCTATGACTGAGGAAGCTGTGATTCGCACTCACACCTAGATGAGTCCAGGGCCAGCTCTTCCCTGAGCGTGACTTCCCTCTCCCAGAGGTCCCCAGCTGCCATCTGCCCCTTCCAAAGGCAGGAGGCTGATGACCTCACCCCTCCTCAGAGCCAAGCCCTCACCAGAAGAGCCTATCGAGGGTGGGGGCTTCCTCCCTCACCTCAGCACCCATTTGGGGTGGGCCGTCAGGAACCCAGAGCCTGTATGGGAGGGGCAGAGGGCCAAGCGGAGGGTCTGGTCATTTGGGATGGCATGGCCTCTGGCCTCATGGAGCCCTGTTGGGTTCCCCGTGGGGGCTCTCCAGCCTTTCACACACTGTCTGGCCTCAGGCAACCACACTGGGGATGAGGATTTCAGCCGTGAGGTGGTGGACTTGGACCCTGAGTGTGGTGTGTGGCTGGCGCAGGGTCTCTGTGCCTCCCGGGAGGTTGAGCTATGGGCACCACCTGCCCACCCAGGCCCCAACTCACTTCCACAGTAGGTGCCTGTCCCAGGGGCTGGGCAGCCAGCTCCAGGGGACACCCATGTTCTGGGAGTGGAGGCCCCTGCCCAGGGACCCCTGGCCACAAACACCTATGGTTAGAGCTGGGCAGGTGGAGGCGAGCAAGCATTCTCCCAAGCCAGGCGGGAGGAGAGTGGACAGGGGAGGGGGCCAGGCACCCCAGGGTCTACCGGAGTGGGGTCCCTCCTCACCCTCTAGAAACCTGGAGCCCCTCACCCGCTGCCAGGGCCAGACCCCCAGACCTCACTTCCAGGAACCTGGGCAAGAGAGCCTCACTGAGGTGAAGGACCCCTATCCCTGCCCCAAAGACTTCCCCTTCCGGGACCAGAGCAGATGTGGCTTTCCCTGCCAGGCTCCGCCCCACCACCTCGCCCCACGCCCAGCCTGTTATAAACAGGAGGCTGCTTGGCCAGCCTCGGGCCACAGCCCACTTTGTCGCCTGCTAGAACTGCCACAGTCACCGCTGTTGCAGCCGCCAGCACCAGAGGATGGATGGCCACGCACAGGGAGGGTGCAGCCTCGAGGTACCAGGGCATTAGGGCGGGCCATCACCGGGGTCTTCCTGGCTTGAGGTGGAGGGGCCGTGTCCCCCATGTTGTCTGGAGCACAGGCACAGGCGGGGCAAGGGCAGAGGCTCCCATCCACGCCTTTGTCATGCACCCCCACTGACAGAGGGCTTGCTGTGTGTGAGAGGAGGAGTATGTGTGTCTGTGTACAGCTGTGTGCGTGCGTGTACTGCATGAAGGAGTGGTGCACCCCCACTCCTGCCATGGCTGAGGTGTTGGGGACCCCACCCCCCATCTCAGGAAGCCACCCTCCTCCTGCTTGGCAATCCCAGCCAGGGTGGGAGATGGCCAGTCTGGAAACATGGTTACTGGAGTTGGAAAGAACTCTGGACGCCCTTTTCCCTCGTCTGTATCACGAAGCTGAAGGTCCTGCTGCCCTGTGAGGGCTCCGTGTGGTCACAGGACACCTGTGTGGACAGCGCTCTGTGCCACAGGGAGCCCACCAGCAGCACCCATGCTGGCACATTCTACTGGCCTGGCCACTTCCACAAACCTGAGGCCTGGGCTGACCAACTCCACCTCCTACCTGGGCCCCAGGCAGCTGGTGGGCGCTGGGTGTCCAGGCCAGCATGTGCTGGCTGAGACACACCAGGCCCTTCCTTGGCTCAGCCCCCTCCCCAGGCATCAGCCCAGGCCCAATTGCCTAGAGGAGCCAGAACCCAGGAGGCTACACCCCAGGTGCAAGAGGCCTAATGATTCAGACCAAGATGGGGACACTCTGGAAAGTCTGTAGGAAGCCCAGGCAGTGACTCAGTGCATGTCCCGGGCCAGCCAGCCTGACCTGGTCAGGGCCCCATGGCCCTGTGCACTGAGGGACCAAGGTCCCAGGATGCTGGAGCCTCCGGGTGGGAATAAGGCCAAGCAGGCCTCAGGTCGGCCTCCCTGGAGCCCTCAGGTCTCCACCATGTCTGGCCAGACTGCTGCCTACTTTCTGGAAGCCTGAGGCCCACAAACGGAGCAACCCTGGACTCAGCTCCATGGACAACACCCCACACAGGCCCACAGTGCCCAACCGGCTACAGGCCTGACCCTTGGCCCAGACGTGGCTGGACTTGTGTGGCTCCATTGGCCCCAGTCAGCTGGCCACTGAGGGTTGTTAGAGGCTGTTGAGGCCCGGGGTTCAGTCAACCCCCAATGCTGGGCCCTAGGCCCACTCAGAGCAGGTCACCTGGTTGCCCCTCACCAGAGGCCCCTGCCCCACTTGGCAGATGGCAGCAGAGACCCACCCAAGCCTCCAGCCTCGAGCCACCTTCAAACAAGGCCTGGCACAGCGTAGAGCCTATGTCCCCTCTGTCCCTGCTCCACCACCCAGGCTCGGCTCTGGCCATGAGACACGCCTGTGGAGGCTGCCTGGTGCCCCACTTGTCACCAAGTGTGTGGGGGCAACAGAGTTGGTCCCAAGTTATGGACCAGCTTCCGATGGGGTTTTTCTCAAGTGTCAGCAAGCTAGGCTAGGCCACTGGTGGCTGAGGGATGTGACAATTCCGGGAATTTGCAGGCATGGAGAATGGAAGGCTGATGGCCTGGGTGGGGAGACCTGGGTGGGGTCAGGCCAGGTGGCGGGCTGGAGCCTCACTGAGTCTCACTTCTCAGATACAGGCTGAAGGCACAGGCCAAACAGTGGGTGGGGGGCCAGGAACCTGGACTTGCCCCCAGGCACCCCCACCGACGCTGCCCGAGGAGGAACATGGAGAGAGGCTGGTAGAGCTGCATGCCTCCTTCAGGGAACTGGTCACCTTCTTCTGCACCAACTCCACTATCCACGGCACCATCCGCCTTGTTTGCTCCAGCCAGAACCGCCTCAAGACGGCCTCCTGGGGGCTGCTGCTGGCAGGAGCCCTGGGCGCGCTCTACTGGCAGTTCGCACTCCTCTTCGAGCAGTACTGGCGTTACCCGGTCATCATGACAGTGTCCGTGCACTCGGAGCGCAAGCTCTTCCCATCGGTCACTCTGTGCGACATGAACCCACACCGGTGAGGGCTGGTCCAGCCTGGGGACCCCTCCCCTGGTGCGGTCACAGCAGGACAGCCCACCTCTTTCTGCTCTGTGACCCAGAGGCAGGGCTAAAGGACAAGAAGAGTAAGCTGAGTGTTACTGTGACCAGTGCCAGGCTGGAAGGACCTTCAGGAGTTAGGCAGCCCAGGAAGGGGAGGGGAGGAGAGCCAGAGGTTTTCCAGAAGAGCAGGTGCCCAGGAGAGGGAAGCAGGGTCACATTGCAGTGTGGAGTCAGCGGAGCAAAGACAGGGAAGGGCTGTGAATGAGCCAGAGGAGGATGGGGTCCCCGGGGGTGGGCGGCAGGCCAGGCCGGGGACCTGAGTTCCCTCTGCAGCCCCGCTCTGTATTCAGAACCGCCTTCTAGGCTTCTGGGGATGGCAGGGGTTGGGGGGCTCCTATCCTGTCTGAAACTTCGGGGTCAGTGCCTGGGGCCAGCTTGGCTCTCTCCAAAGTGCCNAGGGAACCCATGGCCACCTTCTGCCTCTATCAAATCCTGGCCATTGCTCCTGCCCTCGCCTTCCAGGGCCTGCACAGGGGGCCCCACCAGCAGGTCTGGAGCTCAGCCCCTCTCACCTGTGCCCTGCCCCAGTATCAGCCTGGCCAAGGTGAACATTTTCTATCAGGAGCTCAACTACCGCACGGTGGATGAGATGCCGGTCTACTCGGTGAGCTGCCTCCTGAACCAGGGCCGGGAGAGGGGCAGGGCAAGCACCCGGGCCTCTGCTCACCACTGCCTACACCTGCAGGTGCCACAGCTGCTCTCAGCCATGGGCAGCCTCTGGAGCCTGTGGTTCGGCTCCTCAGTCCTCTCAGTTGTGGAGGTGCTAGAGCTGCTGCTGGACGCCATGGCCCTCACCCTACTGCTGTGCTGCCGCTGGCTCCGCAGGTCTCGGGGCCAGCCCAGGGCGGCCACAAGGGTGCCCCCTCCAAGCCAGAGGCCAGCCAGTGGACCAGTGGCTGCAGGCACAACGTCGAATGCCCCGGGGCCCAGCTGCCATCACCTCCCACGATGCTGCCGGGACTTCAGCAGGAGTCTCGGCTGAGTTCAGCCAAGCATGGGCCCCAGAGACCCCTGACACCTGAACCAGTCTGAACCTGGCCTGATCCTGGAAGCAGTAGCAGCGGTGGGCTCTCCTGACTGCCCAGGGCGGGCCAGTCAAGCCCCATGGGGCTTCCTGGGCCAACCAAGCCAAACCTGGGGCCCAGGAAGCAGCAGCGCCAGAGCTCCGGGGTGGCTCGCTGCCAGGCAGAGCACAGAAGGGCTTCTCGTTAGCCAAGCCACCCTGCCCTGCCCAGTGATGGCCTCACAGTTCTCAAGGAGGCCCAGGGCAGGCAGGGAATAAGGGATCATCCCCACCACTCTGGATTTCCGTGTTCTGGTTGTGATGGAGCATCTGCCCAAGTGGAGTATGTGTCCGTTGTGGGGGGGGGGCGCTCCACATGGAGTGTGTCTGGTGCCAGTGTCATATGTCCGCGTGTTTGTCAACAGGTCTGTCTGCACCTACATGTAGGTGTATGCAGGCATCGGGCAGAGCCTCACTCAGCTTGGGGCCAATGGGAGGAAGGGCAGGGCCAGGCCCAGGCACTCAGTGACCTGGGGCCACTTTGCAATAAAATGATTTCACCTGGTGGCTAGGGTGTTTTCTGCTGCCCTCTCCGTCCCGAGTGAGCTGAAAAGCTCCAACCAGATCGTACTCCCACATCCTCAGTCACAGATGCTGTGGGGGTTGTGGAGCAGGGGACATGGGGCAGAGTTTGCCTAGGGGACAAGGCTAGGACCAGACCATCCTCGCCAGTTAGTGTCCACCCTAGAAAAGGGTGGGGCAGCCATAGAGTGGAGTATCAAGAACTGATTTTAATCAATGGAGCCCAGGTTTCCATCAGGCAGGCCCCCAGGTTCCAGCTTACTGCACCCTTTGAGGGCACCACTGGTGCTGTCCCACGCAGGGCCACCCCTTGGGGAAAGCAGGTGACCCCCCACCCCAGTCGAAACAGAGCGGAGTGAGGCGGGTGAGGCGAGGCAGCGGGTGCAAGCAGCTGTTTATTAACTGTGATCCGGAGTGGAGGCAGGTCCCGCCAGCTGAGGACCTAGCAAAGGCCCTGGCGCAGGCAGTCGGGTGGGAGATGGGGGCAGAGCTCAAGCAGGGAGAGAGGAAGGAGTTAATTCTGCTCTCTGGGTGTCACAGCCAGCAGGCAAGGGAGTTGGGGGCCCACCTTGCTGCCCATGGGGCCTCCCTGGGCAGCCTTTGCATAGTGACCAGCCAAATGGCCTTGGACTGGCTGAGGGTAGAGATGGGGAGAGGCCCAGCCACTGCCCCAGGGCTCCAGGAAGGGGAATGCAGAAGGCATCAGAGGGCCCTGGGGGTGAGCTGAAGCCCCATGGGCTGAGCCAGGGGCAAGGCTGGTGAAGGGGCAGGGCTGAGCTGCAGAGCCCCCCCCAGCAGCGGGCAGAGCTGGGGGTCAAGGTGGTCCTTGAGTCCAGAGAAAAGACGTGAGACAAAGTGAGAACGAGGTCACTGTAGAAAACCCCTCAGTCCGTGACAAAGGACATCAGATGCAGGGGTGGGAAGAGCGACGCACTTGCCACCCGCTCTGGGAAAAGGCAGGGACAGATGGGGCTGCATGGCCAGCCACACGGCCTCAGGATGTCCGTGCCCAGTCAGGGCTGAGGCCCCCGGCCAGAGCCCCCAAGCACCCAAGAAGCCCAGCCTGGATGCTGGGGTCGCTAAGTGAGGTACACGGGTTGATTCCCTGGATGGGCGGTCCCTTCTGCCCTCACAAGGTGCCGGTGGCCAGCCACCAGCCCCAGGGCCCAGCGGAGGGGCTAAGGGCATGGGAGGGACCCAACTAGCAGGTCAGTGTCCTTGGGCAGTAAAGTGGGGGCATGAGGTGACACAGGCCCTGAGGGCAGATTGCGGCACCAAGTGGCATGGGCCCAGGGATAGAGGGGCAGGAGGTGACACGGGCCTGGGGGAGCAGAGAGGAGCACAAGGTGACATGGGGCCTTGAGAGTGGTTTGTGACACGAGCAACCCAGACCCCCTAGGAAGGGGTCACCGGCAGACACAGGGTCCCTGGGTGGGGAGTGATGCAACACCTCCTGGGGAAGACTGGAGCTTCCGAAGACAGTGCTGGTCCTGCTCCGGCCCGGGGTGGGGTCCGCTGGAGGAAGAGGGCAGAGCCGGGAGCAGGGCCTCCAGGAGCTCCAGAACACCAGTGCTCTCCGGAAACGGAAACGGGCCGGCGGTGNGGGCTCATCTGTGACTGCATCTGCGGCCCCCACTCACCAACCTGGAAAAAACCTGCGTGTCAGCGCTAACTGACAAAATCGTTACACGATGAAGCTGGTTGGCAGAAAACCTTGGCAAGCAAATTAAAATCCTGGCTGCTGGCCCTGGGGGAGACAGGAGGTGTGGGTGAAGCTGGGAACTAACCATGATTTACACAGGGAGTGAAAAGACCATAATTTAGAGTTTTTTTAAAAATTACAGTTTCTGTAATCTAATTATAGCCCTAATTATAAGAATGACCCTTCTTCCTTCCACTCCAGCATGTTTCTAGAACGTTCTCTGTGAAAGTTCACTTGCCGTTTTAAGGAGAGAGTTGGTGCATCTCGGAGTGAGCTACAGTGACAGGCCTGGCATCGAAAGCCTAGCGCGCTTCCCCTGACCAGAGCACACCAGCTCCTCAGCTCTTGAAATAACCCCCAGTGGCATTCTCCTCAGAGGAAACCATCTCCCCAGTTATGCGACAGTGTCCTCCCCGGCCAACCCCACCCCCCAGCCCGTGCTATTTCCGCATTCTGAAGGGCAGCCCCCCCTTTGTTCCGCACTTCCAGCCAAGGAGCTGTAGTGCCCCAGCCGCAGGGCTGGGCCTGCGTGGGGGCTGCGGGCTCATCTGTGAAGCCCCACGGCCGCCCGGCCCAGCGCTCGGACCAGCGGGCTTCCCTTCATCTCTGACTGCGCGCCGCAGGGCAAGCCACTTAACCACCTCGTTAGAATCGCAGTCACGGCCCTGCGCGGCCTCCTCCCCAGCTGCGTGGCCACCCCATTAATTTCTGCAAAGACCCATTAAGCCTCCCGGCCCAAAG
This sequence comes from Neotragus pygmaeus, assembly GCA_006410875.1. Lineage (NCBI taxonomy): Eukaryota > Metazoa > Chordata > Mammalia > Artiodactyla > Bovidae > Neotragus > Neotragus pygmaeus. The sequence continues at coordinate 1,585,616 of SJYV01056284.1, read as the reverse complement.
GCAGCCGAGGAGCAAAACCTAGCGCCATCGCCATCAGTGAGCTCCCTGGCGCTCTCCCTGGCCTCCACCTCAGGGGACTCCATCTCCCAGGGGAAGAGAAGGCCTGGCCCCCAGCGCACCCATCCCTCAGGAGCTGCCTGCAGCGCGGGGCTGGCACAGACGCTGAAGGGGGCTGGGGGCCAGGAGGAGAGGGCAGCCCGCCTTCACTGCAGCCGGTGACCTGAACACCCCACTGCAGCCCTGAGCCTCAGGTGCTGCTGAGACCTGACCTGGGGGTGGGGGGCGGGCAGCCTCCCGACCGGGGCACAGACGCCATCCACTGCCAAACCCAGTGAACGCTTGTTGGAGGCAGCAGGTGTGTCCCCAACAGGGTTGCNGCTGCTGCCGGTCAGAGGGCCCGGCTGGCCAGAGGGCGCCTCGGCCTCACGCATCTCCTCGGCCATGCGCGCCAGACGGAGCCTGGAGGAGGGCGGGCCTTGTGAAGAGCCTAGCCCGCCCCCAGCCCACTGCATCCCAGACCTGAGGAGGGCGGGCCTTGTGAAGTGCTCCGCCCCGCCCACAGGGTCCCCCACCCACACCGCCCTCCCGCTCACAGCGTGACAATGTCGGCGTTTGCTTCCTGCACCGCGATGCTCAGTGGGTCCTGCTGAGCGTGGTCCAAGGCATGCTGGTCCGCCCCCCTCTTCAAGAACAGGCAGACCTGGCTGAGAGAGGAGGGGGCAAGTCAGGTCAGGCCTTGAGCAGGTACTGGTGGGCGGCAACCCGGGCCCACGGGGCGGGGGGAAGTGAGGGTATGACCAGCCCACGACTCACCCAGTACGGCCAAGGAGCGTGGCGTGGTGGAGCGGAGCCCGGCCGTGGCTGTCTCTTTGGTTCACGTCCGCTCCGTTTTGCAGGAGGAATTCACAGACGATCAGGGAGCCCTGGGGAAGCCGGTGTGGGGAGGCGGTATGGTTCAGACGGAGCCAAGCCACGGAAACGGTTCCTTGCAGGCCCCCCACCTCCCACCACGCCCCGACGCCCCTTCAAGCATGCGCACCAAGGGAGAGCCGCTGTGAAGACTCTGCACCTGTGTCCGGGCGCAGCCGGGCGCCTACTTACCCCCAGCACGGCCTGCACCAGCGGTGTCTTTCCCTCGTCCTCCGTGTCAGCCCAGTTGACCTCCGCCCCGTGCGCCAGCGCTGCCGCCAGGGCGGGAAGGTCGCGGGTGCGCGCCGCGCGGTGCGCCAGCAGCCCCGGATGCAGCTCGCGCACGTCTGCCAGGCCCCAAGCCTCCGCCTCTCCGTCCGCCTCGCCGCTGGACTCCTCCGACTCTGCACCCTCTGCGAGGACAGGGCGATCGGGGCCGGTAAGCCGGCCCGGAGCGGGGGAGGCGCAGGGCCGGGGATGGGGAGCCGCGCACTCACCCTCCTCAGCGACGCGGTCCACCACAGAGCCCACGCCGAAGGCCAGGACATCTGAGCTGCCGTCGGAGCTGCCCCCTAAACCGCTGTCGCTGCTCAGACCTGCAAAGTCCACAGCCAGATGGGGTCCTGAGAGGCCTGGGGGAAGGCTGGAGGGCCGCCCACCCTCCCGGAGATGCTCCCTGGAGCAGGATCAGTCCCCACTAGGGGGCAGAGGAGAGCCCTGCCCAGGATGGGAGGAAAGGTGAGAAAATCAGGTGACAGCTCCACGGAGTCAAGGATTAAGCGCCCCCTAGGAGCACAGACGTGGGTGTGATTCCCCCCTCGCTCAGGTGGGCCCTAGCAGGACGGACGGGCCGAAGCGCCGCCGTAATGCAAGCTGGGAGGTCTCCATCCAGACGCGGCTCCAGGAAGCAGTGAGGGGCACCCAAGAGCAGCCCTCACATAAGAACCCCGAGCTGAGGGACAGCGAGGCAGCACCTTCTACTGCCCGAGGGCACCCGCTCACCCCAGCAGCCCTGCCAATTCTTGGCCTCCGTCTATGCCTCCTGTCCACACTGCCCAGAAAGGGGGCCCAGACGCCCCCGGCCAGTGGGTGCTGTTAGACACTTTACAGGCAGGCCCCGGGAGGCGGCGGGGAGGGCCCCAACCTGTAGCATGTGCCCCCACCCCCACTCCAAGAGGAGCTGGAGAAGATGCACACAATTGTCTTTCCGGAGCTGGTCTGGCACACAGCTGTCCACGAACACACATGCATGTGCACACACCCATGTGTATATACACATGTACACACTCGTATGTACCCATGTGCACAGTCATTCCCCACACACACTTCTGTGTGCACATGAGTCTCCCTGAGGGTCATGGCTCCAGCCTCCAAGTCAGTGGCTGAGTTACCCCCGGCCCCGGGAGATACTGTCCCATCGTTAGCCCTGCTTGGCCCCCCAGACTCTCCCCATCCCTACACTAGTACCTCCTGCAAGGAATGCCCATCCCTCTGGTCCCTGGGTGAGTGGCCACAGCTGTCCTGTACTTGTCCACCCTCTAAGCAAGCATGCCTGGTCCCTGCTCTGCTGCCCTGGCTGAGCTGGCAGGTGGGCAGCAGGGGACTTACTGCGTGGGCCGGCGGCGGCAGCCCCTGCGTCGAAGTAGGAGAAAAGGGAGTCCAGTTCGTCCGGGCAGAAGAGGGAGTCCCTGCGGAACCTGGGCTCCATGGAACCTGCAGCAGGGCAGTAACCGGGCCAGGCTGGGAGGTGGGCAGAGCTTGGAGCTCTGCTCCTTCCTCCCCCAACCCCTGGCTTCCCTGGGGTCCATAGTCTGGAGGCACACCCCGTGCCCAGGCCTGTGAGCTGAGGCACACCTGCCGGCCCCCTCCCACCTGAGCACAGGGCAGCCACAGAGGGCAGAACAGGCTCCATCCGGACTTTGCTGCGGCGGGGGGCGGGGGCTCGGGGGGAGCTGTGGTGACGCTGGCACTTCTGCACCCTCCAGCGCTGTGGGGCCTCCCGGGCCGGTGCTGAGGGCGGCCTCCGCACAAACTTCTTCTCCACATATTTGTCCTTGATCCAGGCCTCCTTGTCCTGTCTGGACCAGGACCAGACATGAGGCCGCACTTGTGGGTGGGGGCTCCCCAGGCCCTGCCTAGGCTACCTCACACCTCACCTGGGGCTGCTGGCTGTGGGCTTCCTAATGCCTGGCCCCTCACACTGGGCCTCGTAGATCCGGTTCACGGTGCTGTTTCCAAGCTCACACATCAGCTGGCAGGAGAGGGTGAAGCCAGCATCAGCCCAGCCCACAGACCTCCCCTGAAGTGGGCAGACGTGGCTCTGTCTCCCTCCCCTCACCAGCCGCCTGGTGGCCTGCAATGGCCCCCACACACCTTCAGCAGCTCCGGTTCCCACGAGTCCAGGGTCAGGGACCGCACCTTGGAGCAGTGGACGCCCAGGCTCCTGGATGATGAGGGATGAGGGGTCAGGGCGTGGCTCTGCCCCCACCCCCTCTGTGCCGCCCGGGAGGCCCACCTGTGGATGCCTGAGCACTCGATGCAGAGCAGCACACCCAGGTTGATGCTGGCCCAGCGCGGGTCAGGCTGGCCGCAGTCACCACACTGGCTGTTGCCAGCCACGTTCTGCACCCGCTGCAGCACGCTCTCACCCTTGACGCTGCGTTCCCGAGAGTCCGTGGCAGAGTCGATGCTGCTTGTGGACGGGGAGGCGGTGCGGTCCAGCCTCTGGGGACCGGGTGAGGGGTCACTCAGCCCTACGGGAGCTCCAACCCCAGTCTCCCCAGTGGGGGCCCCCTCTTCCTTCCCAGATACAGGGGCCGACCCAGGCCAGGGTGCCTGAAGCATGAGCCTGCACCCCCATGTGGGCACACACACTCATGTGTGCATACAGAGAATGCACGTGTGTGCTGGTGTGTGGCCTGCGGGAGCTGTACACGCACATGCAGGGAGGACCCACCTCACTGTAGCAGCTGTCAGGGCTCTCCCGATAGGCAGAGGCAATGCTGGCTTGCACCGCCTGAACCCAGGCCTGCCGCAGTTTCTCTGAGTCGGCCTGCAGCATGCAGCTCCTGCAGGAAGGGGCCTGTCAGCCTGGGCAAGCAGGGGCTCTTGCCACATCATGCCTTGGGCAGGACCTGCTTACTTGGTGGGTGACACGACCTCAAAGCAGAACCTCCGCTCGACGTCCTCACAGGGCTTCACAGAGCAGAGCCGGAGGTCGTCCACTACCACGGTCAGCACGTCCTGCGGGCATGACCACCGTGGCCCTCGTGCTCAGCACCCAGCCCTGCCCCACTCTGACCACCCATTCACTGCTCCACCCAGGACACAGATTGCCTGGGGTTCGAGTGGTCTCTGTCCCTGGGCACTCAGGCTTTGTTGCCCATCTGTGTCCTCAGCCCCATTATACCAACCCCCCCAACCATCCACCCCCAGGCCAGGTGAGAAGGCCCAGGAGTCGCTGCCCTGGGCTCAGTGCACCTTCAGCTTCTTCTGGTAGACCAGCTGGCTGTTCTGGATGGAGAACCAGCGCCTGGGTGGGAAATGGGCCAGGAAGAGTCAGGCCAGGCTGGGCACCCTCCCCCACCTATCTGCCCTGCAGTCCCCTGAGGAAGGGCCTCCCTTACCGGTTCCACGTCTTGAAGGCGTTGCTGGCCCTCTTGAAGAGGTAGCCTTCCATCACTACCCCACTGGGTGCATCCACATCAAACTCCACCTTGGGCTCATCATAGGAGAAGTCCTGGGAGCAGTCGGAGCCCAGCCCCCCATGAGCACCCACCCACTGCTGTGCAGACACAGCTGCCCTCCCAGGCTCCCCCCAGCCAAGGTTGAGAGGGTGAGTCTTCATAGCCACTTCCTGACCCAAACCCCACGGGGGCCGATGCCTCCCGCCACAGCTGGGGGCCTGGAGTGCTCTGGCCCCACCCCCCAGCTCCCCCTGCCCAGCACAGACAGCAGGCTCTGGGTAGGATCAGGAAGGAAGCCGCCTCCCTTGTCCTCAGTCCCCCATTCATGTCGCCAGCTGGGCTGCTCCAGCCAGCCTGACAGAGCTCCATTCACACAGGCCAGGGAGACACTGAGCGTTGTCCTGTGTGTCCGGCAGTGGGAGAGGAGGCCCAGCCACCTGCTCCCCTGGCTGAGTGGGGGCGGGAAAGGACAGCTGCAGCTGCTCCCGAAGGGGACTCATCCCAGCTCAGCAGCCTCCGCTGGTGCTGGGCGCGCCCCGGGAGGTGCTCAGGGTCGGAGCGCTGGGGCTGCGGAGGTGTCCTTGGTGCTGAAACGGGGTGGGGCAGACAGAGGCCCCAACCCACCTGTCCCCCCACCCCACCCCCGGGTGGGCGCCCACTCACCTGCAGCAGCGTCTGAGGGCGGGAGTGGGAGGAGCGGGAGCAGGGAGAGAGACAGCCAGTGAGTGAAGCCCTGCCACCGCCTCCTGGGAACTAGCAGCTCCCACCAGCAGTCGTCTCCGCCCAGGGCAGTGCCATGACAGCCGTCTGGCCAGGAGCAGAGAGGCCCCAGTAGGACCCTCCACCCAGCCCCAGCCCTAGCGCCCGTGGGCTGAGGGGGCTGGTCCTGGCCTCTAAGTGACCTCTCACTGTGCTGAGACCCTGAGGGATGAGGACTCCCACCTCTGACTGCTCTTCCAAGGAGGATCAGAATCAGCCTGAGCATGGGCAGGCCTGGGGAGGGACGGGGAGTGTGTCTTTGTGGCAGTCTCCCAGGTCCACACTTGGAGAAGGCTGAGGGGCCCTCCACAGGGAGGCCAGGGCTGCAGGGCCTCACCCGTTGTTGGATGGCGGCATGCTTGCGCTCCATCTCCCGCTTCTCCACTGCCGAGTCGATCACCAGCTGGTCCAGCTGTGGGGAGGGGTACAGAGAGGGAAGTGGACCCCCTCCCCTGACACGCTGGCCCTGGCTTCCCCTCCCCGCAGGCTCACCTCGGCCGCCAGCTTCTTCATGTAGGGATCCAGCTGGTGCAGCAGGCTGTAGCCCTGCTGGAAGAAGCTGTACTGGGCATGCATGAAGGACAGCATCTGGCGGGGGGGGGAGGGGGGGCGTAGGGACACAGGTGAGGCCCGGCCACCAGACATGGTGCCCAGGGCCCCACAGGTGCACCCAACCCCAGCACTCACGGAATCCAAAATCTCAAACTTCTTCTTAGCCTGGAGGACGTTGATCTGCCAAGGAAGGCATGAACAGGTGAAGATATCAGGGCTAAGCCTGGACATTGCTCGTGTCCACTCGGTGCTTGTGGCTCCCCGAGACCACCAGCTCATCTGATGCTCCCTACACTGGTACCCATCCCTCCTCTCATGGTTTCTCCATGGACAAAGCCATGAACTCTACCCCCTGCTCCAAGCCCTCCTGCAGCCTCTGGCCCTAGCTTGTCCCAAGCACGGTCCCACCTCTGGGCCTTTGCCTGGGGCGTTCCCTCCTCCAGGTCCCTCTCCAAGTATCCGAAGTTTTCTCAGGTCAGAGGGGCCCCTCCAGAAACCAGGTCCCTGTCTGCAGTGACACACAAGCCCAGCGACTCACCTGGAGCACATAGTCCAGCGCCAGGTGACGGAAACACTTTCGGGCGAGGATCAGGGCACCCGTAGCCTCCTCCACCTCGTGGGGCCGGTGCCTCGGGGCCTGGGCATTCCTCACCAGCGACAGCTCCATGTCCTCCCGAACTTTGTCAAACTGCTTCTTGGTCTCCTTGAACTTCCGCACGTCCCTGGAGGCCAGCGGGTGTCAGGTCAGGGAGCCTGAGGAGAGGTGCACTGGGGTCTCCCCCCTTCAAGAAAAGCCCTCTTTCTGCTCCCAGCCCCTCTGTGCTCCACACCCCCCCTTTCCCACCTCCCTGTCCTGGCTTCCCACCCGCTTCAGCCAGCACTCCCTGCCACCTCCTCTTCAGGTCCCTTCCCCAACCCAGGGTCCCCTTTCTCTTCACCACCTCACCCACAGGATTGGTCCAGCTTGGGGTGACCCTTAGCCTTACCCTGGACTCCAGATGCTCCACTTGGGGGATCCCCAACTATACACAGAGCACTGAGCTGAGACCCCCGCCAAGTCCCCACCTCCTGCTCTATGATCCCGACCCTGACCCTTCCATGGTCCTGCCCTCACCCCTGCCTGAGGGCCCCCTTGCTGTCCTCTGTGGTCCCTGCCCTCCAGCACTGTTTCCTCAGCCCAGTCTTGGCCTGCACTGAGCCCCCTACGCAGAGCCTGCAGGCCTTGTGTCAGGGCCCCAGACTCTCTCAGCTCAAACACCCCAGCATGGGTGTGGCCCTGTGCCCTCTTGAGGCCGAGAGAGGCCAGGCCTCCCTTGGGGCCACTCACTCTTTGACGAAGTTGTGGAGCTGCTGCCGCACAGACCTCTGGGCCTGGTCAAACAGGATCTGGGAGCATAGGAAGGTAGAGGTATCAGGGACCTGCCCCTACATGACCCCAGAGGCCAGGCCCCTATCCCCTCAGGTAAGAACCAGAGAATGCCCTGTCCAGCCCCACTTAGGCCCCAGCTGGTCACCCTCACAGAGCCACCCTCACAGGGTCCAAGGGACCAGGTGCAGCCCATAGGCCTGGGTCAGCGCCCAGAGGCAACAGCTGTGACCACCTGCCCATCTCCCCCACTTGGGTCTCAGACTCGAGGCCCAAGCTGTCCCCCTCCCATGGCCCAGACAGAGCAGGCACACCCAGGGTCCCTAGTGACAGCCAGTGTCCCAGCCTGGGGAGGGGCCACCTTGAGGATGACCAGCCCTGCAGTTGGAAGGGTTCAGCTGTGGCCGAAGCTCCTGAGTGATCTGGCCTGGGGGCAGGGTGAAGTGGTTGTGTGGGGCTGGAGGGGCCTCCCCTACAGTGCTAACTGGACCCAGAATCAGATCCGATCAACATGGGGAGAGGGCTGGGCCCTAACCAGAAGCAGACAGACACACAGACAGACTGCTGAGGCCGGACGAGCTGTCCAGCACTGGTTTATTTCTGAACTTCCCCTGTGGGGGTGGGGCCCCTTGTTTAGTCTGGGGCTCTGGTTTCCAGGCCACGGTCTGACCACCCACATGGGCCTCATTCTGTTCTATGTGTCCATGCAGGGGGCCCGTGAGGGGCTCAAGGTCATTCAGACCCATCCTGGGAAGCAGTGGGGTCAGCCTGGCCAATAACCGTTGTCTGATGGCACTGGATAACCCTCTAAGGCGCCTATGCCAAGCCCCCACCACCCTCAGCCCCAGACGGGCAGGTTCCAGGCACTTCCTTGCTGGTTATCCGGCCCTCACCTGGGACACAGAATTTCAACAATGTGGGCCCCCCGCTCCCCGACTGCAGGAGCAGAAACGTGGCCTCCCCCACAGCCCGCCCTTGCCAGCTCAGCTCTCCCAGAGCCAGCCCAGAGGCTTCCAGGCTGGGTGGGGCCTGCAGGAAGCCTGAGGGGTGGCTGCCTGGGAAGGGATGACAGCGATGACAAGGAAGCGCAGTGCCCCCCGACTACCCCCATCAGGGCTCACCATGTGGTAGGTGACCATCTCCTGCAGGCTGTCTCCAAACCTCTGCAGACATTCCTGGGGGTGGGTGGGGGAGACTCTTGCTTAAATGGGACTGCCATGCCCCCAGTATCAGCACCTCCCACCCACTAGCCACAGAGTGGTCCCTGTGGCCCAACACAAACGCCCACCCTCGAGGGGCTGCCTGCCTGTGCCTGCCCCAGCCTAGAGGTCAGAGGTCAGCTGCCCCTCACCGATATAACAGTGTCGCCCTGGCACTGCTGGGACAGGTCGCGGATGCCACTCACGAAGAGTCTGTTGGTGGTGACGTAGGCCTTGCCTGCCTCGATCATGCTGCTACATAACTTCACCAGCTGCAGACAGAAGAGGACGGACGAGGGACACTCACGGCACCTGTGGGCCCAGCCCTCACCACCACCAAAGCCAGACCACACAGGCTGGGACCCTGCCAGGCAGCCGGAATTCACCTCAGGGCCTATCAGTGCCCAGGACACAGCTGCGCAACCCTAGGCAGAGAAGGAAGGCCACTGCCCGCCACCTGTCCTCTTAAGCCCACCCGGTGCTGGGGCAACAGCTTGGCACTGCCCAGGCCTTGGCTCTAGTATGAGAAGTGGGAGCAAGAGAGGGAAGCCAGGAGCCGGGACCCCAGAACTGCGGTAGGCATGTGGTCCTGGCCAAGGAACAACAGGATCAGCCAGCAGGGGCTCATGGATGCCATCCCTCCTCCCCTCCTGCCTGTGCCCTGGGCCCCTAACCCAGCCACTCAGAGTCATAGCCCCCCAGCAGCTGCCCCTGCCTCCCCCAAGACTCCCCTCTTTGTCTTGGCAAGAGGAAACCACACAGAAACAGGTGTGTGTGCGGCAGGTATGACGGCCAGTGACAGGCAGGCCCACGTGCTATGCATAAACACACACTTGTACTCGTATTGGTGGCCGCAAGTGAGCTGGACCAAGCCCTCTATGTGCCCCCAGGCCCTTCCCTCACCTTGTCCAGTTTGGCCTCGATCTCAACCACGTCCGTTTCCACCTCATCGATAGTTGCCCTGCGACGGGTACAGGGTGGCTGGAGACCCGCCTGCAGCGAGCCTCCCCCACCGACTTAGCTGGTCTTCATCTCCCCAGGCACCTCCCCTCTGCAGTGGGAAGGGGTTGCTCTGTCGATAGCCACTGGCTCCCGCAGGCCCACCTTCCTCCATGCCCCTTGGACAGACTAAGACATGGAGACTGGGGTGGGGGCACGGAAGAGGGAGGAGGAGAAGGGGCAGGACTGGGACCGTGACTCCATGGCTGCAGAGCCTCCAGGGCCCACCACCATCCCAGGCAGATAGAGGCCTAATCGGCTGTGATGCCCCCAAATGGGGTCTGNTTAGATGTGTATAAGAGACAGAGGCCGCTGCGCCACCGCCCCGCCCCGCCTGTCACCGCCGGGGAGCGTCGCCAAAGTCCTCCGTCCGCGCGCGCCGCCCGCTGTCACCGCCGGGGAGCGTCGCCAAACGCTCCGACGTCCCGCCCCCTTCGTCCGAGCAGCGGGTCGGAAGAGTGGATGGGGCCAGTAGCAGTCTCAGGAGCCGCTGGGCCGCGTGCGCTCCAGCGATTCGGCCTTAGGCAACCTGGGGGATTGGCAACGGGCGCTCATCTGGACCGCGGCGGGAGGAGTGGACGGGTGCTAGTGGGGTGGGCGCGGGAGCTCGCGGGTCTCCGTGAAGCTGCGGCGGCGTTTCCCCTGGGTGGGCACTTTGCATCCGCTCCCTAAATTTAGTCCCGCCTCGGCTCCCCCGCCCTGGGCAGCCTTGCTAGGCTGCCTGGGCGGGGCGAGAGCGCAGGCGCAGGCGCCGGAGCGGCCAGGGGGCGTAGACAGACTGGGTGCGCGCGCGCGTAGCCCCAAGTGCGGTCCTAATCTACCTGGCTCTCCGCCTGTCCCGCTGAGCTCCTGCGGCTCCACCTCGTCCAGTCTGGCTATGGGCACGGGCTCGGTGCGGGCGCGCTACCTCGTGTACTTCCAGTATTTGGGAACGGACTTTAAGTACGTCCTCTGAGCCTCCTACCCGTGCCCACGACCCCCTCGTGGAGCCCGGCCCCGCGGGGAGCACCAAAGCAAGAGCCGGAAAGAGCCGAGGACAGGCGCCCGAGGGGATGGCGGAGGCTGAGTTTAGGGTCCTCACTTCCGGCCTCGGGCCCCGGCCGCCAGGGCTGGAACGGCCGCCTTTGATCACAGTGGGCAGAGCGGGCGGGGCCCCGGGCGAAGCAGCCTCCTCGCTGTAACTTCCACCTTCCCTGCCCGCAGCGGGGTCGCGGCCGTCAGGGGCGTCCAGCGCGCCGTCGGAGTCCAGAACTACCTGGAGGTGAGATCCAGGTCTGTGCCCTGGAGGGAGGAGGGCGACCCCGGGGAGAGGCAGATGGGAGCCCGGCCTGTATCTGTATCTTACACACCCCTAGGAGGCCGCAGAGCGGCTGAACTCGGTGGTGCCGGTAAAGTTCACCATTTCCAGCCGCACGGATGCTGGGGTCCACGCCCTAAGTAACGCGGCGCACCTGGACATCCAACGCCGCTCAGATCTGCCACCCTTCTCCCCTGAGGTCCTGACGGAAGCCCTCAACACCCACCTGAAGCACCCTGCGATCAGGTGAGCTCTCCTGGGATCGTACACTATGGCAGAGGCGGGAGGTGAGGACAGAACTCCTTAGGGGTGATGCCAAGGTGTCACATCGCTGCTGCAAGGGGTCATTCCTAGTCTCGCTCCCACAGGGTGCTACAGGCCTTCCGTGTACCCAGCCACTTCCATGCCCGCCATGCAGCCATATCCAGGACCTACCTGTACCGCCTAGCTACCGGCTGCCCCAGGCCTGACAGGCTGCCTGTATTTGAAAGAAACCGGTGCTGGGCGCTTCAGGCAGAGTGAGTGGTTTGAGTGAGCAGGGGCTTGCCAGGGCTGCCTGGCCAGCCATTCACTCCTGACCACTCATTTGGCTCCCTGCAGCTGCTTGGATGTGGCTGCCATGCAGGAAGCTGCCCAGCACCTCCTGGGGACACATAACTTCAGTGCCTTCCAGTCCGCCGGCAGCCCAGCCTCCAGCCCGGTGCGCACTTTGTGCCGAGCCTCTGTGTCCCCCGACCCCACCAGCCCCTTTGTCCTCCCCGAGGAAAGCAGGTGAGAAGAGCAGCCCCCACTCTGATCTGGAGGCTGCAAAGGCTAGATTTAGCTTTAGCACCTTCCCTAGTGCTGCACTTGGGGCTCCCTGGGTACCCACCCATCCAGCTTCTGGGGAGAAGAGGATGCCTGTCAGCCATGGTGTGGGCCTTCTGGACCCATGAGCCTCGGTCCAGAAGGCAGAGCACACGCACACTGCCTGCCCTGCCCAGAGCTCACCAACTCATGGACGAATCCTGGTGGTCAAGGTCAAGGGTGTTTCTCCTGGGGGAGAAACACCAGGCCAGTGGTTCTGGTCTCGGCTGACAAGGGTTGTTTCTACTGACCCCACCTCACCCCACCCCCACTGTCCCAGGGCCTCCAGCCATCCAGCAGCTACTGGATTCCAGAGCCTTCCCAGTTAGGCCCAGCCTCCAGCTCCTGCTGAAGAGCCCAGGGCTGCCTTCCAGTTGCCTCTGAGCTCACACCAGGACCTCAGCCCCGACAGCTCTGCCGTCACCTCACAAGCACTAGTCACCTGGCTTTAGTCGCCCTTTCTCTGGGCTCAGTTNCAGCTACTGGATTCCAGAGCCTTCCCAGTTAGGCCCAGCCTCCAGCTCCTGCTGAAGAGCCCAGGGCTGCCTTCCAGTTGCCTCTGAGCTCACACCAGGACCTCAGCCCCGACAGCTCTGCCGTCACCTCACAAGCACTAGTCACCTGGCTTTAGTCGCCCTTTCTCTGGGCTCAGTTACAGTAAAGGGAAGGGGGGGGGGGTGGCGGCATTTGGACCCCAGGGTGGGAAGCCATAGGTCACACTGTGAGGCGTCCGTGTCCCCAGGCAGTTGCGGTTCTGGAGCCTGGAGTTTGAGAGCCAGTCCTTCCTGTACAAACAGGTGGGCTCCGTCCGGGGGTCTTCCCTGGGGATGGGGCCTGGGGCTTGAGCAGCTGCAGCAGTGTTTGCTTTGGGTCACAGGTGCGGAGAATGACTGCTGTACTTGTAGCTGTGGGGCTGGGGGCTTTGATGCCTGCTCAGGTGAAAGCCATTCTGGAGAGCCAGGACCCCCTGGGGAAATACCAGAGCCGTGTGGCCCCTGCCCATGGCTTGTTCCTGAAGTCAGTGCTCTACGAAGGCCTTGGTAAGAGAAAGTGACCTGAGGAGGTCCCTGCTAACCTGACTGGCTGACCCTTCCCAAGGCTGAGCCTTCACCAGGAGAAGGGTGCTTGGTGGCAGTGCCATACCCCAGGAAAGCCCAAAGGCAGGTAGCCTGGAGTAGGTGCCACAGCCCCTCAGCCAAGCCCTGTCCTGACCTGGCCCTGGGTTGGGGGTAGGGGATGGGGAAGCTGAGAGGATCCAGATGGCAGCACTGGGTGGAGGGACTTGAACTCTGGGGCAAAGGCAGGGGCTCTGCAGTTCCAATGGAAGGCTCTCGCCTGGCTCCTGCAGAAACCTTCTTGCCCCCAGGATAACCTGGAGTCTATCCATAGGTCCCACCTCCATGCAGCCTCCTCGCATGCCCTCAGAGACCCAGTACAGAAGTCACAGGTAACCCTCTGCTGCTCCGCTGCTTGACCCTGCCCTGCACCGTGCAGCGACCACAGCAAGCCTGTACCTGCACAAGTCCCCACCTCCCTGGGTGCTTGACCAGGTGGGTTGCCACGGAGGAGTGGTGCAGGAGACAGGCAGAAGCATCAGAAAGGGAGACGCCCAGACAGCCTGTGGTGGTCTTTATTGGAGATCAACACCCCAAGAGCCCCCACCCATCTCCTGGGATGCCAGGAGTAGAAATAAAAGGTGAAAACCTCCCAGATCCGTTTCTTTGGCCAAAAGCAGCCACTTGAGCAGGTATGTGGCCCTGTGTTCTCTACACAGGTGAGCGGTGGGATCTACACCCAAGGACACAGGGAATACGGGGGCATAGACGGTCCTGGAGCAACAGCCAGGTCCCTCTACTGTCCACAGGGCTTCAGCTGGCCTGGGGCAGGCCCTTCTTGAGCAGAGATGTAAGGTAGCTTCCTAGCTCCTCGTCCTGCAGCCACAGGCAAGAAGGGCTGTTGGTCTGTCCCCATGACCCGCCTGCCCGGGTGATAGGGAGACCCAACCAGTCCTGCCCTCACCTGGTAGGTCCAGGAGACCAGTAGCACCTTGGTGCCTGGGTCCTCGGAGTGGGCAGCGGCCTGGACTAAGATGGACTCCACAGTCACAGAGCCGTCAGGAAGGTGCTGCACACAGTGGTCCTTGAGGACACTGCAGGGAGTCCCAGTGAGGCCCAGCCTGGCACACCTACGTGTTCCCTGCACCCATGGGGAAGGGCAGCCAGGGCGCCTACCTCTTCAGGTGGCTGTACACGCGCATGGCCATCTCCTGCTCCTTGCGCGTGTCGTGCAGGTGTACACGACAGGTGAAGCGCAGCTGGTGCTCGGCCAGGCCCAACTCCTTGAGGGCCTGCTCTGAGGACACGAGCCGGAAGTTCTGTGGGGCAAGAGTGGGTCAGAGCTGGCAGAGACAGCCCCCCAGCTCCACGGTGACTGCAGCACTCACACTATCCTTCATGATCAGGGTGCCGTGCAAGAGCCGAGGCTTCTTGGCGTCAGGGAGCAGCCCTGTGGGGATGGGGCACTGGTCGGCACTGTAACTGGGGCCACCTGCCCAGCAGCCACCCTGCCCCCCAACCCCCACCGCAGCTGGCCTTGCTGCTCACCCTGTGCCATCTCCCGCTTCAACAGCCCCAGTGAGATGCCCACAGGGATGCTGGGGTTTGTGGGCAGCGTCACCGTCTCGCCATTGGCCGGCATGTAGCAGCTGACCCCTGGCCAGGAGATGGAGAGAGCCTCAGTCCAGGCTGGAGGGCGCCGCCTGCACCAGACCCCCCACTCCCCTACCCTTGCCTGGACTGCCTACGGAATTCCTGCTCAATCTTCTGCTTCAGAAACTCCATCTTCTTGGCCTCGCCGTGCACCAGCAGCACATTCTCTGGCTCCGCCTGGCCCACCAGCTGCATGATGCCCTTGGCATCCGCATGGGCACTGAAGGACATGTACTCCACCTGCATCTTGACCTCCAGCTGTAACATTGCAGTATGTGGGCCATCAGCACAGGTGGTGGTTCCGAGGGCCTCCACCCACCCAAGTGGGATCCACAGGGCTGGTAGAGAGAGGTGAGGACTCACCACCTGCCGCCCCTCCATCTCCAGCTTGCGCTGCCCACTGAGGATCTTGTGACCCACGGTGCCCTGCACGCAGTAGCCAGGCATGATGACCTGTGGGAGGGAGGGAAAGATGTGTGGCTCCCCTGCACCTCCTGCCTCGGGGCTTCCTCCTGGGACATTCCCCCCACCCACCCTTCTGCGCACCTGAACCTAAACCCTTGATGGAGGCCCCTTCCCTTCAAGGGCCCACTGCAGACCTTGGAGAAGCAGGCTCAGTGGTCTCGGCACAAGCCCACCCAGGCCTGACCCCCATGACAGCACTCAGGAAGCCAGGGGCTTTCCTGCCTGGTGCAGATGGTCCAAGACACAGTGAGAGTCAGCCTGGGTCAGACCTCAGGCACCAGCATGCTCAGTCTGCTCCTCCTAATGGCAGCAAGCCCCCAGCCAGGGCAGCCCCTGCCCCCAAGGAGCCAGCCCTGGGGCCCAGACCCCTCACCATGTTCTTCTCGTTCCCTGCCCACTTTCGGAAGATCTGTAGTGACTGGCCAGCATGCAGCATCCCCGGGGTGGCAAACACGACCTTCGGGGCAAGTGTGGGGACAGTCAGGGCAGCAGATGCTCCCCTTGCCCTCAGAGCCTTCTGCCCTCCCATCTTCCCAGCACAGAGGCACGCCGCACCCTGCAAGCGAGCCTGAGCCTGGTGGAACTCCCTGCCCCCCCAGCTGCACCAGGGCACACCATGGGTCCTGGGCTGTCAGCAAATGCCCGGTCAAAGGCCTTGATGTGCTTGAACTCAAACATGTTCCTCTGCACGAAGGTCTTCCGTATCTTCTGGTTGGTCCAGGGGATGAAGAGTTTGTAGTAGTGATTAGCCTTCTCTGTCAGGCCCGTGGAGAAGTAGATGGGGGCTTTCAGGTCCATGCGCTCCCTGCAGCCAGAACAGGGCATGGTGGGGAGACTGTGGCCCCATGTACCCTCAGCCTGGGTCAAGTCCAGTGCCAGGAAGGGCGTTCCCCCACCCACAGCTAGCAGCACAGGGCTTAAAGCAACCATTCTGGGCTGCACCTACCAGAAGGTCTCCAGCAGGATGCAGAGCTCTTGAGCGCGGCCCAGCGCAAACACAGGGATCAGCACCTGTGGAGTGGGGCTGTGATGCCAGCTTGGGCAGGAACCCCTGGCCATGCTGTCCCCCTCCAACTGTGTCAAGCCCAAACATCCACACAGGGGCAGGCAGTTACTCCCTGTGGCCGCCTTCTCAGAAGACCAGCCCTGCTGGCAGCTCTGGGGGCTGGAAGCCCTGTGACAATTGTGTGTAGCTCCTGTTCTGTCCCAGCAAAACTGACCAATGGTCAGCAGACACTCTGGCCAGCCCTTCATTGGGGTCTGAGGTATGAGGGGTGAATAAGCCCTGGCTGAAGGGTCTTCCCAGAGCTGAGCAAACCTTCCTCCCTCTGTGCCCAGAACACACAACATCCCTGCCCAGACCACATGCTGGAAAGCCAAAAGACCTGTGCAGCACGGCCAGGGAACATGTGGCAAGTCCCACCTGGGGCCCCTGCACCCTCGCCAGCTACCTTCCCACCGCGCTCCACAGTCTCATGGACCTTCTTCAGGAAGTCTCGCTCCCGACAGCGCTTGGAGTCACGGATGGTGGTGGCGTAGGTGGACTCTGTGATGAGTAGGTTGGGGCGGCACTTATCAATCCAGGCGGCTCTAGAACACAGGTGGGTGTGGCCAGAGGGAGACAGTCCACATGGTAGCTAGGCTACACACGGCCACGACCCTCCTGTACCCTCTGGTGGGCAGCCTGCCTTCTCTGCACAGGCCCAGGCCACAATGCTTGAAGGGAGATAGGAGGACACCCAGGAACAGTGACACAGACCACTCAGGTACCCGACACACCCCCTGAGGGTCACTATACCCTTGCAGGGACCTCCATGAAAGAAACAAATGCACAGGCCTACTTACCCCAAATGCCGATCTGGGGTCATGTTGTAGTCCCCCTGGCAAAGAATGTGGTGATGAGGAGGAGCCTCCTCCCTCTCCTCAACCAGGTAGCCCTTTCTGTGCCCCAAGTTCCTACTGACCGTGTACACCACAGACTCTGAGCCCACTTTAATCTGGAACATGGCCGCCCCCAGCACATGGCCAGCATAGTAAGCCTTGATTTCCAGCTCATCATCCACCTGCAGAGAAAAAGGCTGACCTCAGGTCTGTGGGCTGCACTGGTCGGAAGGCAGGGAGGTGGAGTCTGGGACATCATTCGAGCCTTTCACTATACTGGTTTTTTTCCATATCCAACATCCAGTTCTGGTCAAAAGCAACCGGACACAGGAAATGGGACAATAGGGAAGGAAATAGAAACAACAGTCTATAGAAGCAGATTCAGGGCACCTGGGGTTTTCAAGCACGGGCTTGAAAAGGGTTGTTTTTAACACATTCAGAGAAAGAAAGCATTAAAAATATTAGCAAAAAACTAGAAACTATTAAATACAGTGGAAATCTTAAAATGAGAAACTATAATCCAAACTAAGATTTCAATAGAGCCATACTACCCAAGGCAATCTACATAGTCAGTGCAATCCCTATCAAAATACTGGGGCTTTCCAGGTGGCTCAGTGGTAAAAAATCTGCCTGCCAATGCAGGAGATGCAAGAGATGCAGGTTTGACCCCTGGGTTGGGAAGATCCCTGGGAGGAGGAAATGGCAACTCATTCCAGTATTCTTGCCTAGAGAATCCCATGGACACAGGAGCCTGGTGGGCTGCTGTCCATAGGATCACACAGAGTCAGATATGACTGAGCAGCTGAGCACACAGCACATCAACATAACCGTTTTGCACAGAACAAGAACAAATAATTTTTAAATTTGTGTGGAAACACAAAAGACCCTAAAAAGCCAAAAGAATCTTGACAAAGAACATAGCTGAAGGAATCACACTCCCCAATTTTAGACTATACTGAAAAGCTACAGTCATCAAAACTACATGGTAAATGGAGAGAAAAATGGAGAAAAACAGAACTGGAGTTATCAGGCTCCCTGACTTCAGACTACTACAAAGCTACAGTAATCAAAGCAATCTGATACTGGCACAAAAACAGAAATATAGATCAATGGAGCAGGATAAAGTCTAGAAATAAACCCACACACTAATGGTCAATTAATCTACAACAAAGGAGGCAAGACCATACAATGGAGAAAAGAGAGTCTTTTTAATAAATGGTGCTGTAAACACTGGACAGATACATGTAAAAGAATGAAACTGAAACATTAACACCACATACAAAAATAAACTCAAAACAGATTAAAGGCCTAAGTGTTAAAGAGTAGACACCATAAAACTCTTAGAAGAAAACAGACAGGATACTCTCCAACATAAATAGCAGCAGTATCTTTTTGGATCCGTCTCCTATACTAATGGAAATAACAAAAGTAAACAAATGGGACCTAAATTAAACTCAGAAGCAAAGGAAACCATAAAGAAAACAAAAAGACAACCTACAGAATGGGAGAAAATATTTGCTTATGATGCAACTGACAAGGTATTGATCTCCAAAATACACAAACAGCTCATACAGCTCAATTATCAGAAAAATAACTTGGGACTTCCCTGGTTATCCAGTGGTTAAGAATCTGCCTGCTATTGCAGGGGACGTGAGTTCAATCCCTGGTCCAAGAAGATTCCACACGCTGCAGGGCAACTAAGCCCATGCACTACAACTCCTGAGCCCATGTACCACAGCCACTGAAGCTCCTGTGCCCTAGAGCCCATGCTTCGCAACAAGAGAAGCCACTGCAATAAGAAGCTGGCACACTGCAACTAGAGAGTGGTCCCTGCTCACCACAACTAGCGAAAAGTCTGTGCACAGCAACAGAGACCAGTGCAGCCAAAAACTAAAATTATTTTTAAAATTAAAAAAAAAAAAAATACCCTCCAAAATCCAAAAATGGGCAGATCTAAACAGACATTTCTCCAAAGACATACAGCTGGCCAACATGCTCGTGAAAAGATACTTATCACTGCTAATTAATATAGAATTGCAAATCAAGACTACAATAAGGTACTACTTTACAAAAAAGTCTACAAATAATAAATGCTACAGAGGATGTGGAGAAAACGGAACCCTCTTATACTGTTGGTGGGAATGTACACTGGTGCAGCCACTATGGAGAATGGTATGGAGGTTCCTCAAAAAGCCAGAATTAGAATTTCCATATGATCCAGCAATCCTACTCCTGGACATACATCCAGAGAAAACAATAATTCGAAAAGATAATATGCACCCAAATGTTTACTGTTTACTATTTACAATAGCCAGGATATGGAATCAACCTAAATGCCCCTCGGAAGATGAATGGATAAAGATGTGGTATACACAGACACACAGGACTACTGCTCATTTAAAAAAATGAAACTTTGCCATTTATAGCAACATGGATGGACTTGGAAGGCATTATGCTAAGTGAGATAAGTCAGATGGAAAGACAAATACTGCATTATATCACTTAATATGTGATAACAACTAGTGAATGTAACAAAAATGAAACAAGACTCACAGACATAGAAAACTACTAGTAGGGAGAGGGAAGAGAGAAAAGGTGAGAAGCATGGGGGATTAAGAGGTACAGGCTCTTATGCATAAAGTAAGTTACAAAGATATGTTGTACAACACAGAGAAAAGCACCAACACTTTATAATAACTATACATGAAGTGTAGCCTTTACTGATCTCCTAAAGGAAATCAATCCTGAATACTCACTGGAAGGACTGATGCTGAAGCTGAAACTCCAATACTTTGGCCAGCTGATGGGAAGAACTGCCTCATTGGAAAAGACCCTGATGCTGGGAAAGATTGAAGGCAGCAGGAGAAGGGGAAGACAGAGGATGAGATGGTTGGNGGACTGATGCTGAAGCTGAAACTCCAATACTTTGGCCAGCTGATGGGAAGAACTGCCTCATTGGAAAAGACCCTGATGCTGGGAAAGATTGAAGGCAGCAGGAGAAGGGGAAGACAGAGGATGAGATGGTTGGATGGCATCACCAACTCAATGGACATGACTCTGAGCAAGCTCTGGGAGTTGGTGATGGACAGGGAAGCCTGGCATGCTGCAGTCCATGGGGTTGCAGAGAGTTGGACCTGACTGAGCAACTGAACTGAACTGACTGATACATAAAGTATAGCCTTTACAAACTGTGAGTCACTATACTGCATACCTGCAACATATAATATTGTAAGTCAATTATATTTCAACTTTAAAAAGAAAATTCAACAGATGAATTTAACAGCACATTATATACAACCAAGAAGAGAATTAATGAACTAAAATAAATAGAAAAGGCTATCCAGCATGAAGGACATGAGGACAATGGACGGTCTGGAGGAGAAAGATCTCCAGTCAGCCTGGAGGAAGCTGGGGGCAGCTCCAGGGCCTCACACCTGAGCAGGAAGGGAACAGGTGGGGCCAGCATGGCCACCTGCCAGTCTGCAGGAAAGGACAGAATCCCACAAGCCACCCGAGAGGATTCTCCTACAAATAGCAGATGGAAGACATGAGTCCTGGTAGTACCCACTGCCCTAGAATTCTGAACCTAAGGGAGAAAGTCTTTAATGATAAAGGCAAAATAAACCCATCTGCAAATAAGTAAAGTTGACAGCATTTGTCACCAGCAGATCCATATTGATGCTCTTCATTGCAAATACAAAGTGAAGAACACGGGAAGGAGCAGGGACAAGCTAGGGTAATGGAGATGGTACCTAGCAAATGCTGAGGGCCTTGGGGCCTCATAGGCTGACAGAATTAAAATCATGCTATGTGGAAACAAGAGCTGGTGAGTAGGAGAAGGGTAAGTGAATTCAAGATGCTCTGAGATGCTTTCATTGTCCAGGAAAGAGGCAAAAGTTCCAAGTACCTTAGAGCTCAGTTGTCATGGATGTGTTTTGTAATCTCTACCACAAAAAGAATTACAAAAGAACATATAATTATTTATAAAATAAGAGGACAAATGGGAGTTTTAAAAACTCAGTCCGGAAAAAGACAAAAAAGGAAATAAAATAGAACAGGATGGACAAACTGGAAGTAAACGGAAAACGATACACCTCTAAATCCCAAATTATTACACGTGGAGTGCACACCTCTCCTACAGGACAGGCCATCAGGCTGCATTAAACCCAAGCCGTGGAAAAGAGTCACATTTAAAATATGAAGCAGAGGGACTTCCCTAGTGGTTCAGTGGTTAAGACTCTGCACTTCCACTGCAAAGGGAACAGGTTTGATCCTTGGTCAAGAAACTAAGATACCACATGCTACACAGTGCAGCCAAAAAACAAAAATAAACCATGCTGCAGAAAGGATAAAAGTACTAAGAAGGGCAAGGATTCAAGGTGTGGGAGGGGCGAGCTTTTGCCAGAAAGGCAGACTTGAAGATAAAGCATTATTGAGGATACACAGAATGACTCAACTCAACAAAGGATTCAATCTGAAAAATAAGATGACCCCAAATGTCAGACTCACGAAAACAAGCAAAACCTAGACTCTTGAGAAAAAACAGACAAATCCATGATCCTTGTGATAAATTTTACATTTGATGTCACTCACCTGCCTCAAGTCTTACCTCTCCACCCTGAGTCAGTCCACTGCAATGAGCCCACACTCTGGTCTCTGACCTGCCCGGCCTGCTCCTGTGTACTCAGATGGCACAGTGGCCCTCTTTGGCCTCTTCCACACACTCAGGCAGAGCCAGGGAGTGGCAGGGGCCCAGCTCAGATCCAGCACTGAGCTGGGCCCCACCTTCTGCCTCCAAGGGTCCCTGGGATGGCAGCAGAGTGAGTTGGGGGCAGGGGTTGGGGGCTGACCTGCACCGTCTGGTGGAGGTGGACAGCCACCACTTTCTTCATGCAGTCCTTGATCATCTGGGACGTGAAGAAGTTGGCTTCGCCCTTCTTGTCCACGGCGATCTTGCGGTAGTCCTCCAGCAGGATGGGGCAGATGGCCTGGGTGGGCTGGGTCATGTAGATGGGCCCATCGTAGCCCACCATCTCACTGAAGTAGGGGAGTGCCCCGCAGTGGTCCAGGTGGAAGTGGCTGCGGGCGCAGCACCAGTCAGCTGGATGTCCCCCAACCCTCCACCCAGCAACCCTACCCCCATTCCTCTGCTCACTGAGGGCCTGCTGTGTGTCAGACACGGCCCTGAACATGGGAGAGGGAGAGGGCAAAAGGGACTCAGGCNACGAGTGAACCATTTTTTATTTCAGCAATAAGATATCTACCGTTGATTTTTAAATTTTTCTTTTCTCTTTAAGAGTTCCTAAAGAATTAAATATAACAGAATTGCAGGCTAAAATTTAATGGAAAAAAATAAGATGAATTACTTATAGTGAAAATGAAATATTAAAGTTGGCTGAATTTTGTATCACCATTGTGACAGATGTAATTTATTCTGTAAGTCAGCCCATAACTTCATCAACTTGTGTTTCACACATTTTGTAATTTACTCAAGAATGTTATTTGAGGGTCTCCTGCATGTGAGGCATTTTTGAAAAGTATACCATATTGTTAATTAAATATTTAAATATCTTTGAATTTGACTCTACATGTTCCTTCTAAAGTTTAGTTCAGAAAGCAAGCAGAACTTGAGATTTCCTTTTAAATTCAGGAGAATCTAGAGGAAGTATTTAGTAAGGTCACTAGATCACACTATAAAGAAATGTACTTATTAAGTATCACTTAAATCTCTTAGACTATCAGACCATGTGTATTTTAAACCCAATTAAATTTTATAAAATATCATCAATATTGACTTAACAAGAGTCTGACAGTAAGTATAAATATCATATATGACAGACAAAAGGAATTTTCAGTCAGTTTTGTGAACAAACAAGAAATAAATCAACAAGTACAATTTTAAAAAGATCTTATTTTTTAACAATGAGAGAAGAATATGACATTAGCATTTCTCACTAGTCTAGTCTCCCAAAACTTAAAAATGTGAACTGGAGCCCAGTCTAACTTGAATCTATTTGACCCACTATCTACTCATTCAGTAAATCTTTATTGAACATATATTATATGTTAGGTACATGTTAGGCATCAACAATATACAGACTAATAAAAAATAGTCCCTGCCCTGAAGGAACCATTGTATTGTTGTTATTTTATAAGTCCAAAATTCAAATTATCATTTAACCTAATATTTAGCGTTGATTTTATTCAGTTAAAATATTTACTGATTGCTATCAGTTAGTTTCAAATTAATATTTGTCCTCCCTTAAAAGGAAAGAGGAACATATTAAGATACATCCATTGACATCTTTTTCATGGAGATTATCTCTCTTTCAAATTAACATGTAGACATTTAAAAACTTGTTATCAGTAGTTTGACATTTCTAAGATCCAGAATCAATAAATATTATACACTATTGATATAATTCTTTGTTAGAGATGAAATGGAGTGATAGTATCCACTTTTGTATGGATAAATATTTTATTCTTAAGAAGAAAACCTCATTCTCAATCAGATAGGTCTTTTCCAAGGTGACAAATAGCTAAATGCATGCATTAGCATTATACACCTCTCAATATTTTCTGAAAGTCCTTGCTCCTAAATTAACATCCTTTTTGATTTATGCACTGAGGCAAACATTTTTTTCCTTGATCAATAAAAAGAGAAAGTCAATTAATATAATATTTCAGATAAAATGCTTATTTATTCATCATATGTAATGTACATATTTGTTATCTTTCATTTGTTTAATGCTTTTTTGTACTCATCTGACAGGATAGCCATTTAAGAATATTTCACAGGATTATAATAAACTCTTCTTTTTTATTTTCTTAAAGCAATTCATTTTCTTAAAACCAATCAGATAGGTGACTGGTTATTTATTTCAATGAGATTTTAAGGTGACTTTTTCCTTTTCAAAGGAAAAGCCCACAGAGGCACCTAAATTAATTAGGGGGGTAAATAATACTTATTTACAAAGNGTCAGCTTCCCGTTCCAGGAAGGAACAGGAAGGGGCTCAGGGCAACAAGAATCAGGATGCCACTTGGGTGGGTGGTCGGGTCTGGGGGTGGGGAAGGGGCCCACCTGATGATCACACAGTCCAGAAAGTCGGTCAGTCGGCCACTGCGGGTGATGTAGGAAAAGTCAGGGAAGCGCCTCTGTTGGGGGAGAAGCAAAAGTGTCAGGATGCCGCCCGCCCAGGGCTCAGGTGACTGTGGGGCAGCCAGGGCTGTGGGGACGGCCCCTGTGTCAGGGTGTAGTTGAGCCTGACACCCACACCCTGCAGGCCCACTCAGGCCACCGACTGCTCAGAACCCCTCAGCATGTAGGGCAGAGGTCAGGCTGCTGAGCCAGTACCTGAGAGCTGAGACCCCACAGCCGTGCCCTGGCTCCAGTACAGTCTGGCCCATGCAGGTGCTCCACTTGTTGGGTGACGGTGGGGGCTGCCCTCCTACCAGTGCCCACTTGCCCCCGTTCCCCCTCCATAGTCAAAGCCTGAGACTCCGAGGCCCAGGTCCCTCAGTGATGACGCCAAGGAGCAGGTTGGATGCCAGGCCGCCCACCCTTGAGACTCACATCGTCGCTGAAGCCCATGTGCATCCCGCAGTCCAGCATGACGTTCTTGCCCGCAATGGACACCAAAATGCAGCTTCGGCCCACATCCTGGCCAGCCCCTGTATGGGAGAACCAGTCAGAGGGACGGCCATGCCCCACTCTCTCCCACCGCCTGGCGAGGATTTGGGGTAAAAGCAGCAGTAAAAAGACAGGACTGTTGAAGAGTGAGCCGTGAGAAAGATGCCATAGGGGAAAAGAGGCTGGCAAGAGTGAGTGGTGAGAAAGATGCCATAGGGGAAAAGAGGCTGGCAAGAGTGAGCAGTGAGAAAGATGCCATAGGGGGAAATAGGCTAGAAAAGTGAGTGGTGAGAAAGATGGCACAGGGGGAAAGAGGCTGGAAGGAGAACCCTGCAGAGGTCCCTGGAGAGGAACCAGGTGCGAGGAGAGCATGGGGCTGAAGCGGCCAGAGGGAAACCGGAGCCAACAGGTAGGAGAGGTGTGAGGACACCTATGGCGGGGCGGGAGGCGTGCTGTGCCCTGGACGGCCAGGGGCAGGCCACTGCAGCAGGAGGTGGGGTGGGCTGAGAGTGCACCACAGAAGAGAGCATGTAGAGCTGCGGGGGACAACCCTGCTCGAAGACGCTGCGGATATATGGCCGTGGCAGGGGCGCAGGTTTCCGGAAAGCCCCTGGCACCTGTACACAGAGACCCCGGCTGTTTCGATTCTGAGTGACCTGCTGTACCTCCTTCGCACTGCTGTACTGTTTTTAAACTATGCACTTATATCTTCCGCAAAAGGTAAGCTGGGGGCGGGAGAGACGTTGGTTTTTGTTTTTAACGCTGCGCCGGTCAAGCAAAACAAGGTCTGACTGACGTGGGGTGAACGGGTAAACGGAGGCTGCAGGGAATTGGGGCTCGAGACATACGGAACAGGTGCAAGGTAGCGAGTGCGCGAACGCGGAGGCAGGAGGAAGGT
Source organism: Neotragus pygmaeus (assembly GCA_006410875.1). Taxonomy (NCBI): domain Eukaryota; kingdom Metazoa; phylum Chordata; class Mammalia; order Artiodactyla; family Bovidae; genus Neotragus; species Neotragus pygmaeus. Next base: position 1,560,420 of record SJYV01056284.1, on the reverse strand, counting down.
GCACTAAGCACTGGTGCCGGGCGGGGGGCCGCGCGGCGAGGAAGACACGTCCCGGGGTCCCCGGACCTCCGAGCCTCCCACCAGCCTTCCTCAGGCGCTCCTTGCGCCGCCCAGCACTCACCCAAGGGCGTGACCCTGATCTCGGGCATCCTGCTGGGCAAGCCAAAGGAGCGGGCAGGACCAGCCCGGCCCCACGAGACCCCCGGGGCCGCGACCTGGTCCCGGCCACGCGCGTCTAATTCCCGGCTACACGCTGCGCAGGCGCATTCCCAACGGCGCCAACTTCCGGCGCGCCGGACGGAAACGCTGGCCCGCGCAACGGGCTTTCTGATTGGGCGGCCAGCAGCCAGTCCCGGGCGACGGGGCGGTGGGGCTGGAGCCGAGGGCCGGGCCGCCGGCCCCGCGGCTGCTGCGGCGGCAAAGGTGAGCAGCGGCGGCGCAGGTGAGTGGGGCGCGACGGGTCAAGGTGGCGCCGGGGAATCCCAGCCCAACCGAGCTGGGCCTGGGCCTTGCCGAGGGGTCGGAGCGGGAGCCCCCAGGCGTGGGAGGAGGCGGCCGAGGACCCGGCTCCAGCGCTGGCCCGGCCTCCGAGCCCCTGTCCCCTCCCTAGGGGCTCAGCTGGAGCAGGACAGGGGCCCCACCCTACCCGAGTCCTGGGTCCCAGCCTGGCGCCACCTGGAGTCCCCTTCTCAGGCGAGATTTCCGGGACTTCCCNTCCGAGCCCCTGTCCCCTCCCTAGGGGCTCAGCTGGAGCAGGACAGGGGCCCCACCCTACCCGAGTCCTGGGTCCCAGCCTGGCGCCACCTGGAGTCCCCTTCTCAGGCGAGATTTCCGGGACTTCCCCGCTCCCACTCGCTGGGCCTGGGGTGCCGGAGGGCCGCCCTCTTTTTCTGGGGACGTTCAGGTTGCTGTCAGTTTCAGGACGAGCCCTGACCTTGGGGCCATGGGCTGCCTCTGGGGGAGCCTTGGCGATTCCCTGCATCACCGCCCCGGAGCTGGCAGCCTGCCCGACCCCGCTGCGCCGCCACTGCCCTTCCTGTTGTTTCCAAGCTCTGAAAGGCTGCTGGCACCTCCCGTTGGCTGCTGGCTCAGGTTCTGGGCAGGAAGGCCAGGCCCACCGGATGGCTGGTGACCAGGAAGGTAGCCCTGAGGGCCTCAGAGGCCATCTGTCTGGTGGACAGGACACTGAGGCCCTGAGAGAGGGGAGGAGTATGCTGGAAGCCTCCCATTGTCTTCTTCCTGAGGCCAGGCACTGCTGTCCCCCACACCTGAAGATGGGGTGAGCTCACCACCGGGCTCTCCACCTAGTGCCAGGCATGTGGCAAAGGCATAGGGCCTGCAGGGCCTCAGCACCCACTGGGCCCCATCAGAGGCTCCCAGCAACCTGGGTGGTCGGTAGGGCAGGGTGTGCTGGCCCATTTTCCCTAAAGCTGTGGGACAAGATCTTAGGTCAGTGCATGACTTGCCCATGGTATGGAAGGGACCCACGTGTGCTCTCTTGGCTGGGCTCTCACCACAGCTCAAAAGGCCTCCTCCCATGTAGGCTCTTACAAGACTTCCAGCACTGAGGGCCCAAGGAACCCCTGTGCCCAAAGGGTGAGAGCTTGTCCTGGACAATGAGATGAGACACAGCCTAGTCCCCAGGGCCCATCAGCGCCACACCACAGTGCAGCCCTGGGCACTCAGGGAGGCAGGGGCTGGGGTGTCCAGCAGCACCTGCTAACCTGGAGCACTTGGGTGTTTGTGGCATGACTATGGGAATGCCAGCAGAATCTAGAGGAGTTCTGTGGCCTGGGGCACTTCTGGAGTCCCTGGGACCAGGGGACGGCCTGTGTCCAGCCTTCCTTCTGTGTGGGACCTGACATCTCCTTGCCCTCTTCCTACATTCTCACCAAGCTCCAGTTACTGTAGGGGTGGAACATCTGGGGTCTGTCCTCTGGCAAACGCTGACCCCACAGCCTCTGTTCTGGGTTTTGGGATATAGCTTCAAGCATGGAAGGGCATGACGCACCGCCCCCCGCTTCCACCCACAGTCTGTCTCCGTGGTTCTCATCCTTTTACTTGCTGTGTTGGACTTACTGTCTTTGTGAAAAACCACACACGCACACACCCACCACTAGGATGTCACCCCAGTGGGCTGGGCTTTGGTTGCAGTCACAGTGCACCCAGATGGCTGCCTGGCTCTGCGTGGGGACTCAGCAAATACTTCTCCAGTTAGTAGGAACAGACACACCCTGGAGAGACACAGACTATAAACAAGCAAGAAAACCTGAGCACAGATGCCTTCCACAAGTGAGATGTATCAGGTTTGACAAGGCTGAGTTATGGGGGGCCATGCTAAAAGCAAAGGGCCCTGCTGTGGCCCAAGCAGAGCAAGGCGGCTTCTGGGGAGGAGGGGGCTGACCTGGGGGTGGGAGTCATCATGGGTTTTCACTGGGGAGCCATGGGATCCCAGCTGTCTCTTCCCAACTGCCTCCACTCCCCCACCCCAAAATAATGACCCAAAGAGGAGCCTTCTCACCAGGAGACAACCCACAGCCCAACCCCCTATGTGTTCCAGCTCCTGTTGAAAATGGATGACTTGGAGTCAGAGTTCAATCTGAAAGTCGTCCTGGTCAGTTTCAAGCAGTGTCTCAATGAGAAGGAGGAGGTGCTGCTGGAATACTACCTCGCTGGCTGGAGGGGGCTGGTCAGGTGTGCGAGGGGCTTCCCCGGCCACACGTCCCACCTATATCCCGTCGGCCCAGTGCATGTCGGCCATCCTCACTTGCGGTCCAGGAGGTGGGAGTGGTCTCACCCACACCCAGGCTGAGAGTGCCTGCTCTCTTCCTGNTGGTCAGGTGTGCGAGGGGCTTCCCCGGCCACACGTCCCACCTATATCCCGTCGGCCCAGTGCATGTCGGCCATCCTCACTTGCGGTCCAGGAGGTGGGAGTGGTCTCACCCACACCCAGGCTGAGAGTGCCTGCTCTCTTCCTGCAGGTTCCTGAATAGTCTGGGCACCATCTTCTCATTCATCTCCAAGGATGTGGTGACAAAGCTGCAGATCATGGACCAGCTGCGAAGCGGCCCCCAACAGGAGCATTACAGCAGCCTGCAGGCCATGGTTGCCTACGAAGTGGGCAACCAACTGGTGGACCTGGAACGGCGCTCACGCCACCCCGACTCAGGCTGCCGGACAGTGCTCCGGCTACACCGCGCGCTGCGCTGGTTGCAGCTCTTCCTGGAGGGTGTCCGCACAAGCCCTGAGGACGCACGCACCTCTGTACTCTGCACCGACTCCTACAATGCCTCGCTGGCCACCTACCACCCCTGGATCATCCGCCGGGCTGTCACTGTGGCCTTCTTTGCGCTGCCTACACGCAAGGTCTTCTTGGAGTCCATGAATGTTGGGTCTTCCGAACAGGCTGTGGAGATGCTAGACGAGGCCCTGCCCTTTATTGAGCGTGTCTACAACATCTCCCAGAAGCTCTACGCCGAGCACGCCCTACTGGACCTGCCATAGGGGCTGGTGGACCCAGGTGGGGTGGGCTTCCCTTGATCCAGAGGTGGGNCACTCTGCACCGACTCCTGCAATGCCTCGCTGGCCGCCTACCACCCCTGGATCATCCGCTGGGCTGTCACTGTGGCCTTCTTTGCGCTGCCTACACGCAAGGTCTTCTTGGAGTCCACGAATGTTGGGTCTTCCAAACAGGCTGTGGAGATGCTAGACGAGGCCCTGCCCTTTATTGAGCGTGTCTACAACATCTCCCACAAGCTCCACGCTGAGCATGCCCTACTGGACCTGCCATAGGGGCTGGTGGACCCAGGTGGGGTGGGCTTCCCTTGATCCAGAGGTGGGCAGGGCAGCCAGGACCCATCAGTCCTACCATGGAACTTTCTGGGCTCCCCTGTGAGCTGAGCTTGTCAGGAGCCACTCGGATTGTGCACATGGGCCTCAGATGGGCTTCAACAGACAAGGCAGTCACTGGCCATCTGCTCTGTACCCAACCTCTCCCTTGCCCAAGCATCTCATCTTTATCCTCTACCAAGTTACACCCACGTAGTTAGGCCTCTTCTGGGTGGGTGAAGTGCTGGAGGTGGGGGGGCAGGCAGGATCAGTGTTCATGGAAAAGCTGCCCCTACTTGGGGATCAAGTCTGTGGGCTGGTAGTGTTTGCCCACCTTGAGCTTTCTGTACCATCTAGCTGACCCCAGGACAGGGAGAAAACCCCTGGGCAGAGGTCAGCTCTGTGGAATTTCTCCCTGCCTCTGGCCTCCTCCTTAGCTAGGGGTGCACATGTCCTTGGCTGTGACAGCAGGACCTGAAGCCCTGAGGGAAGGCCTGCTCTGCCTCCACTGCCCTGCACGTACACAGCGGCCTCCTGCAGCCTCAAGTCTGCACAGCGCAGCCCTGGATGAGAANCCCACCCACCCCTCCACCACTTGCGGAAGCCCTCCAGGTGCAGGCACAGCCAGTCCACCACATCTGCGCCTGTGTGGCAGCGGGCAACAGTCAGGCAGGGACCCGGCCCCACCCTTGGGTGCAGGACCCTCACCGATGACGGCATTGGCGATGGTGATCTTGAGCCACATGCGGTCCCGGATCTCCAGGCCCGAGTCCGGCAGCTGCATGACCCGGACGACAGCACCCATGTCGCTCTTCACCGTCAGCGGTGCCTCTTCCAGCTCTGCAAGGCATGGCCCCCTTCCTCAGCCCGAGTGGCTGACGGGTGGCACAGGGTCAGAATAGACCCCAGGCCCAGCCTGCTTCCCCACTTCAGAGGCCAGGCTCTGCTGGCCAAGCAACTGTGGGGCTCAGTGCCCGCGCTCAATGGCCCCACAGGGTCAGGGAGCAGGCATTGGGCGGGAGGGGTTTGGACCGTGATCTCCCACCCTGTCCAACCAGGGCAAGGGCCCCCCAACCCTGCAGACCAGAGCCCCAGGGGCCAATATCAGGCGTCTTCTACCCCCTCCCCTGCGAGCTGGGGCTATTAGTCATGTTAGTGGCAGGAAAGCAGGGTGAGGGCCCCACGCAGGCACCTGCCTCTCCCTGCCCCCACCACGCAGACCCCAGGGCTCGCTGAGCCCCTCCAGGCATCTCCTACTCCCATTGCTGGGAGAGAGAGCAGGGAGGAGGGCGGGAGCAGGCACCCCCGCATCTGATCATGAGGATCCGGCAGCACCGTGAATACTCAAGGCTGGCGTGGCCCTTGGGGGCAACCGCACCTAGTGAGTGCCTGGCCAGAGCCTCAGTTCCCAACCTTGTGAGCTGCCACTTACGCGGAGCGCCAGGCACAGAGCTGGTTAGTGAGGAGGAGCTGGTGCGCGTGACGGCGCTGGAGCAGGGGCTCGTACCATAGCGGGGCAGGGCTCCCGTCAACGCTGCTGTGTGGGACAGCCAGGCAGCTGGGTCGATGGGCCGGACTGGATCCGCTGGGCAGCCAGAGCATGGCAACAGATGGACATATGGACAGATGGCCAGTGTGGGGGGAAGTGGAACACAGGACAGAGAAAAGGCCCTTCAGGCTGGGCTAGGTGACCCACTCCCACCCTGCCGGCCCCAGGGGGTCACTCACCCCTCGGGATGGTGAAGTAGCTGCGGGGCGTTGGGTCCCAGCACTTGGCCACTGTGAGGCTGATGGGCCTGTGGGGTGGGCGGGTCACAAGGTGACCCAGGCGGCCCCCTCCCCTCTGCTGTCTGACCCCTACACACGTCACCCCCACAGGCCTCACCCCGTCTGGGACACGATCTCCCGCAGGACCCGCACAGCATCATCGTTGCTCATGTTCTCGAAGTTGACGTCGTTCACCTGGGAACAAGAGGTCAGCATGGTGGGTGGGGGTGCTGCTCTGCCCCCCCACCAGAAGCTCTCCCGGCCCGCACCTGCAGCAGCATGTCGCCCGGCTCGATGCGGCCGTCAGCAGCAACAGCCCCACCCTTCATGATGGAGCCGATATAGATGCCACCATCGCCCCGGTCATTGCTCTGGCCCACGATGCTGATGCCCAGGAAGTGGTGCCTCTCTGTGGGGCAGGGGGGTGGTGAGCAGGTGTGCCCCCACCACCACTTGCCCTGCCCAGCACCCCACAGAGGCCTCACCCATGTTGAGTGTGACGGTGATGATGTTGAGGGACATGGTGGAGTCCGTGATGCTGCTGAAAGAGGAAGCCTGTAGGGGACGCCAGGTGAGGGACTGTGAGTGGCACCCATCTGCCCACCCCAGCCTACACCTGTCCAGTCCACACCTGACTGGTCCACACCTGCAAGATTCACATCTGCCAGGCCCACACCTGCCCAGTCCGCACCTACCCGGTCTGTCTGCCGCAGGCGCTGTTTCCGCCGCCGGCGCTTGTGTTTCCGGATGAGCCTGGAGGAGGTGCTCTGCTCCGTGGAGCTACTCAGCCTGGGGGGGCCCAGAGTCAGGGTCTGGCCACCCCCCATATAGTTGAACTCAAAGGGGCAGGGACAAGGCTGAACCTGGGAAAACCATCCCCACCCTGCAGACAGTGAGCAGCCAGCAGGGTGTCCTGCCCATGTGCACACACACATACATACATATATGTGTGGTCCAGGGCACACACCCTGCCCCACCTTACACCCCCACCCTCACCCACCGGCTTGTGTTGTCATCTTCATCCGAGTCGATGAAGCTGCTGGACTCAAGTTCACTGCTCAGCACAGTGGATGCACTGTCAGGGGGCAGCCCCAGGTCCCGCCGCCGGTCCCCCCTTGGGTGCCCATTGGTCCGGGCTGCTGTGGGGACAGCAGGGAGGGGGCCTGGCCATGGGATCCCCTGGAAGTCACAGGAAGCCCCTGCAACCTCAAGCACTCTTTCACCTGGGAGCTGGCAGGGTGACTGTAGGGCTGTTGAGGGGTCACTAGGGTCCAGGGTATTCGGGTCTGGAACCTCTGCCAAGGGACTCCCACTGGAAGGGGGGCCAGCAAGGGCTTGGGGTGCCCACGGGGGTCCCAGGGAGGTCATTGCCTCATTACCCTCTTCACGGTTCCGGCGTCGGGCTCGCTCCCGCCGGTGGCTGACCAGTGACTCCGTGCCAGTCTCGTTATCGATCCCGTCGCGGCTGCCGGCCACATTTGGGCTGTGCCGAGGAGGGCTGGGCTGGGGCGGCCAGGCCACTCAGGCCTCAAACACCCTCTCAGCTCCTCTCCTCCCAACATCCAGTGGGACCTCAACTCCAGCAGAGCCCCCATCTACCCACTGGCCCACTCTGGGCCTCTCCACTTGCCCCTCCTCTGCTGACCAGCACCTACTGACCGTGGGTCCCTGCTCAGCTGCCCCTCCCCACTTCCAACAGGCTGGCAGGATGCAAGCCCCTCAGCTCCACTGGGCTCAGCACAGCCCCCCAGAATCCTTACTGGAAGGAGGGAGGCCGGGAGTCCCCGATGCCGCCTGTCCGCTCAAGAGGTGGGGGCAGGTCTGTGTGTCCATCAGTGCCCTGAGACCCTGCATCCGAGTGCGCACCCTCAGCCAGGACCAGCTGTAGACAAGAGCAGGGCTCAGGAACCAGCGTCCAGGCGACCCCAGCAGGGCACCGGGCATGGGCAGTCCCCTTCTTCCACTCCCACCAGCCCAGGGCCCTCCGCCAGCATCCCATGGACTTACCCAGGAGACCACACGGCCGTTGAAGCAGGGCAGCTTGGCATTATCATCAGAGATCTCCTCCTTTACAACCCTGCAGGCAGATGCAGCTGTGAGGCAGCCACACTGGGGCCTGCTCCCATCACTGGGCTCTGAACTAAGGCCCCCAGCTTGTCCGGGGTGTGGGTCACATGGGGCATCTGGCCACACGGGGCATCTGGCCACACACCCAGATGCTGGTCTGTGCGGATGCCCTCACCCAGCACCTCTGCTTCTGGAGACCGTCACCATCCTCCCAGGACCCCACTCAGGGCCCATGGGGCCCAGACACAAATGCAAGTATCCTCCTTGCTCTGTGTGACTCCCCCAGACTTCATATTACTAGGGCAGGGCCCGGTTCACAGCAGGCTTCAGCACAAGTAGGGTGTGGGCAGACCCCCCGGGAGATGCACAGCACACAGACCTGCAAGCTCACACTCCAGGAGCGGGCCACCACCCTCCTGGCCTGTTGGCCCAGCCAAGGAGACGGAAACAGACCCCTACTCACAACCCTGGCCCAACTCGAAGGGCAGCCAAGTGCAGGGCCAGCAGGGCCCACGGAGAAGCCTCAGGCCCCAAAGGTCAGCAAGTGTCACCAGCTCTACCCACTGCCCGACGGCTAGCCTGGCCTGTCCCTTCATGCTGCCCCCAGCAGGTGGGCCTGAGGGCACAGGAGAGGCAGGTGGCCAAGGCCCAGGGCAAGTCTAACTGGAAAGGAAGCCAATGACCCTGGGGTCAGAAACAGGCTGGGGAGGTCCAGGAGTCCGGTTCAAAGGGGTGAGAAGGTCAGCAGGGAAGGGCCGTGGGTCAGGGCAGACAGTGCTGTGGCCCAGACACATCCCACACTGTGGCCTCCTAGAGGCCCAGGGAGCAGGGGAAGCAGGGCGGGGCTGGCGGCAGGCCCCTGGAGCGCAGCCCTGCCCAGCACCGCAGATTTCCACACCTGGGATGAGGGTCCAGTGTAGAAATAGGAGCCACAGACCAAGCAGGAAGTAGCCTCGTGGCCTCTGGGCCCAGACACCTCAACTCAGCATGTCCAAGGCAGCAGCAGGGGGCAGGAGGCCCCAGAGAGCAAGGCTCTGGTCCACACCCACCAGGAGAGGCCCAAGACCTCAGGGCAGAGTGCACAGAGGTGACAGGGCAGGCTGGAGAGGGCACTCCGCCAGGGTCCTCTGGCCACTCCAGGCCAGCCACACAGGCACAGATGAGGTGGACAGAACAATGGACAGGAGTCATTTCTCAGAAGTCCCTCTCCCCAGTGAGGAACAGACAAAGTGTCTGCAGCCTCCATCACGCACCATGGTCCGGCAGAGCTGAGCTCTGAGGAGGCCGAGACCCAACCCAAGATGACAGAAGGTGTCACCACATGAAGACCTGCGGTTGCCTGGGGACACTTGGGGTTCTGCAGGCTGCAGCCAGGAGACAGGGGGTTGCAGCAAGACTTCCAGGGGGCCCAATGGGCCCCAAGCACCGCCTCTGAGTGACTGCAGCAAGAGACCCAGAGGGGACCTGGTTCTCACTTCACAGCTCAGGTGGCCCAGCTGGCAGCCTCCCCTCCCTCCCTGCACTCATGCCCCCGCCCTTTTGACTCACAGCACAAGGTCCATGGGGCTTCCCAGAGGTGGACACCTCAGGCGGCACCCTGAACCCCCACTGCCTGCACGGCCAGAGCCTCCAGACAACTGGTCACCCAGAGCTGCCTGAGGCCCCCATGCAGCCCACCCACACATGAAAGCCCCCACCAGGGCCCAGAGGCCCTGCTTCCCCAGTCCTCTCCAGCCTGAGAGATATACACCTTCTGGCCAGAACTAAAGGGCACCCAGCCTTCCCCCTGGGGGGTCAGGGCATCGAGGAGCAGCTAGTCAGGATAGCAGGGAGGGAGGGGGCATCCCTAGTGATGGCCAGGAACAGGGATGAAGTTAGGGGTGGGGTTGGGGGAGGCCTCAACCAAGCCTGGGGAAATGCCCCCCAAACAATCCAGAGAGCCTTTCCTGAGCCTGAGAGAAGACCTCAAGAGCTGTGGTCAGCAAAGACATGAGCCCTCAGGGTGGCCACCCAGGGGAACCTCCATTGGCATGTTGCCCCCAGCTCTGGGATTCCTGGTGAGATCCCTGATAACCTGGAACTTGGGCTGTCCAGCCCCACCCGCCACCCCCGCAGACGCGCCCCAGTAAGGAATCTGCTCAGAACAGGCCCCGTACAGAGCAGGGCTCCTTGCTCAGAGCCAGGAGCCCAGGGACCCTTGGGCTCCCAGAGACCCAGTGGGATGCCCCACCTGTGACACAGGGTTGCCCCAGGAGTCAGGCTTCTCAGTTCCCACAGAGCCTTCATCTGTCCCCCTGCTGCCTCCTGACCAGGCTTGGGCTCTGAAGGTTCCAGGGTGAAGGGTCTAGACTTTAGACCCTCCACGCCTGACCACAAGCTCCAGGGGGTGAAGCATCTAGAACCCCCCAACACCAGGGGCACTGACTGCAGATGGCAGAGCTGAAGAGGGCAGAGTGGGAGCTCAGGCTGCCTGGACCAGGCCAAGCGCTGCCCCCACCACAGCCCCCAGGTCCCCAGACAGATGGCCCCGCAGACCAGAGCTCCTGGCCGAGATGCAGGGCCCAGGGCCACTGCCAAGTCCAGGGAGGCCTGGAGTCCGCAAGGCAGTGGAAGCCTGTGAGCATGGTTGCACACCAAGCCCAACACTTAGCACCTCTGGGTCGGCCCAGCACAGGCTCTGAGAGCCTCCCCAGCTTCACTGGGACACACAGCTATGACCTGCATGGGAAGAGTGGGATGGAGGCACAGGACTCTCTACCCACTTGCCAAAGATGCTCATGGAGAGTGGGGCCTGGCCAGAGCAGCTATGGCCACACCTTAGACTTAGGAACGCTTCCCTTCCTGGCCAGAGAGGCCAAGAACTGAGTGAGACTTTAGGAACAGAGGCCTCAGAAGGGTCAGGGACCTCAGTCCCCAATCTGAGGCCACCCCTTTCATAAGGGAGCCACTTCCCCAGCCCAGCCAGGACCTGACCCCTTTCTCCAACCTCTAGCTACATCCATTAGGTAGCCAAGGTGAGACTCTAGTTCTCATTTATACTAAAGTGTGGGTGACTAATCAGACACTCCCAGAGGAAATTTATTCCACTGAGTAAATGATTCTACAGAATAAACAGAATCTGGAACTCTGTAGGTAGATCTCAGAAGAGGGAAGGAAGGAGGCAGATCCCCTTCAAGAGTCCCTGAGGCCAACAGGCCACCAACCACAGGTCTGGGGGTGGGGGTGGGGAATAAGATGCGCCACCCCTGCTCTGTCTGCCCATGCCCACTGCACCTTCCAGAGTCACCCCAATCCCTCTCTCTGTCCCAGCCCAGCCTACCAGCCCGGTCTTGTTCCCTCCCTCACATCCCAGTCATGCTCAGACAACCTGAAGAACTCCTACTCTTGCTTCAAGACCCAGATCTTGCCTGCCCATCATGACCTCCTGGGCCAGGGCACCCATGGGTCCTGAAAATCCTCTAGCAGGTACAGCCTCTGCTGAGAGTGCACCTGGAGCAGGGGTCTCTGCAGCTCAGCGGCTATTAGACACAGGAGGAGGGTCGGGTCCCTCAGGCTGCACCCCAGATCATGGTCCAAGGGCAGCAATCTGGGGGGGTTGGGCACACAGTTTGTCACACACTCCCTTCAGTGTGTGAAAGAGCATGCGTGATTTCAGTAATTTTTGTTAAAATAAGTTAAAAAACAAAACCATCCTTTCACATACCTAATGCTCACAGCCAAAGCAGAGCAGGCTCAGAGAAGTGAGACTGTAGGCGATCAAGCAGCTGAGGCGGGTGGGGGGCAGCCAGTGGCCAGGACCAGGCTCCCCAGTCTGTGCCCTACCCTGTGAAGCCTGGCCTGGGGGCAGCTCCTAACCTGAGCCCAGCAGGGCTGGGGGCTGCCAAGGACCCGTTCCCCGTTCTCTGACTCTCCCTGGTGTTGAGGGTATGAGACAGTCTAGTTGCCCCCATGTTCCTCAGGCCTCCCTGGGAGCCACAAAGTGGCCTCAGCTTAACCTGACCTGTAACTGCCCAGGGCCAGTGCAAACCACAGAATCCAGGAAATGGCCTCAATGTCAAAGTCCCAAGACGCAGCCACAGACAAGGACACAGGCTGCCTAAGGGCGCCCAAGCACACCTGCTCAGCCCAGGCGGCCTCTGGGTGCCCCCCCAGCACTGCCGAGCGGGGGACTCAGGTTACTCGTGGTTGTGCTGGGTCAGGGCTCGAGCATCCAGCCAGCCTCCAGTTCACCACTCACGGTTCCAGAGGCCCAGCCCGGCACAAGCAGGAAGTCCCCTCAGCCGGGACAGCCACCACTAAGGGCAGACGTGGGAACTCTGACCCAGAGGCTGCCCAAGTTAGCAGCTGGCCTGCACTGCTCACAGGAACCCAAGTGGCATGTAGTTCAGCAGGGACACAGGCCCTGTGGCCAGCAACCCTGAGGCTGGGGTGGGTGGAATAAAGCGCCATGTTGCCCAGTGACCCTTGGCCCCTGCCCTGTCCTGAGGACCCTGGAGAAGGGGGCCAGAAGAATGCTCTTTTAAGCCTCCAGAAACTTCTGCAGACAGATCTGTGCCCTTGTCCCGGATCACCTCCTTTCCCCGGTGCTAACTAGGAGACCCACTGGGTGGCTGGCACCCGTCCCCACCCTAACCCCTTCCCCCCAACGCTTGGAAACTCCTCTGACCCCAAACCTCATGAA
>SJYV01056284.1:1467136-1548018 GCA_006410875.1 Neotragus pygmaeus | reverse complement strand
GGCCTGAAGCGCTGCTGCCTCCTGGGGCTGCCCCCGACCTCGTCGGTCTCCGTCTCGCCCTGCGCCGCCTCCGACATCACTTCCATCATCCGCTCCTCCCAGACAGCCCTGGTTACCTGTGTCAACGGACTCCGGAGCCCCCCTCTGCCGGGAGACACGGGGGGCCCTCCCAAGCGGGCTCGGCCCAGCTCTGCGTCCACCGAGAGCCACGAGGGCAGTTTGCGGCTTGAAGCCTGCCGGAAGGCCAGCTTCCTGAAGCAGGAGCCCGCGGACGAGTTCTCAGAGCTCTTCGGGCCTCACCAGCAGGGCCTGCCGCCCCCCTACCCCCTGTCTCAGCTGCCGCCTGGCCCGGGCCTTGGAGGCCTGGGGCTGGGCCTGGCGGGCAGGGGGTTGGCTGGGCGGCAGGCGTGCCGTTGGGTGGACTGCTGTGCAGCCTACGAGCAGCAGGAGGAGCTGGTGCGGCACATCGAGAAGAGCCACATCGACCAGCGCAAGGGCGAGGACTTCACCTGCTTCTGGGCAGGCTGCGTGCGTCGCTACAAGCCCTTCAACGCCCGCTACAAGCTGCTCATCCACATGAGGGTGCACTCGGGGGAGAAGCCCAACAAGTGCATGGTGAGTTCCTGCGGCCTCCGGGTGTGCCCCACAGTGCGCGCCTAGCTCACTGCCTGGGAGAGCTCTGCCTGCGGGCCTCCCCTGGCGTCTGGCTGGGGTCCCCTTGCTTGAAGAGGGAAGGACCGATACTATGGATGTGGCCACCGGTCACAATGGTCAGTGCCCATTCGCTGGGGACCTTGAGGGTGGGCTCCTCGGACTTGCCAGGTGTCCTCTTCTCTCCCCTCTATGGTCTGGTGTCACACAGTTGTTCACGTGGTGACACATGTGATCTGGGGTCGGAGCAGCTCCGCCAGCCTTCTCTCTTACACACAAATGCTCGTGTCCCGTCTGCTGATGGCCGGGGGAGTCGTATGCTCGCCCCTGGCACTGGCTCTTCACTCGGGGTCACAGGCTTGGTTTCATCCACAGAACACTGGGTCCTTGCAGGCATCAGGCTTGAGAGCTGTGGGTGCCCAGGGCAGGCTTTGGGGTGAGACCTTGGGTTAGCAGGTAAGGCCCTGGATAGCACCTGCAGTGTTCTGGCTGAGGGGTCCCTAAGGTTTCCAGGGACATGCCTGTGTTTGCACACACACACGCACACACACACACACACGTTAACTGTAGGCACTGAGGCCTCCAGCCCTTCTGACTGGTCATTTTCACCTGCTGCTCTCACTGTGGTGGAAATCTGTATCAGGTTAGCAATGTCGTCTTAGTCTCTGATATCTTTAGCCAAGCCACCCCCAAGGTCCCTCCAGCTCATCAGGACAGGTGCCTGCCTGGGAGTGGAAGGCCAATGAGGTACCAAGTCCCAGCTCTGTCTTCCCAACTGTTGGGGCTTGGGGAAGGCAGAGGAAGGAAACAGCGTGCCTGGTCTGTAGGGCCAGCGTCATAGCCAAAGTTGAGTTCTTCCAACACTTGTATGCACTCACTGTCCCCGGGCCCTCTGCTGCCTCATGGAGAACTCAGTCTGGGAAGGGGTGCAGCTGGGGGAGAGGTGGGCCTCTCTCTGTTCTTGCTCAAAGCGCCAGGCAGCATTGCAGTGCCAGGGAGGGGACGAGAAGCATCGGCAACCAGCAGCATAAACTCCATCCTCCTGGGACCAGCTGTTGGCCCTTGGGGCCCATCTGCTTGTGACTTGGGCACCCACTGGACCAGCTTATGTAACTTCAAGGAGATTATGTCCTGAGGATGAGAAGGAATTCACGCTATAGACAAGTGAGGGGCAGGAGATGGCCTCTGCCAAAGAATGAAAGTAGGGTGGTTGCATGCTGGGGTCGTGGGGAGAGACCGGAATGAGCAGGCTGAGAAGTGGACTGTGCTTTGTGTCTTTGGGCTGAGTGTGCTGGAGCGAGAGCTGGTGGCCAGGCTGATTCCTGGTGATGCCCCTGTTCATCCGGGGTGTTGTGACACGTGACTTGTAAGAGGGCACACCCCTCTCTGGAAGGAGTTGCCCAGAGGGCATCACAAGGCGGGGTCCTAGGCCGCACACAGTCCCCGTCTCTTTGAGACCCTGCGGTTGACAGCCACTGAGCTGCAGTTCTTCACATCTTCTCTCTGTGGGTGACCTCACTGGGACCTGCAAGGCCCTCGTGGAGGCTGCCTGACCGGAACCCTGGCATGGCACTTTTCTTGGGCTCCCATGTAGAGTTGATGGGAGGGAGGTGAGTGACAGGCTCTGAGATGGAGTCTGTATCCACTCAGGGAGGAGAAACCTAAACGGGCTTCATGGGGCAGGTGATGTTCAAGCCATGTCTATATTCACCTGGGGTTGCCAAGGGGTTTTGCAGATGAAGAAGTGGAAGTTCAGTAGGGCCCAGCTGGCCTTCCACCTGCTGCTGTGAGAACACTTCATCTTACCTCTTAGGGGGTTTAGGATTATGGTAGTACGACCTGCAAGCCCAGCTCCTGAGGGCTGACTGTGTGCAGGGGCTATTCTAAGCCTGTGGTCCTCATGCTCCCTATGGTCCCCACAACAATGCTATGGGGCAGATACTGTTTTTCCCATTTTAAAGATGGGGCTAGGGGCGGGGCCTCCTGCCTTGTCCAGGTCTGGAGCTCAGGGCGCGCGCTCCCGGCATTCGCCTCGTGCATTGGTGGGCAGTCCACAGGGTCAGGCTCCCGGCCAGTGGGCGGCCGGGGGCGCGCCCGGCAGGAAGAAGGCGGGTGAGGGCACTCAGGAAGCTCCGAGCCCGCCCTGGAGCCCTCGGAGGGGTTCTGCGCGGCCGGGCTCCGGTCCTTCACCTCTTCAGAATCCGGCGGCGCCTTGGTTACACCGAGGGGCTACAGTGGCTACGCGGGAAACTGAGAATTCTTGTGTCCGGACCGGAACCGATGACACTCTGTCACTTTGCCCCCTTACCCCCACCCCGCGTCAGCTCCGAGTTGGCGCGCCCTCTGCCAGGTCGCACGGGGGCTACAAGAAACACGGGCCAAGCGTTATGCGGGTCCCCGTGTGGACGCGACAGTAGGGTCAGCGCGAGCAGCTATGCGCACGCAGGGGCACGGCCCTCCGGCAGCAGGTGTAGAGTCTTTTTTTTTTTTTTCCCCAGCCGCTGTCCATCAAACCTGCGTGGGGTCCTCCGTGGGGCAAGGGTCCAGCCACTGGGGAGAGTGGCTCTTCCTCTCCGACCCCAGGAGGAAAACTCGAGGCCACTAGAAGGAGGCCCACGCTGGCGAGAGTGAGATGGGAGAGGATCTAGGGTGCTGCCCCCCTTGAAGTTGGCTTGGAACCTGGACTCTCCCATCTGCCAGGTCAGGACCATCCTCGCTCAGTGGACCAGCACAAGAAAAGGCCACTTTAGTCCATCACTGACTGGAGGAGCCAGTTCTTCCATAAGTCCCTGAGTCCAAGCCAGGGACCACCCTCAGGTGAGCCTCGGCAGGGTTGTTGACATCCATTTCCCTGGGCTCTGAGGGCTCTGTGAGGTTGGCCCACTCACAAAGCCTGGGCCTTCTTCCCTTGGGTCTCAGCTTCCCCAGAGGTGGTCTGAGGAAGCCAAGAAGGATGGCCTTGAAGGAAGGGTCACCATGGCTCTCTGCTGGGTGTTCAGGGAGGGAGGAAGACAGTCCCTACCCTGAGAGCTCACCAGGGACCAGATCCTCCAGGCCAGATACAAATGGCTGCTGGTCACGCCGATGCAGGGGCTCTGTGGTCCCAGCTGCACTCCTGCCCTTGAACCTCTCTCCTACCTGATCACCTAACTCTCAGCCCAAGTCACAGGACAGAGGCTGGAAGCCAGAGGCCAGTCCCAGGACCCATGCTCATGTGGTCGAGCTGGGGCCCTGCAAGGGACCTGAGTTTGTGGCCAGAGCCTGAGCTCTGACAGGAAGGGCTTTGTCCAGTGGCAGTGTGGCCACTGTGAGTCGGGGGTCACTAGGCTGGGGGGAGTCACAACTCCCTGCCCAGCCTCCCTCCCTGCCTTTGCCACTGGGGGGGTTCTTGAGGGGTGTGAAGAGAAAACAGCTATTTTGAATTGTTGCCCAGGCATTTTACTGCATGACAACGCTGCTCACGTACAGAATCTGGATAGTTAGGTGAGAACCCAAGCTCAGGATCCCCACTACAAGTTCCTGCCTTGCTTTTCCCCCAGCACCTTTTACAGTGACCACTCAGAGTCAAGCCTGTGACAATCAGTGACAGCTGCCCCAAGCGCCTTATAAGTTCTAGGTGCTTGCTACCCTGGGCTATCCATCTCCGGCTTGCTGGTGACCTGATGGAGAGCTGCCCTTCCCCTGGCTCACAGAGCATTCCCATCCCCCAACCAGGAACTGTAAGGAACAAATTTTGTGGGTCTCCTTGTGTGACATCTTGAAACTGTGGCTTCATCAAAATGACCCCAGGGTTTCACCTTTGGCAGGTGAAAGTTCCAGGGCTGGGAGAGCCACACACAGACTGTGGGTGGTTGTGCTTCCTCGCTCAGTGGGTCATGATCTGTGTGTTCTCAGTCCACCACTCTGGGTTTTCCAACTTAGGGTGACAGTTGCCCCTCCTTCCCCCAAGGGCCTTGGAGTACAGGGTTAGGGCTGGAGAAACAGGCTTCTTTCTACCTCATGCTCCTGTTCCTGTCCTGCTGGCACCCCTGAGGGCTCTCCCACTGACTGCTTCCTCCCCCTTTTTCCTCATGAATTGAAGCCCATCCTGGCATCTGCTTCTCTTTTCAGAGGACTAAACGAGTACAGCCCTCTGTCCTCATATCCCCCAACATGCTCCCCTCCTCCATGTCCATTAAACCCTCTGAAGAGGACCTGAGGCCCCTCCCCAGGATACCCAGACCTTCCACCCAAAGGAAGGGGTGATGACAGTGCAACTTCAGATGAAAGAAAGTACTTTGGGGTCCCCAATGTGCAGACTCTGCCCCCAGGGAGATGGAGGGGAACAGCAGAGGCATCCTTGGGCCCAGGTCTAAAATCGATGTGGTCTTTATTGAGACGATAGCAATTCCCCAGGATGAGCAAGTGTGGGGTGTCGGGAGTGGCAGCACTGGCCACTCTAAGACCATCTTGACACCATCCTCTGGTCCTCAGCCAAAAGAGAGTCAATGAGGCCTCATCCCTGGACTCCAGCCCAGGGAAGGGCTGAGAGAAGGGGGTCAGGGTCAGAAGTCACGTGGAGCCCAGTGACTGTCAAGGCAACTTGTTGAAAACGGGGCTGGAGCAGGGTAAGCAGAGAGGCGGCCCCAGGTGGCCAGATGCAGTGCAGAGAGACACTAGCCCCAGGTCTGGAGTGCATAGGCTTTGGGTTGCCATGCAGAGCCCGCTACAGTCTGGCAGGGTAACATGGGGAGCAGTCGAGGGGAGCCAGCAGGCAGGTCTCCTGAGGAAGGTAGGACTGCCAGCCCTGAGGCTGACCCAGACCCCAAGAATCCCCACTGAGCCCTGTCCTGCCCCCACCCCTGCAGAGGTGGGGCGCCCAGCCCCCGGTGGGCAGAGGCCAGGAGAGCCTGAGGGACTGGTGGACATCAGCAGGTTCTTGGCCACGTGAGGAGGGAAGGGCACATGGTGAGGGCTGCTGAAGGGGCCAGCTGCAGCGCCGGCAGATTCCAGGGAGCCCACAAGCACGTCGGAAGACTAGGTGGTCCTGAGGGCCTGGAGGCAGCTTCACTCTGCACCGGTCCAGGCCAAGTTCCTGGACAGCGGGACCAGCCGCTGGAAGGGGGGCCAGGTGAGCTGCATGGGGGTCAGGAAGAGTCTTCCGAGGTGGACAGACAAGAGTTGGCAGAGCTGCTGGCCCAGCCAGGAGCCCGGAGTCACCTTATTTGCAGTACTCCTTTCTGAACTCTGGAAGCCAAAGGGACAGGTGGTGTCTGCCCTCTGCCCTGGCAAAATGGGCCAACTTCCATCAGGACCATCCAGGGACTTCTGGAACCCCGAGGGAGCAGGGGGCTCCTGTTCACAAGGCTGGCAGGTGTCTTGGGGTTCTGAGTGGATGGAAAGGGGGTACAGCCCAGCTCTGAGATGGGCGGGGGTCTTCCTCCCTCCCCTTCACTAACCTTTGTCCAAGTCGATGTTCTTGGCGGGTGGGAGGCTGTGGGCCAGCTCAGCCCTCTCCTTCAGGATGTTGTTTTTGTAATCTGGAGCAGGAAGAGAGCAGGGTGAGGGCCCACCAAAGACGTGCCTCCCTCATCCCAGGCCTGGGAGCCACAATCTGCCCCTTGGGTCTTCTCACCTAGTCGAATGTCCTCACTCCTGTAAAGAGCCTGGTCCCCAGAGGCCAAAGGAAACTCTGCCATATTCATGTCCTTCCTGAAGGCAGGAGGGTGGTGGGAGGTCAGAGGGTGGGTGAGTCTGCTCAGTCCCCAGGGGTGCCAGAAGGGATACTCACGCCTTTGACTTGGACTTCTTGTCAGAGTATTCGTAGCCTAGGGAGGGAGACTCGTGTTGGGGGCAGCCTTGCCCACTCCCCAGCTCCTTCAGCCCAGAGGAACCCTCGCAGCCAGGTAGGAGGCTCCCGGAGCTGCTTTGGTCACTGTGCCCTAAGTCCCGCCTCCGGCGGGGAAAGGCTTCCTGGCGCTGGGCCCAGCCAGGCAATCGGCTCACCTCCACGGCGGCGCTGCCGGGTGGCCAGAACGACTGTGATGAGCAGCAGGATGAAGAGCAGCAGGGTGGCCAGCACGTAGCCAAGCTGCTGGAAGAAGTGGGCTCGGCCCTCGGGGACGATGACGTTGATGACGCTGCGGCCTCGCGTCAGCGTGGGATCTGCCGGGACCGTGTGCGGGACAACGTCAGGGAGCATAGGTACCATGCGCCCCGACCCAGCCGATTTCAGCCCGCAGGGGCCTCCCCCGCAACACCGGAATCCCTGATTTGGGACGGGAAGGGGCCCAGATGGGTTGCTGCCCCGCAGACGCACCTCCTGCACCTGGGCCGGGCGCGCCGCTGTGGCTGGAGCCATTGCCCGGGGAGTCCCGCGGGGGCGGGGGCGGCCGGGCGGCTGGCTCAGTAACCCTCAGGTGGAAGACGCGGCGCTCGTGCAGGCCGCAGTAGTGGTGGTGCAGGTGGCAGGAGTAGGTGCCCTCGTCTGCAGGCTCCAGCGGGTCAATGAGCAGCGAGAAGTCGCCGCGCGCGAACGCGTCCGCCTCCACGGCCACACGGTCGCGCAGGAAGGGCGGCCCGTAGGCGCGGCGCTCGCCGGACGCGTAAAGGTCGAGCAGGCGGTCCGCACGGTCGTGCGGCACCCCGGGCGGTTGGCGGTCCCAGTGCACAACCTGCTGCGCTTCCTCCAAGTGTCTGTCGGTCCACACATGAGCGCGGTTCACGCACGTCAGCAACGCAGGCGCGCCGCGCTCCACAGCCAGCACCTCTTTCTCGCCGTCCCAGTGCGCGCCGGCGGCCCGGGCTGGGGGAGCAAGGCTGTCAGGGATCCCGGGCCGGGAGGGAGCCGGGACGGGGCGTCCCGGGTGGCAGGGGTGGGAACGCACGGGGTTTGAGGTGTTGGGGGGTACACTCACGGTCGTCGGTAACCTCGAGGCGCACGGCCAGGCTCTCATAGAGGTGGCAGTAATGGTGGTGAAGATTACAGGATCCTCNGCGTGCTGCGATTCATGGGGTCGCAAAGAGTTGGACACAACTGAGCGACTGAACTGAACTGAACTGAACTCAGTTTTATGACTCAAATTGTTATCACTGTATGATCTTCATCTCCTAGTTTCAACCAACTTCCCAGGACCAAAAATAGGTCCTGTCCTAAGCTCTCAAAGAAGATGAATAACACAAACATGCCTTGAAGAGCACACAATCCGGTGTGTAACCAAAAGCACAGTGCAGCATCCTTGTCTTTCCTTATTTGCTCAGAAATCTAGAGCAGTACTACCCAAAGTACAGTCTGCAGGCCAAGGCCAGTTCACAAACTTCGTTACAAGTCCCCGACAGGGTGACTGCAGAAAGAAAATAAACATTCAGAAACTTTTTTGACAATGTAATGGGTTTTTTTTTTTACATCAATTATTCTAACAAAAAGATTAAACCTTGTATTTTTATGTATTTTTGGTCAGAAATGGAAAATTCTAAAAAAACAACACACACACACCAACACACACACAACAAAGCTGGTCCTCAATAGACATCATTTAAAAAGCACTGGTGATTCCAATATAAAATGAAAATTAAAAAAAAAAAGTTAAAAAAAGAAGCACTGGTTTTGAGTGTATTATTTTTGCAGTTTAGGTCAGCTGTATTTTAAACTAAAAACACTCATCTCATATCTGACTTCATCAACTAATAGCTAATCAGCCCCATTTCCACTATAATAAAAGTCCTGGCTACATTTAAACGGAGGGAAAAAAGGATACCAAGAAGAAAATAAGGTGCTGGCTATGGACAGGTTGGAAAGATTAAAGTCAAAGCTAAAAATAAGAAATGAGAAAATGCTATTACTCTTCAAAGTGGAGAAAACAAAATACTTCACGTTGACAGCAAATTTTATAAATCACTGTTGTCTATGCCTAGTTCTTCTTACAGGAAAAAATGAAAAACTGCAATCATATGAATTTCTCAATTCAACAATTGAAAATTACCAACAGAAGGAAACTTCAGCAAAAAGGAGAGAGATGGAGTAAGTAAGAGACTTTATTCCTTACACATCTGTGTTAACTAGTCCTGTTCCTTGCCATCTGTGATAAAATAATAGTCTCTGTTTATCTGATGTCTCCACACCTGGGAAATTACTGGAGCCTTTGTAAACAAAACCCAACCATGTTTCATTTGGCATAGGTAAACACAGAAATGCAATCAAATCATATTTCAAAGGCAAATTCATATTTCCCATTACCAGATTTAATACACAACTGATAAATAGCCAGTGGGCATTTGCTGTATGACTCAGGGAGTTCAAACCTGTGCTCTGTGATGGGGTTGGTAGTGATTTATAAAATTTGCTGTCAACGTTCAAGAGGGAGAAGACATATGTATACCTATGGCTGATTTCATGTTGATATATGGTAGAAACCAACACGATACTGTAAAGCAATCACCCTCGAATTAAAGATAGATAAATTTAAAAATGATATACAACAGACTAGTGTGTCTGTTGAGTACTATTGCCATATTCTATTCTAACAAATTTACACATTAAAAAAGAAACATTTTCCTAAGAGAAAAATTTGGCCAATTACAGACTCACCTAGAGTACCTCTGGATACATTCCAAAGTGCAATGACAAGTACAACTACTATGTAACAGTGACTACACCGAGAAATTTCCAGCTTTCTGGCTGCTCTAACATCCAATTAAGGGCAGACAGCCCAAAATCTGGTGATAGAGAGCTAGATGGGAGTGAGAAAAATATAAAAGTACACACTGCAATAGATTTAGTGATTAATCTGGTTAAATATATCCATATCAGGTAACAGAACACTTGTGAAAACTCAAGTCTGAACATCAACAATTTAAAAACAGCCTGAAACAACTGGGAAATCTTGGATAGACAGCACTTAGTCACTGTGCTCCAATAATTATGTGTACCAGAAGGTATGCATGCTGCTGCTGCTGCTACGTCACTTCAGTCGTGTCCGACTCTGTGCGACCCCATAGAGNAAACAGCCTGAAACAACTGGGAAATCTTGGATAGACAGCACTTAGTCACTGTGCTCCAATAATTATGTGTACCAGAAGGTATGCATGCTGCTGCTGCTGCTACGTCACTTCAGTCGTGTCCGACTCTGTGCGACCCCATAGAGGACAGCCCACCAGGCTCCCCCATCCCTGGGATTCTCCAGGCAAGAACACTGGAGTGGGCTGCCATTTCCTTCTCCAATCCATGAAAGTGAAAAGTGAAAGTGAAGTTGCTCAGTCGTGCCCGACTCTTAGTGACCCCACGGACTGCAGCCTACCAGGCTCCCCCATCCATGGGATTTTCTTAGCTAGAAAATAAACCTACCTAACTTCCCAGAATCTTCAGGGCAGTTTTTTTTTTCTTTTCTCTCTTATCTATTTATTTGACTACATCAGGTCTTAGCTGTGAAATACAGACTCTAGTTGTGGCATGGGCTCTGAAGCACAAGAGCTCAGTAGTTGTTGCTCATGGTGCTCCACAGCATGTGGGATCTTAGTTCCCCCACCAGGGGTGAAACCCAGTCTCCTGCATTGCAAGGTGGATTCTTAACCACTGGATCACTAGGGAAGTCCCGTTGAGGGCAGCTTCATAGAACTTCTTTCCTTAAGGAAATCTAACCTTGATACTTCAATAAAAGTAAATATTTACCCTTTTGGATTTCTGAACATTCTCAGACAAGTTTTCTATAAGGCAAAAAAATAAAATACTGAGGAAAAAAAGGCAATGAAGTCTCCTTGTGAGAAAGGATACTGAACTCTGAAGCTCCAACTCCTGTCCTAGAGATCTACCTTGCCCTTAATGATAACCCGTTGCAGCAGCCATTTTTTTTTTCTCACATTTTAGCAACTGCTGTGGTGAATTTTTAAACATCTATCCCTAACTGAGATTCAGTTCAGTGCAGTCGCTCAGTCATGTCCGACTCTTTGCGACCCCATGAATCGCAGCACGCCAGGCCTCCCTGTTCATCACCATCTCTCAGAGTTCACCCAGACTCACGTCCATTGAGTCCGTAATGCCATCCAGCCATCTCATCCTCGGTCGTCCCCTTCTCCTCCCNGAACAGCGAGAAGTTGCCATCGTGGAAGGCGGAGGGAGGCAGCAGGAGGCGGCCGCTGTCGCGCGGCTGGTACACGCGCTGCTCGCCCGCCGAGTACATGTCCACCAGTCGGCGCGCGGGACTGCCAGCCCGGCCGCCGCTGAGGTCCCAGTGGACGACGCGCTGGCGGTCGTGCAGCCTGTCTTGGGTCCACACCATGCGCGGGCTCTGGCAGCGCAGCACTGCCCGGGCGCCTGCTGCCCAGCTTACTGCGGACTCGGACACCACGGAGCTGTCGGAGGTCGCGGGCCCTGATGGCCCTGGTGGGGAGGGGGAGTCACCGGAGAGGGATAAGACTCCAGAGGACAGTACAGGATGGGGCTAGCAAGAAGGCAGGGAGACCGACAGGTTCTTAGGGGAGGGTGGTCACTAACCTGAAGACAGAAGGACGGCAGAACCTGGAATGAGAGGAAGTGAGGGTCAAACTGGGGAGGGGGTGACCTGCTGAAATTGGCCCCCCACTTGGCCCCTGGGTCCCTTCTATAGTCCTAGTTGAGGTGGGTGCTAAGGACACTCTGTTAACAGGTAGGGGTAGGTCCAGAAAAGCCAGGAGGGCACAATGGGGGGTCTCCTATTCCCCCTACCTCTCTCAGGCCCCCACTTAATCCTTGTGGCCACCTCTCCGGACTGCAGGGGCAGCACCTGCATTTCTCAGGGTGACTGGTGGGGCCAGCCCAGCTCTGGATATGTGCTTGTCACCAAGGGCCACCTTCAGGAATGGCGGCTACCCGAACCATCACTGCAGCAAGGCCACAGGAGCACCAGGGCGTGACACCTCAGCTGGTTTGGGGGGCTCCTGTACATACATATCCACTATGGCACCTGCCCAGGGCCATGCTGCACTAACCCTCCAGGCTCCTCAGGCTGCTGGCACCCCACCCAGGAGCCCCTTGGCCTTCAGAAGGACAAGAAGGCTGGAGATAGGACAAGAGTGACCCTACCATCTGCCACCTCACACGCCAAATTCCTGCTCCGGAGATATGGCCTGGCACCCGGGCTGGACAGAGGAATGTGCCGGGTCAGCAGGCCACCCCTAAGGAGCAGACTCGGGGGGCCGGGAACAGACCCTGTGAAATACATGCTTCCCGGGTCCCCCTCAATCCTTCACCAATCCCCTCCTGACAACAGATAAGCACAAGGCTAGAGGGGTGTCCCAGAGAAGTAGAGGGTGCAAGGGACCCCAGGAGGAACCCCCATGCTCAGCCTCCCTGCCCTGTTCAGCCCTGTCTCCAGCGTACAGTGAGGGGAAGTTCGGGATCTACAGTTAGGGATCTAACATCAGACCTCAGCCCCTCCGTGTCCTAGGGGCCTTCTGGTGAGCAGCACCCTCTGAGATCCCCAGACCCATCTGCTTCCTGGTGGGGTGTCCCCTCACCCCAGAGTTCAGACAGGCTTAGCCCCAAACACAAACTGGCTCAGACTAGGGGTGACTCCTGTCCCCCCACACCCCGTGAACTCACTCTGCAGAAGCACAAGTCTCCAGATTAGGACCAGGGCCCGCAGCTCCATGGCGCCCGCCTGGCCCGGAGGCGCTTTGTCTCCCTCAGTCTCAAACTCTGCAGAAAAACAGCCCGGCCCCCTCCTCCTCCCCCTCCTCAGCACCCGCCATGACATCACGGAGCCCTGGGCTGGCCGAGAGTCTGCAGACCGCCCCCTCTGCTCCTGCCCGGCCCCTTGGCCTCCACCAGTACTTGGCTGGCCTGGTGGGAAGCATTGGGGCCTTGGCCACTGTGTCCCAGAGGGTGAGGGGAGTCACTCTGGCTTGGGTCCTGGAGAAGGGGGCAGCAGCCCAGCCCCGGAGGGGCGGGGGCCTAAGGGCATGGCCCCAGATGCCTTGTGGGTATTTGTGACAGACGGATCCCCACTAGGGCCACTGGAGGTCTAGGTTTCTGGAGGCAACATCTCCTCACCTGCACCTCTATAGGGGGCCCCAGCCATTTCCCCTCCCAACCCCATGCAGGCCAGCAGAAAGGCCCAGGCTCCCTGGCCACCAGCTCTTCCCGATAGCTGTGTGGTGACCCCTGGGGCTCCATTTTTTCAGCTGTGAGGTGGGGACAAGAGGAGTGCAGGCCCTGGGGGTGCAGGGGCTCCCTCCTGGCAGCATGATGGACACCATGGTCTATCAGTCAGCTTCAGCACCCAGAAAGCTGCCAGGGAGATGAGCGGCAGGGACTAAGGTCCCCTGTCCTGGTGCCCCCACCCCATCTGCCTGCCACCCAGACCCAGGTCCACTACTCTCGGGAGCACCACCCTCCCCTCCTGGAGGAGAAGGAAGAAAGGCGGGTATGGAAGCCTTCCCAACAGAAGGCACAAATTTGAAGCTCTGGGAAAACTCACAGTCACGTAAACAAATGTGAAATAACAGAGCATGCACTGTGTACCAAACCCACTCTTTCTAGTTAAGCAAACCTCAAGAAAAAGAAAGGAAAAATCCACTGAACAACCACAAAACCCATGGTGCATTTTTGGACTGCCCATTTGGACTGAATTATGGTCACAGCTCCCAGGCCCTGGTGGGCTGGAATCTCACTCTTGAATCCTGCCCTGGTCCCCAAGTTCTCAGACAAGCAAGGAGCCCAGCTCAGCCAGACTCCTGTGTCCGGGCAAGGGGAGGAGGCTGCTGATGCTGCAGCAAGAAGGAATGAGGGATGACAGCAGGTAGGACCAGCTGGGAGGACACAGGACTGTGAAGACGCCCCACCCCCAATCTAACGGACCATTTCCTCAGCAGGATTCAGGCCATCAGGACTTGTCTCCACACCCCACCCCCAGCTCCTCCCGGGCCTTTCATTCTGGAAAAACAAGCCCAGCCTGGCTGGCCTTGAGGCCTGGCCTCTCCTCCTGTTTTTCTAACTGGTTTATATTAGTGCTGGTGGCCTCCCTCCCAGTCCGCCTCCCCTCCCCCGTGTGTCTGTCTCTCTCCATATGCCTCAGCCGCTCTGTCCTCCATCTCAGCCCCCTGTCCCCGCCTCTGGCTGCTGGGCTGTCTTTCTTCCACAGGATTGTCCAAGCAGGGCGGCAGGGAGGCAGACACCCAGGTCTGGCCTCTCAATCTAGAAGAGGACAGGGTCAGCTCCCAGCACTGAGCTAGGAGGCTGGAGGTGCTGGGTCCACACCCTGAACTGTCTGCAGAGTCCCTCCACCCCCACCTCCAACCAGGCCTGCATGGAGGTTGGTGGGTTCACAGCACCACAGATCCAGCCCTTGGCTCAGCCCCAGTGCAGAAGCCTGAAGGAGGAAGGCAAACCCTGTGGCACCACTGGGCAGGATGGACAGGGCAGTGGAAGGTGGCAACACCCTCCTCCCTGCTCCCTCCTGTTCTCTCTGCCTTGAGCCCACCTCCCCAGTCCTTGGCAGGAAACAGAAGTGAGAACAGAGGCCCAGAAGAGAACAGACCAGAACTAAATGACCACATCCCCTCTCCCAAAACTCCAGGCCGGACAAGGCGGGTCACCCAGGCAGCCCCATGGAGACCGAGACTCAGCCTCTGGCTCCAGTCCTGGGGACCCGGACATTCCAGGCAGCCAGGCTCATTGGGAGGAAAAACCACAGGCACTCAGAGGCACAACCCAACACAGACACGTGTTAACACGTGCTGTTCCGTCATCCAGCAGAGCTAAGCACCTACTGCTCACCCGGCACAGAGCTGAGCACCTACTGCTCACCTGGCACAGAGCTGAGCTGTGTGCCAGGCCCTGGGGTTCAGCACTGCACAGAGGCCAAGCTCCTGCCCTCTGGGAGTTGTTAGTGGGGAGGCAGCCGGCTCGCTGAGGAATGAGGTCATTTTAAACACAGCAAGATTAAAGCTGGGCAGGGGCTCCCTCCGTGAACTGACCTGGACAGCCTCCAAGGGACCCATTCTTCCGAAGACAGACCAGGACACCCTCTGAGGGGCCCACACCCACAGCGAAAGGCCAGGCAGGGGCTCAGGAAGTTACCTGCCAGTAGGTGTTGGGGAGGGGGGTAGGCATGCAGGGGCGAGGAAGTCTGCAGGCCACGCCCAGGCTCTTATGTGGAGTACAGGGAGGCCTGAAGAGGCCTGGTGATCTGGTGATACGAGAAATGCCAAATGGTTAGTTTAGAGCTGTCAGGGTTTATAAGAGCACACCAGGAAAATGGACGTCCAAAGACCAGGTGGTGGACGGAATCTGAGATGCTCCCCAGGGCACCCAGCCCTGAGGGAGCCTATGGCCAGACAGCCCTTAGTACCCACACGACAGGTGCCTGCCAGTCACTCCTGAGGCAGAGTCTGCATTGCTGCCAAGGAGCCTCAGCTTCTCCTGAAACACTGAAACTCCCTCCCCCAAGAAGAAAATGGACCTCACACTGCTTTTCTGTTGGTCTGAGCAGTTCTCCTAAAAGCCATTTGTAGAACTTTCCTGGTGGTCCAGTGTCTAAGACTGAACTTTCCCAATGCAAGGGGCTTAGGTTTGATCCCCGGTCAGGGAACTAGACCCCACAGGCCACAATGAAAATCCAACTAAGACCTGGTACAGCCAAATGAATAAATAAATACATTAAAAAAAAAGTCACTTGAGACTGTGTTGGCCCTTCTTCTTGGTTCCTGGTGGCCTGCCTGGCCCCAAGAGGTAGGGGACTCTGCAGCCCTCACGTCAGGACCCATGAATCCCATGGAGGCTCTCTTCTCCTCTGGCTGAGAAGACACGGCTGTCTTCCACCATCTCCTGGAGTTTGCTGTAACTTACGTCCATTGAGATGGTTATGCTATCTAACCACCTCATCCTCTGCTGCCCCCTTCTCTTCCTGCCCTCAGTCTTTCCCAGAATCAAGGACTTTTCCAAAGAGTCAGCTCTTCACATCAGGTGGCCAAAGTATTGGAGCTTCAGCTTCAGTATCTGTCCTTCTAATGAATATTCAGGGTTGATTTCCTTTAGGATGGACTGGTTTGATCCCCTTGCTATACAAGGGACTCTCAGTAGTCTTCTCCAGCACTACAATTCGAAAACATCAGTTCTTTAGTGCTCAGCCTTCTTTATGGTCCAACTCTCATATCTATACATGACTATTGGAAAAACCATAGCTTTGACTATACAGACCTTTGTTGACAAAGTGGTCTCTGCTTTTTATTGTCTAAGTTTGTCGTAGCTTTCCTTCCAAGGATTAAGCATCTTTTAATTCTGTAGCTGTAATCATTGTCTGCAGTGATTTTGGAGGCCAAGAAAAATCTGTCACTGCTTCCACTTTTTCCACTTCTATGTGCCATGAAGTGATGCGACTGGGTGCCATGACCTTAGTTTTCTGAATGTTACGTTTTAAGCCAGCTTTTTCACTTTCCTCTTTCACCTTCATCAAGAGGCTCTTTAGTTCCTTTTCACTTTCTGTTATTAGAGTGGTATCATCTGCATATCTGAGGTTGTTGATATTTCTTCTGGCAGTCTTGATTCCAGCTTGTGATTCAACCTGCCTGGCATTTTGCATGATGTACTCTGCATAGAAGTTAAATAAACCGGGTGACAATATACAGCCTTGATTTATTCCTTTCCCAGTTTTGAACCAGTCAGTTGTTCCATGTCTGGTTCTTCTAACCATTGCTTCTTGGCCCTCATACAGGTTTCTCAGGAGACAGCTAAGGTGGTCTGGTACTCATCATTTTAAGAACTTCCCACAGCTTGTTATGATCCACACAAAGGCTTTAGCATAGTCAAAGAAGCAGATGTTTTTCTGGAACACCCTTGCTTTCTCCATGATCCAATAAACATTGGCAACTTGATCTCTGGTTCCTCCGGCTCTTTGACACCCAGCTTGTACATCTGGAAGTTCTTGTTTCAGGGACTGCTGAAGCATAGCTTGAAGGATTCTGAGCATAACCTTGTTAGCATGTGAAATGAGCTCAATTGTGTGGTAGTCTGAACATTCTTTGGCATTGCCGTTTTTGAGGATTGGAATGAAAACTAACCTTTCCAGTCCTGTGGCCACTGCTGAGTTTTCCAGATTTGCTGATATGGGTGCAGCACTTTAACAGCATCATCACTTAGGATTTTAAATAGCTCAGCTGGATTTCCATCACTTCCACTAGCTTTGTTCACAGTAATGCTTCTGAAGACCCATTTGACTTCATAGTCCAGGATGTCTGATTCTAGGTGAGTGACCACACCATGTGGCTATCTGGGTCATTAAGACCTTTTTTGTACAGTTCTGTCATGTAGTCTTGCCACCCCTTATTCTCTTTTGCTTCTGTTAGGTCCTTACTCTTTCTGTTTTTTATCATCCCCATCCTTGCATGAAATTTTCCCTTGATATCTCCAATTTTCTTGAAGAGATCTCTCGTCTTTTCCATTTTATTGTTTTCCTCTATTTCTTTATATTGTTCACTTAAGAAGACCTTCCTATCTCTGTTATTCTCTGGAACTCTACATTCAGTTGGATGTATCTTTCCCTTTCTCCCTTGCCTTTTGCTTCTCTTCTTTTCTCAGCTATTTGTAAAGCCTCCTCAGATGACCACTTTGCCTTCTTGCATTTCCTTTTCTTTGGGATGGTCACTGCTTCCTGAACAATGCTACAAACATCTGTCCATAGTTCTTCAAGCAGTCTGTCCACCAGATCTAATCCCTTAAATCTGTTTGTCACTTCCACTGTATAATCATAAGGGATTTGATTTAGGTCATATCTTAATGGCCTAGTGGTTTTCCCTACTTTCTTCAATTTAAACCTGAATTTTGGAATAAGGAGCTCATGATCTGAGCCACAGTCAGCTTCAAGTCTTGTTTTTACTGACTATAGAGTTTCTCCAACTTTGGCTGCAAAGAACATAATCAATCTGATTTCGGTATTGACCATTTGGTGACGTCCAGGTATAGAGTCATCTCTTGGGTTGTTGGAAAAGGGTGTTTGCTATGACCAGTGTGTTCTCTTGACAAAACTGTTAGCCTTGGCCCTGCTTCATTTTGTACTCCAAGGCCAAACTTGCAAGTATCTCTTGACTTCCTAGTTTTGCATTCCAATCCCCTATGATGAAAAGGGTATCTATTTTTGGTGTTAGTTCTAGAAGGTGTTGTAGGTCTTCACAAAACCATTCAACTTCAGCTTCTTCAGCATCAGTGTTGGGGTATAGACTTAAAGTAATGTTGAACAGTTTGCCTTGGAAACGAACTGAGATCATGCTGTCATTTTTGAGTGCACCCAGGGAATGAATTTCAGACTCTTGTCAACTATGAGGGCTACTCCTCTTCTTCTAAGGGATTCTTGCCCACAGTAGCAGATACAATGGTCATCTGAATGGAATTCTCCTATTCCTCTCCATTTTAGTTCACCAATTCCTAAGATGTTGATGTTCATTCTTGCTATTTTCTGCTTGACCATGTCTAATTTACTTTGATTCATGGAAAGGAGAGTGAGAAAGCTGGCTTAAAACTAAGCATAAGAAAACAAAAAAAAATTATGGCATCCGGTCCCATCACTTTATGGCAAATAGATGGGGAAGAGTGGCAGACTTTATTTTCGTGGGCTCAAAATTCACTGCAGGTGATGACTGCAGCCATGAAATTAAAAGACTCTTGCTCCTTGGAACAAAAGCCATGACAAACCTAGACAGCATATTAAAAAGCAGAGACATCACTTTCCTGACAAAGGTCTGTTTAGTCAAAGCTATGGCTTTTCCAGTAGTCAGGTATGGATATGAGAGTTGGACCATAAAGAAGGCTGATTGCCAAAGAACTGATGCTATTGAACATTGGTGCTGGAGAAGACTCTTAAGAGTCCCTTGGACTGCAGGGAGATCAAACCAGCCCATCCTAAAGGAAATCAGACCTGCCAAATAAATAAATACATTTTTTAAAAAAGTCACTTGAATAGTGACT
Source organism: Neotragus pygmaeus (assembly GCA_006410875.1). NCBI lineage: Eukaryota > Metazoa > Chordata > Mammalia > Artiodactyla > Bovidae > Neotragus > Neotragus pygmaeus. The sequence continues at coordinate 1,529,456 of SJYV01056284.1, read as the reverse complement.
GTGTGAATAGTGACAGTCACTATTCAACCCTGTTGGAGGGATAAAAGGGAGCTTCCAGACCACAGGGATATCTGTGAGACACACGCTCATGCATAGCGCTTAACAATTGTGAACATAGTGTTTAACTTTACCTCCTGTGTTAACAATGTTTTTTACTCAGGACCACAGGGTGGTCTCCTGTATATAATTTCATGAGGGTTCTATCCAAGGCTGCTTCTAGGGGACACCAGTGTATGGAGAGCAATTTGCAAGACCATGTCCTGTGTTAGATGAGTTTTCCAGCATAGCCTACTAATCTCAGTATCTTTAGAAAAGATCCAGATATTTGCTGCATAAGCAACACAACCACAAGCTGGGGGAGGGATGAATGGTAGAGCACAGGGGGTTTCTCCAAGCAGGAGAACAGGGAACAGGGAACTGTTCTGCATGACCCACAATCAGGGGACACATGGCACCATGCATTTATCAAGATCCAATGAACTGCATGGTACAAAGAGCAAACCTTAATGTGTGAAAAGTCTAAAAAACTCACGCAGATCAGGAAACCAAAATGTGGCCAAGAAACCTGCTAAATCACACATGGAGTAACATCATCTAAGGGGAATGAGAGCACCAGCCTGAGCAACCTCAGGAGTGATCAGAGCCTGTGACTATAGGAAGAGGGGCCTCCACACAGCACTGAGCTTGAGCTGGCAAAGCTGTTTCCTGCTGGCTATGGTTTATCAGCTCCACTACTGCCTATAGGGTGTGGACTAAACAATTAGATAAGAGGTTATGGAAAAGCAAGAGAGGGGCTGGGATGAACCACAGGGTCTGGATCACAACTGGAGATGCTGCTATGAACTTGTGTTCAGCCTAAGAAAAACACTGGTGGATGCTTGTGGCAGCAGTTTCCTGCCACAGGAAATCCACCTGTCAACTGCCATCTGAGAAGGGCCCACAGCTGTGTGCAAACCCAGCTCCAGATCTTGGTTTCTAAGACTATTTTCTAAGAGCAGGAACCAGGGCTCCTTGGAGAAATGTCTGATTTTAGGGCTGTGTAAAGAAATACACAAAAGAAGTCTGTAGTGCCAAAAAGGAAGGATGTGCCAAAAAGGAAGGATGTGCTAAAAAAGAAAAAAACAACCCAAAACTAATGATGGGGGTGTCAAAGGTCACAGGGCCCAAAGCTGGAACCAGAGGAGCAACAAATTCCAGGGGTACTGGACTGTGACCCAGAGGAGGAAGTAACCATCCGTGTCGACACCCACAGGAACAAGTGACGAGACATAAACACAGCTTTTCCAGGCAGGAGAATCCCCAAGGTTGAGCTGAAGACAGAATAGAATTGTGGCTCTCACCCACACTGAGCACAGAGGGGTGCAAGGCTGATGTTGTCCTCTGCTGCTGCTGCTAAGTCACTTCAGTCGTGTCTGACTCTTCATGACCCCATGGACTATAGCCTACCAGGCTCCTCTGTCCATGAGACTTTCCAGGCAAGAGTACTGGAGTGTTGTCCTCTGCTGCCCACGATTCTGTGGGTCAGGAGTCCTAGCTCCACATGGCAATGCTGGGATGGCTCGACAGGGCCTGGACAATCCACGTGCTTCTTTCCAGAAACTGGGGTCTTGCTGTGGCCACAGGCTGGGTCCTCTGTCCATGTGGCCCCTTGTCACTCAGCAGTCTAAACCAGGCTTCCTTCCTGACAGAAGCTCCTGGGAGTCTTAAGGCCGAAGCTCAAAAGCATCTGATGCTTCTGACTGGTCAAAGCAGGTCACAGCCCAGACTCCTGGGGAGAGAGACAGCCTCTGGCTTTGGTGGGGGGACCAAAGCAGGACCACAAGGCCTGGGGGTTTGTGTACAGGGAGGGGTTCTGACATCCACAGTGTCCATGTACCAGAGGTGAGAGGCAGGTAGCACAATGAAACGCAAGTAGTTCAGAGCATGTCTCAGGTTTACCTGAACAAATCCTTTATAAACCAGATCAGCTCGGACTTCCCTGATGGTGCAATGGATAAGAATCCAGCTGTCAAATCAGGGGACATGGATTTGATTCCTGGTCTAAGGAAGATTCCACATGTGGTAGAGCAACTAAGTCCATGTGCCACAATTACTGAGCCTGTGTTCTAGAGCCTCCAGCCACAAATACAGAACCCACGTGCTGCAACTGCTGAAGCCTGAGCACTCGAGGGCCTGTAAGCCACAACTACTGAGTGTGTGCCACAACTAAAGCCCAGGAGCCCAAAGCCTTTTCTCAGCAGCAAGAGAAGCCACCACAACGAGAAGCCACAACACTGCAACAGAGAGTAGTCCCTGGTCGCCACCCCTGGAGAGTCCACACAAAGCAACAAAGACCCAGTGCGGGCAGAAATAGGTAAGAGACCAGCTGTCTGTTTGCTTTTTTCCAAGAGGAAGGGGGGTATAGGGACCCCAGTGCGTTTCTGAAAAACATATTTATTTATTTTTGGCTGTGCTGGGTCTTTGTTCCCCTGTGTGTTCTTTCTCTAGTGGCAAGTGAGGGCTACTCTCTAGTCAGAAGGCAAGCTTCTCATTGTGGTGACTTCTCCTGTTGTGGAGCACAGGTTCTAAGGCGAGCAGGCTCAGGAGTTGTGGCATGTGGGCTCAGCTGCCCTGTGGCATGTAGGACCTTCCTGGACCAGGGACTGAACTTGTGGCCCTTGCATTGTACAGTGGACTCTTAACCACTGGGCCACCAGGGAAGCCCAAGATCAGTTAATTTAATCAAATATAGTTAAACACAATACCAGACCACCTTACCTGCCTCCTGAGAAATCTGCATGCAGGTCACGAAGCAACAGTTAGAGCCAGACATAGAACAACGGACTGGTTCAAAATTGGGAAAGGAGTACGTCAAAGCTGTATATTGTCACCCCGCTTATTTAACTTATATTCAGAGTACAACATGTGAAATGCTGGGCTGGATGAAGCAAAAGCTAGAATCAAGATTGCTGGGAGAAATAGCAATAAGCTCAGATGTGCAGATGACACCACCCTTATAGCAGAAAGCGAAGAACTAAAGAGCCTCTTGATGAAAGTGAAAGAGGAGAGTGAAAAAGTTGGCTTAAAACAACATTTAAAAAACTAAGATCATGGCATCTAGTCCCATCACTTCATGGCAAACAGATAGGGAAACAATGGGAAGAGTGAAAGACTATTTTCTTGGGCTCCAAAATCACTGCAGATGGTGAGTACAGCCATGAAATTAAAAGATGCTTGCTCCTTGGAAGAAAAGCTATGACCAACCTAGGCAGCATATTAGAAAGCAGAGACATTACTTTGCCAACAAAGGTCCATCCAGTCAAAGCTATAGTTTTTTCCAGTAGTCATGTGTGGATCTGAGAGTTGGACTGTAAAGAAAGTTGGGTGCTGAAGAATTGATGCTTTCAAACCGTGGTGTTGGAGAAGGCTCTTGAGAGTTCCTTGGACTGCAAAGAAATCAAACCAGTCCATCCTAAAGGAAATCAGTCCTGAATATTCATTGGAAAGACTGATGCTAAAGCTGAAACTCCAATCCTTTGGCCACCTGATGTGAAAAACTGACTCTGGAAAAGATCCTGATGCTGGGAATGATTGAAGGCAGGAGAAGAGGACGACAGAGGATGAGATGGTTGGATGGCATCACCAAATTGATGGACATGAGTTAGAGCAAGCTCCAGAAGTTGGGGCTGGACAGGGAAGCTTGGAATGCTGCAGTCCATGGGGTCACACAGAGTTGGACATGACTGAACTGAACTGAAACACATATGTTTACATTTTTATGACCTTAAATAGTTCTTGGAAAAAAATAACTTATCTGACCCATAAAACCAGACTAAGAAATGTATGAAAGTTTGATTAAGCTTTGCATACATAAATAAACCTAATTCTTCCATAATGCTACATTATCTTTTCCGTGTTATGTGTCAGGAGAAAGATATATAGTTGTTTTAAGTCAAAATTATGGAACCAGTCTAATTTGGGGGCTATTCCTGGTGGCTCAGTAGTAAAGAATCTGCCGGCCAATGAAGGAGACACAGGTTTAATCCCTGGACCAGATAATCCCTTGGAGAAGGAAATGGCAACTCACTCCAGTATTCTTGCCTGGAAAATCCCATGGACAGAGGAGCCAGGTGGACTACGGTCCATGGGGTTGCAAAGAGTCAGACACAACTTGGCCACTAAACAACAGTAAGTCTAATTTGTTCAAGGATTCATCCTGATTAAAAACACCACCTAAACTTTTATAATATAGATTGTTAAACTCCACATTTTCCACCCTGACATTTAAACAGTATTAAAGCAATGTTTCTATGACATGAAGTCTTCTCGGCAATATTTGCTCTCTGTCAGAATTCACATCTCTCTGTTTCTTATCCAAAGATCAACCACTGTCTCGGGTGTTTTGTTCTTTTTTAAACTGTGGATTCTCCAAGAAAATGACTTTCTTTTAAAGGATGAACACTTCTAAGGCATTGCTGTTTGCTCTTCAGTAGCTAGGTTGCATTCAACTCTGCAACCCCATGGATTGTAGACCACCAGGCTCCTCTGTCCATGAGATTTCCCAGCAAGAAAAGTGGAGTGGGTTGCCATTTCCTTCTCTAGGGACCCTTTCAACCTGGGGATCAAACCCACATCTCCTGCTTGGCACACAGATTCTTTACCACTGAGCCACCTGGAAAGCTCTAAGCTGTTGTTAGGAATTCAGTTTCTCTTTTCTTTCTGGAATTCTCACATTCTCTAGCTTTTTTTTCTTTTAGCTTTTTAATCATACAGACTGCTTTGGTTTCCAGGAAGACAGGGAGTTACACTAAAATACCCAGAGAATGCCTCCAGTCAGGCATCTGGAGACCCTAGGACTTGGGCCTCGTTCTCCATGGCTGCCCAGAGAACGGGCTTCAACACACGTTATATGCTTCAGTCTAGTGTGGCTACCCGCCTCCTATGGTCCATCTTTGGCCAGCAAAGCCCTTTGCACCCTCCCAACTCCTCCCATGGCCTCTGCCATGAAGAGACATGGTGGGCTCTCATGAATTTCCGGCCACAGGTCTGCAATTAGGACTGCCAGGTAAACACCACATGGGACATACTTGTACTGAGAAATTTATCTGGTATTCAGATCTAACTGGGAGACCTGTACTTTTATTTGCTGAAGTTGGCAACCTTCCTGGAATCAGCCATAGTCCCCGGAGTCCTGGCTTCCACCAGAAGTGGAATGGAGGGCACTTAAGAGCCACTGCTGGGGGTCTCAGTTGTAGACCCCACTCTCAAACATAAGCACACAGCCAAGTGCCACTAGAGGAAGCCCACTGTCACGGGAAGCAGAGGCTACCTTCCACAGACAGATGGATGAACTGGGAAGAAGCGCAAACAGGACTTGGTGGGGGAGGCGGGTGGAGGAAATCCACAGCATCAGTATCCTCACAGAAGTGACCTGACCACACCTACGAAACAGACACACAGAAAACAAAGAGGTCTTAGAAATGAAGAACTAAGTAACAGAAAAGAAAAAATTCATTATATGTGTTAGAAGAAAATGTTGAGAGTGCCAATGAGATAGAATATAGAAAGTGATCCAAAAAACAGGAGTTTCAGAAGAAAAGAAATAGAGGGAAGGAAATAATGACAAAATGGTTCAAGAAAATATCCTAGAACTGAAGGAGGGTTAGGTGTTTGCAGATAGAATTAGGCTCCTGCAGGGCAGAAACAGACCCACACCAAAGCACACATCATGGGAGAGTTCACACCAGTGAGGAAAGAGGAGCTTTGAAAAAGTCACAGAGGCTCTGAAGCCAAAACGGGTGCACTTTTCTCAACAGTAACACTGAGAATGGGAATATGAGAGAGTGACGTCTGCAGAGCTTGGCAGGAAATAATTTCCAGCCTAGAATTTCATATCCGCCCAAACTGTCAACCAAGAAACAGGATGCAATAAAGCCATGTGCAGATTTACAAAGTTTTTTGTGGAGGAAGCTATGGAGGATGTGGGCTTCCCTCATAGCTCAGTTGGTAAAGAATCTGCCTGCAGTGTAGGAGATCCGGGTTCAACTCCTGGGCTGGGAAGATCCCCTGGAGAAGGAAATGGCAACCCACTCCAACTGTCCACTGCCTGGAGAATCCCATGGGCAGAAGAGCCTGGTGGTCTACAGTCCATGGGGTCGCAAGACTCAGACACAACTTAGCAACTAAATTACCATCCACCATGGAGGATATACTCTTTCAAAATGAAGGAAAGAAAAAGAATTTTAAAACGTAAGTGAACACAAGGGGTCAGGGGAGCAGAGAGTTTGAGAGAATCCCCAAGGTGAAATCCGGGCCCAGAGGCGACGGGCAAGCAGCCAGCTGGACAGGTGAGTGGTCCAGGAGAGACCTCACCTCAAGGTGAGTGAAGCTCAGCTGCTCTGAGAGGAGGGCTGAGAACTTGGTGTTGACATTGTGATGAGGGCACAGAAAACTAAAGCAACCGAAAAGAATAAAAATAAGACAATTAATGCTTCTGGGGAAAAGAAAAACTGGGAAGGAAGAGCAGTATCTCCTTTTTATGGTTACAGGGACGTGAACACACTCACGGCCCCCAACTCACAAGTCAGAGGAGGGGCGAGAGGGGACAGCAGAGGACACCTCCAAGGAAAACGAACCACAGAGACAAATATGTTCAGTGCCATATTTTCCAGAGTGAAAGTTAGGTCCCATGAGCGAGTGTGAATTCAATTTAGTGGTTCACAAAAACCAGTTCTTAATGAAGTTGATTAGAACAGAAAATATCTGAAATTACGGTGCTTCAGTTCAGTCACACAGTCATCAGACTCTTTGCAACCCCATGGACTGCAGCACGCCAGGCCTCCCTGTCCATCACCAACTCCCAAAGTTTACTCAGTTTCATGTCCATTGAGTCAGTGATGCCATCCAACCATCTGATCCTCTGTCACGCCCTTTTCCTCCCACCTTCAAACTTTCCCAGCATCAAGGTCTTTGCCAGTGAGTCAGTTTTTTGCATCAGGTGGCCAAAGTATTGGAGTTTCACCTTTAGCATCAGTCCTTCCAATGAATATTCAGGACTGATTTCCTTTAGGATGAACTGGTTGGATCTCCTTGCAGTCCAAGGGATTCTCAAGAGTCTCCTCCAACACCACAGTTCAAAAGCATCAATTCTTCAGCACTCAGCTTTCCTTACAGTCCAACACTCACATCCACACATGACTACTGGGAAAAAAATAGCTTTGATTAGACGTATCTTTGTTGGCAAAGTAATGTCTCTGCTTTTTAACATGCTGTCTAGGTTGGTCATAGCTTTTCTTCAAGGAGCAAGCATCTTTTAATTTCATGGCTGCAGTCACCATTTGCAGTAATTTTGGAGCCCCTCAAAATAAAGTCTGTCACTGTTTCCATTGTTTCACCATTTATTTACCATGAAGTGATGGGACCAGATGCCATGATCTTCGTTTTCTGAATGTTGAGTTTTAAGTGAATATTTTCACTCTCCTCTTTCACTTTTACCAAGAGGCTCTTTAGTTCTTCTCTTTCTGCCATAAGGGTGGTGTCATCTGCATATCTTGAGGTTATTGTTATTTCTCCCGGCAATCTTGATTCCAGCTTGTGCTTCATCCAGCCCAGCATTTTCCATGATGTTCTCTGCATATAAGTTAAATAAGCAGGGTGACAATATACAGCCTTGATGTACTCCTTTCTCAATTTTGAACCAGGTCTGTTGCTCCATGTCCAGTTCTAACTGTTGCTTCTTGACCCACATACAGATTTCTCAGAAGCATGTCAATTGGTCTGGTATTCCCATCTCTTTAAGAATTTTCCAGTTTGTTATGATTCACACAGTCAAAAGCTTTGGCATAGTCAAAAAAGCAGATGTTTTTCTGGAACTCTCTTGCTTTTTTGATGATCCAACAGATGTTGGCAATTTGATCTCTGGTTCCTCTGCTTTTTCTAAATCCAGCTTGAGCATCCATACTGTGCTTAGGAGGGCTAAGTTTTTTTTTTTTTTTTTTTTTTTTAATTTTGTAGATGTGGCTGTGTACCAGGTAGTGATATATAAAATATATTTGAGTTTTGCTCAAAAAAGTCCAAAACCCACCAAGTTAGACACATGACATTAAACACCAAAAGAATGATCTAAAAGGCTGACTTGCTTCTGGGAAAGGTGGTGTGGGGAAAGGAAGAGAGACTGCTGTTCTCCTAAGCAGCACTGTTGAACTATTAAACTATTTACATGTGTAGGTATGCACTGACGTGATTTTTATAAAAACTGTTCAGTCACTCAATCATGTCCAACTCTTTGTGAACCCATGGACTGAAGCACGCCAGGCTTCCCTATCTTCCAACATCTCCCAGATGTTGCTTGAGCCTGTCTATGAAGTCGGTGATGTCATCCAACCATTTCATCATCTCTTGTCCCCTTCTCCTCCTACCTTCAGTCTTTCCCAGTATCAGGGTCTTTTCCAGTGAGTTAGTTCTTCACATCAGGTGGCGAAAGTAGTGGAGCTTCAGCTTCAGCAACAGTCTTTCCAATGAATATTCAGGACTGATTTCCTTTAGGATGGACTGGTTTGATCTTCTCACATTCCATGGGACTCTCAATAGTCTTCTCCAACACCACAGTTCAAAAGCATCAATTCTTCAGCACTCAACTTTCTTTATAGTCCAACTCTCACATCCACACGACTATTGGAAAAACCATAGCTTTGACTGGATGGACCTTTGTCAGCAAAGCAACGTCTCTGCTTTTTAATATGCTGTCTAGGCTGGTCATAGCTTTTCTTTCAAGGAGTAAGCATCTTTTAACTTCTTGGCTGCAGTCACCATCTGCAGTGATTTGGAGTCCAAAAAAATAAAGTCTGTCACTGTTTCCATTGTTTCCCCAACTATTTGCCATGAAGCAATGGGACTGGATGCCATGATCTTAGTTTTTTGAATGTTGTTTTAAGCCAACTTTTTCACTCTTCTCTTTCACTTTAATCAAGAGGCTCTTTAGTTCTTCATTTTCTGCCATAGGGTGTTGTCATCTGCATATCTGAGGTTATTGGTACTTCTCCCAGCAATCTTGATTCCAGCTTGTGCTTCATCTAGCCCAGCATTTTGCATGATGTACTTTGCATATAAGCTAAATAAGCAGGGTGATAATATATAGCCCTGACGTACTCCTTTCCCAATTTTGAACCAGTCCATTGTTTCATGTCTGGTTCTAACTGTTGCTTCTTGACCTGCNCTTCATCTAGCCCAGCATTTTGCATGATGTACTTTGCATATAAGCTAAATAAGCAGGGTGATAATATATAGCCCTGACGTACTCCTTTCCCAATTTTGAACCAGTCCATTGTTTCATGTCTGGTTCTAACTGTTGCTTCTTGACCTGCACATAGGCTTCTCAGGAGACAGGTAAGGTGGTCTGGTATTCCCATCTCTTTAAGAATTTTCCATAGTTTTTGTGGTTCACACAGTCACAGGCTTTAACATCTGTCAATGAAGCAGATGTTTTTCTGGAACTCTCTTGTTTTTTCTGTGATTCACTTTTTAAAAAATAAGTTTTGGAGTCAAACAGTCTGAGAGCTGATTCATGGTTTCTCAGTCATGTGACTGTGGGCAAGTTCATCTGTGTACTTAAGGGTCCTCCCTTATCAGACAGAGCTCATTATAGATTTGTTGTGAAATGAGATAGTCCTGTGAAGAACCTAGCACTCTGTCTGTAGTAGAAGGAATCACACCTACATCAATTATTGTTTAAAAACATAATTCTTATTCTGCCAACTGTCTCTCGGACACTTACTCTTGGAAAGCTACTGTAGGATGTACTCCATGAAGAAAAGGAAATAAACCACTGGAATAAAACTGGAACATGCAGCATTCCAGAAACAGAGGCTACAGCTTATGAGGCCAAGGGTATCCCAGGGAGACCTTACTGGTGCCACTGAGGGCCCCGGGCAGCCCAGACAGGGCTCAGGAGGGTGGTTCCACCTGAAGAAGGCACACGAGGAGCTGGACTGGACTGAGAGTTTTCAAGTTCTGCCAGCATGTTTGGGGTTGAGTCAGTGATACATAGAAAATCTTGCAAAAGAAAAAGCAAGACAAGACCAAAAAGCTGAACAACAAAGGAAATATAAGTTTTGAGGCCATTTACACTGCCATGATGACACTAGGAGGAGGCAGAGGCTGAGGCCAGCACGCAGAGGTGCTGAGGTTGGTGCCTCTGGGACAGGCTCAGGGTAGGTGAGGTGAGTTGGGTGAGCAGAAGCTGAGAACTCCAGGCTGAGCCACATACAGTCCTGCTGCTGCTAAGTCGCTTCAGTCGTGTCCGACTCTGTGCGACCCCATCGACAGCAGCCCACGAGGCTCCCCCGTCCCTGGGATTCTCCAGGCAAAAACACTGGAGTGGGTTGCCATCTCCTTCTCCAATGCGTGAAAGTGAAAAGTGAAAGGGAAGACGCTCAGTCATATCTGACTCTTAGTGACCCCATGGACTGCAGCCTACCAGGCTCCTCCATCCATGGGATTTTCCAGGCAAGAGTACTGGAGTGGGTTGCCATTGCCTTCTCCAACATACAGTCCCTACCTGCCCCATAAAATTAAGAAATAAGAATTCAACTGTAAATACACAGTAACAAAACCAACAAGAACAAAGTGAACAGGCTCCTCTTGGCAGGGTTCATGGGGAGGCCCAGGTCTGAGTTCCAGAGGACCATGGGGTGATGTATCCCCTCCCCGTTCATGTGACAGCTTTGGTGTCCCAAGCCCTTGGGGACTCCAGGCCAGAGCCCCAGTTGTGGTAGTCTCTGGGGCTTCCTCCATCCACTGAGGAGCCAGAGGAAGGCCGGGTTCACTCAGCAGGAAGCCAGGCTGAATCAGTTCCCACCCCCACACTGCAGACCATCTACACTAGGGCAAGGCCAGCCCACGTGAGCGAGGGTGTGGGCTATCAGGTCACAGGGTGATCCCCGTCCTTTCCCAAAATCACTGGTCAACCTACACTCCACATGGCACATGCATAATTCATTCCAGTGACCCGGTTCACCCTGATCTTGGGTCTTGGCCATTGCAGAGGCTCCTAAGGAGATGTCACAACTCCCCCCAAGCCCAACTGTTGTTTCCCCTTCTCTTGTCTTCAAGAGGTCCTGACAGTCCTGTTGCTCCCACAGCTGAAATGAAGGAGCTGTAGGCCTGATCCACCCCACTGGGGTCTCCAGTGCTTCCCTCCCTAATCAGTCAGAAGGGGTCCTTGAAATACACACAGGCTGCCCCACACCCCACACAGAGAACTCCAACCTCTGTGAAGGGCCAAATCTCTGCAGAGGTTAACTCTAGCCCCAGGCCTACTGCTCAGCTGACCCCCAGGTGAGGGGCCCAATGTCACAGCTCAGCCTCCTCATCCAAACACTGGCCCAGCAGCACTCTGTGGGGCTGAGGTCAGTGCCAGGAAGATTCAACAGGGCATCTGGGTGCCCAGCCAGGCAGTGGGGCTGTCAACCTCCAGCGCCCACCCTCAGGCTACCTCCAGTCCCAAGTCAAGACTGCTTCAACCCATCCTGGGGGCTGCAGCTCCACTGCCCTTCAGGAAAGTGAAAGTTGCTCAGTCGTGTCCAACTCTTTGCAACCCCATGGACTGTACAGTCCATAGAATTCTCCAGGCCAGAATACTGGAGTGGGTAGCCTTTGCCTTCTCCATGGGATCTTCCCAACTCAGGGATCAAATCCAGGTCTCCTGCCCTACAGGCAGATTCTTTACCAGATGAGCCACAAGAAAAGCCAAAGAATACTGGAGTGGGTAGCCTATCCCTTCTCCAGCAGATCTTTCTGACCCAGGAATCGAAGCAGGGCCTCCTGCATTACAGGCGGATTCTTTACCAACTGAGCTATCAGGGAAGCCTCAGGCCTTTAGGGGCTTTCTCTAAAACTCAGTCCTGGAGAGGAACATTCTCTGCCTCCCTGTCCCCCAAGTTCCAGTGTTCTTGCAGCAAGTCCAGTGGGCATGGCCAGGCCAGGGGAGTGAGGCCTCCCTCTGCCTATGCCTTGTCCCTGTCACCCTCACCAGCCTGCGTGCTCCCCTGGGTGGTGGGGAGCACAGCCATTCACATGCAGGGTTTGAGCGGTGCACACATATGTGTGCACCGTGTCCGCCCCTGTGCGTCCAGCCTCACATCCTCCCCCAGGACTTGAACCCGCCTGGCTCCTTCCTTGGCCCATGGTGTGGACACAAATGCCCAAGGCTGGAAGAGCCTGGCCATGCCCCAGAAGCAGCAGCAGAGCGACAGGCGTGGAGCAGAGCTGACTGCAGTGCCTGCCCTGGGTCCAAAAGGCAGCCACTCCAGCCCTGGAGCCTCTCCTCTGGCTGTGCTCCTGCCCAAGCACTGCTCAGAGACGCTGTAGAGGAACTAACTGTAGGCCGGAACCACATCACACAGGCAGGCCCCTTGCTCTGTGCCCCTCTCAGGTGGTGCCCAGGGCCAGAACAGGAGCCAACACAGAGGAGCTGGGAGAGGGTGGAGGCCCCACAGGGAAGAAGCAAGAGGCAGCCTCCTGCGGTCTGGGAGGAGCTAAAGAGTAAAAATAAAACCCCCAAACCACCTCCTGAGGTCACAGCTGGGGCCCAGGGCAACTGAACCACAGGCGGGACAAGGTCTGCACGGGAGCCAGGCAGGGCGGCTGCCGCCAGGTCCAGGCCCAACAATGCACAGGAGGGGAAGGGACTAAGGAGACCAGCAGGGCTGGGCCAGCTCAGGAGACAACCCGAAAGGCTCAATGACATCAGGAGCAGGGGCCTGGACGGCAGTCCCACTCACACGTCCAGGCTACCTGCTCTTGGTCAGGGGCTGCTCTGTGCGCTGTAGGGCATTTCACAGCATCCCCAGCCTCACGCACTGTGACCCCACCATGACAACCAAAACTGTCTCCAGACACAGCCAAATGTCCACTTAAGAACCACTGCTCTGGAGGAATGGTGAGGCTGTGCAGTCTGGAGCCCCTGGACACACCCCCAGCATGGAGGAGGTGGGGGCCCTGCGGCACTCTGCCAGGTGGCTGCCTCCTGGCATCTGGGTCTGTGCCTCTCTGCACAGGCGGCCAGTTGCACCCCAAGCACTCGCTGCCCCAGCCGAGCTTCTGACGGACAGAGGCCTTGTCTCCAAACTCAGCATCTATTTCTCCCCCGCCAGTCAGGGAAGGGTGGGGTGAGCTGCGGGCAGCTCCGCAGCAGGGCTGGAAGGAAACACCGGGAGCAGCTGCTCAGCAGCCATGGGTATCAGCCAAGGGCGGCACTGGCAGATGAGGCCCTGCTGAGCAGCCCAGTGGAGCTGAGGCCAGACTGACTACCAGAAGAGCCTGGCCCACTCCACCCCAGGGAGGCCCCACTGCCAAAGCCCTGGACCTCAGAGCCCTGCCCCACCCGCAGCTGAGGATGCTTTGTGTTCTGGTGTGTCCTGGTGCTCAGCAAAAACCCCTAGGGCTGCCAGAAGCCCAGCAGTGCCCCCTAGTGGTTGCTAGTGGAAGCAGTCCTATGCCCCCAATGGCCTCAGGTCCCCTCAAAGTCAGGGCCAGCTTCACCTTCCTGACACCCAACAAGTACATTTGTTCCATGAGCACATCCCACTAACAGGCAGGGACCCAGATGGGCCCCTTGGCTAGAAGCTTACTCAACTGGCTGGCGGGCACACACAGGACAGGGCCCACCAGGCTCACTGAAGCACTGGGGTCATCAGTGCCCTTCCAGAGGAACTTCTAGGAAGCTTGTGTCCAAGCACACCCCCTCCCTCCAGATCTGCAGGGACCCCAACCCAGGCCCCAGACACATCTCCATAGCCCTAGTGTGAAGCAGGACAGGGGCATCTCCAGGGCTCAAGAGAGGTGCACCTTTCCCTCCTTGCACATAGCAGTCAGGAGCAAGGTAGACACCTCACCTATGCTCACTTGAGCTCAGACTCTGACCAGGCTCCATGCCTGCAGCTCAATCCCCCAAGCCTGGATATGAGAGGCCCAGGCTCCCCGCCTAATCCCCTACTATTAGACACAACACATTCCTCTCCACGCAAACAGAATCTGGAATCCCTGGGGACAACTGGCTCATAAGGCTCCAGGCTTCCCCAGCTCCATAAACGGGCCCCCTCAGCCAGTCCAACCCTGAACCTGCCAGACCAGGCCATCCCTTCCTATGAGCCCCAAAAAGCGGCAAAGGCCAAGGAGCTCACAACAGGCTAGGGGTCCCCCGATGTAGCTGAGCAGGAGCTGCCCACCATCCCTGAGGACAGGCGCCTTTGCTGCCTCCCACCCGTCTGCCCAGTGAAGGCCTCCCTGACCCCCCAACTGTGCAAGTCCACTGTTTTTTTTTTTTTCAATCATCAGGTCCTATAGCAACACACGAGCCACAGCTGGTTGATCCCAAAACCAAAGAGATGGAGTGCTGACTATAAGGTCTGCTCAGGTTTTCAACTGCAAGAAGGACCAACGGTATACTCACTCTGACCCCCAGATGGTCCCCGTGCCATGCTCCCTGACTGTGTGCTCACCAGGGGCAGTGCTGTGACTCTTCACAGATGTCCCACAGCACGGGCTTTCCCTCCTGCAGCCGTGGCACCAGGACAGGGCCTGCTGGGGGAAGGGGCTCTCAATCTGCCCCAGTGGCCTTGGGCTCCTGTAACACCATAAGCTGGCGATAGTCTTCATCCCAGAACAGCTCACACCAAGCAGAAGAGAGTCCAGGCCAGGAGGGACACCCGAGTCCCCAGAGCATTTATTATCATCGGGCATCAGCAGTCATGGGGGCAGGGGACAGAGACAGGAGACTCATTTGCCCTTCAGGTAGATCTTGGGGGTCTGCCAGCCTGGGGGGGCTTCCTTCAGGCCTGCCTTCTGCCAGATGCGTCTCAGGTCTCTCTCGAACTTCATCTGCGAGGGCAGAGGGAGTGACCACCAACAGGTTCATGGCATAGGCACGCACCCCAGCCACCCCAAATAGCTGCAGTCAAGGGCCAGGCTCACCTGCTTCCGTTTCAGACGTGCTTCCCTGACTTTCCGCCGCAGGAACCGGGTCCTCTTGACCAGCTTGCGGTACTTGTGATGATTCATCTTCCGCCGGCGGATCTTGAGCACGTTTCTGCACTGCATCTGGGGCGCATCCCAGACGTCCTTACCACCATGCTCGACCCCTTCGCCCACCTGACTGGGTGGACACTCATAGAGTTGGGCTGGAGACACAGTCCCTGGAGCCCCAGTGTCCAGTCTGGGTAGGAGGTAGCGAATAGTCAGCCAGCTCTCCAGGGGACTGATGGACATCTTCCTTGGGACCAGCATCTCCTCAAGTTCCATGTGGACCTGCCTGCCAGGGAGAGAGGCAACCTCACTTGGGCCTGTTGGCTTCGTGCTATAGTAAGGCCTGCAGGCATGCCTGCCCAGCACCCCTAAGACAGGCCAGGGTCCATTGCAGCCTGCAGGAGACAAGAGAGCACAGTTAATTACTGCTCGTGGGGCTACACGACCTACACAGCCATGGGGCCTGTGGAGCAGAACTCCCTGAAGCCCTGCTGACATTCTCAGGCCAAGACTCGCCTTCTGAGACATCTGGATGTCTACAGGGTTGTCTGCTCTCATCCATCAGAGAACAGACAGAATGAAAACTACAAGCACAGAAAACTAACCAAACTGATCACATGGATCACACTTGTATAATTCAGTGAAACTATGAGCCATGCCGTGTAGGGCCACCCAAGACAGATGGGTCATGGTGGAGGGTTCTGACAAAACGTGGTCACTAGAGAAGGGAATGGCAAACCAGTTCAGTATTCTTGCCTTGAGAACCCCATGAACAGTATGAAAAGACAAAAAGATATGACACTGAAATATGAATTCCCGAGGTCAGGAGGTGCCTGATATGCTACTGGATAAGAATAGAGAAAAAACTCCACAAGGAATGAAGAAGCTAAGCCAAAGTGGAAATAACGCCCAGGTGTGGATATATCTGGTGATGAAAATTAAAGTTCAATGCTATACATAACAATATTGCATAGGAACCTGGAATATTAGGTCCATGAATTAAAGTGAATTGGAAGTGGTCAAACAGGAGATGGCAAGAGTGAACATTGACATTTTAGGAATCAGTGAACTAAAATNATCTGGTGATGAAAATTAAAGTTCAATGCTATACATAACAATATTGCATAGGAACCTGGAATATTAGGTCCATGAATTAAAGTGAATTGGAAGTGGTCAAACAGGAGATGGCAAGAGTGAACATTGACATTTTAGGAATCAGTGAACTAAAATGAACCGGAATAGGAGAATTTAATTCAGATGACCATTATTTCTACCACTGTGGGCAAGAATCCCTTAAAAGAAATGGAGTAGCCCTCACAGTCAACGAAAGAGTCTGAAATGCAGTACTTGGATGCAATCTCAAAAATCAAAGAATGATCTCTGTTTGCTTCCAACGCAAACCATTCAGTATCACAGTAATCCAAGTCTATGCCCCAACCACTAATGCCAAAGAAGCTGAAGTTGAATGGTTCTACAAAGACCTACATGATCTTCTGTAACTAACAATAAAAAAAAATGTCCTTTTCATCATAGGGGACTGGAATGCAAAAGTAGGAAGTCAAGAGATAACTGAAGTAACAGACAAGAGAACACACTGGTCATAGCAAATATCCTCATCCAACAACATAAGAAATGACTCTACTCATGGACATCACCAGATGATCTATACTGAAATCAGACGGATTATATTATTTGCAGCCGAAGATGGAGTAGTTGTATATAGTCAGTAAAAACAAGACTGGGAACTGATTGTGGCTCAGATCACGAACTCCTTATTGCCAAATTCAGACTTAAATGGAAAAAAGTAGGGAAAACCACTAGACTATTCAGGTATGACCTAAATCAAATCCCTTATTACACAGCAGAAGTGACAAATAGATTCAAGGGATTAGAGTTGATAGGGTGTTTGAAGAACTATGGACAGAGGTTCATAACAGTGTACAGAAGATGGTCATCAAGACCATTCCAAAGAAAATAAATGCAAAAAAGCAAACGGTTGTCTGAGGAGGCCTTGAACATAGCTGAGAAAAGAATAGAAGCAAAAAGCAAAGGAGAAACGGAAAGATATACCCATCTGATAATGCAAAGTTCCAAAGAATAGCAAGGAGATACAAGAAAACCTACCTCAGTGATCAATGCAAAGAAACAGAGGAAAGCAATAGAATGGGAAAGATTAGAGAACTCATCAAGAAAATTAGAGATACCAAAGGAACATTTCATGCAAAGATAGGCACAGTAAGGGACAGAAATGATATGGACCTAACAAAAGCAGAAGATATTAAGAAGAGGTGGCAAGAATACCCAGAAGAACTATACAAAAGAGACCTTCGGTCAGTTCAGTTGCTCAGTCACGTTCGACCCTTTGTGACCCCATGGACTGCAGCACGCCAGGCTTCCCTGTCCATCACAACTCCCGGAGCTTGCTCAAACTCATATCCATCAAGTCAGTGATGCCATCCAACCATCTCATCCTCTGTCGTCC
Organism: Neotragus pygmaeus; assembly: GCA_006410875.1. Lineage (NCBI taxonomy): Eukaryota > Metazoa > Chordata > Mammalia > Artiodactyla > Bovidae > Neotragus > Neotragus pygmaeus. Next base: position 1,511,974 of record SJYV01056284.1, on the reverse strand, counting down.
CCTTCTCCNCTTTGTGACCCCATGGACTGCAGCACGCCAGGCTTCCCTGTCCATCACAACTCCCGGAGCTTGCTCAAACTCATATCCATCAAGTCAGTGATGCCATCCAACCATCTCATCCTCTGTCGTCCCCTTCTCCTCTTGCCTTCAATCCTTCCTAGCATTGGGGTCTTTTCCAATGAGTCAGCTCTTCATATCAGGTGGTCAAAGTGTTGGAGTTTCAGCTTCAGCATCAGACCTTTCAATGAATATTCAGGACCCATTTCCTTTAGGATGGACTGGTTGGATCTCCTTGCTGTCCAAGACTCTGAAGAGTCTTCTCCAATAACACAGTTCAAAAGCATGAATTTTTCAACATTCAGCTTTCTTTATAGTCCAACTCTCATATCCATACATGACTACTGGAAAAACCATAGCTTTGACTAGATGGACCTTTGTTGGCAAAGTAATGCCGCTGCTTTTTAATACACTGTCCAGGTTTGTCATAGCTTTTATTTCAAGGAGCAAGTGTCTTTTAATTTAATGGCTGCAGTCACCATCTGCAGTGATTTTGGAGCCCAAGAAAATAAAGTCTGTCACTGTTTCCATTGTTTCCCCATCTATTTGCCATGAAGTGATGGGACCAGGATGCCATGATCATCGTTTGTTGAATGTTGAATGTTAAGTGAACTTTTCCACTCTCCTCTTTCACCTTCATCAAGAGGCTCTTTAGTTCTTCTTCGCTTTCTGCCATAAAGGTGGTGTCATCTGCATATCTAAGGTTATTGATANATGCCATGATCATCGTTTGTTGAATGTTGAATGTTAAGTGAACTTTTCCACTCTCCTCTTTCACCTTCATCAAGAGGCTCTTTAGTTCTTCTTCGCTTTCTGCCATAAAGGTGGTGTCATCTGCATATCTAAGGTTATTGATATTTCTTACAGGAATCTTGATTCCAGCTTGTGCTTCATCCAGCCTGGCATTTTGCATGACGTACTCTGCACACTTTGAAAGTGTATTAAAAAGCAGAGACATTACTTTGCCAACAAAGGTTTGTCTAGTCAAAGCTATGGTTTTTCCAGTAGTAACATATGGATGTGAGATTTGGACCATAAAGAAGGCTGAGTGCCGAAGAACTGATGCTATTGAACTGTGGTGCTGGAGAAGACTCTTCAGAGTCCCTTGGACTGCAAGGAGATCAAACCAGTCAATCCTAAAGGAAATTCTGGAAGGACTGATGCTGAAGCTCCAATATTTTTGGCCACCTGATGCGAAAAGTCGACTCACTGGAAAAGATCTCGATGCTGGGAAAGACTGAAGGCAGAAGAGGATGACAGAGAAAGAGATAGTTGGATGGCCTACCAACATGAGTTTGAGCAAGCTCCGGGAGACAGTGAAGGACAGGGAAGCCTGGCGTGCTGCAATCCATTGGGGTCATAACGAGTCCGACAGGACTGAGCGACTGAACAACAGGGTTGTTTGTGTGGCCTGGCCCCGCCTCCAGGTGGTGCGCAACAGCAGCGCAGGTCACCGAGCTGCTAACCCCACACTCCTAACCCAGATGTGTATCCCGCCCATCTCCCCGCCACGGGGCTTCTTACCTGCCCTGGGAACAGCCCTGAGCAGCTGGGAAGTCAGGCTCATCAGAAACATGGTCTGTGCGTGGCTGTGGCCCCAGGCGATCAGCGGAGCTGGAACACAGGTGTGCGCCGAGGTCACTCTGTGGGCTCCGGTCTCGTTCCGATTCCCGCACCCGGTCTCCCTCGCCACCCTCTCCCACCACGAGGATGCCACTTCGAGTACAGCTTCCTTCCTCAAAACCTCTACCTTCGAGGGTCCCCAGCTGCGCGACTCTGGGCAGGTACTGGCCCTCCCTGAGCCTCAGCTTCACCCCAAGTCTCTCACCTCGCAGGCTGTATCTACGATCGGGTCTCGGTCCCCAAGCCCCAGCCAGCCGCGGCCTCCTGAGCTGTCCCTGGAGCCCGCTCGCCGCTTCCGCACACAAACCCTCCCCAAACGCCGCAAGGAGGTTCAACAAACCAACCTTCACCTCGCCCAAGCACTTCCGGGCCGTTCCTAAGGCCGCCCCAGCCCGAGCGCGGCCGCCCGCGTGTTTCTACGCCCAGCGCCCCCTAGCGCCCCACGGCGCCCCACTCCTAGTCGGCGCAGGCCCTGCCGGACCCAGAAAGCGACGGTTTCCGGCCGGAGGAACCGCCCCGCCCCTCTCCGTGCCCAGCCCCTCCCACAGCTCGCCGACTCCAACTGTCCCTCGCGGAGGCTAGAAAACTACACTTACCACAATGCCAAGCGTGACACCTGTGCGCCTGCGTGGCTCGAACTCTGGGCGCTCCCCGACGGTCAAGGGTCAGTCGTCCCGGGAAGCCGGAAATGGCGTTTTACCGGCGACGGAGATTTTGCGGGAGGCGACGGAAGTGGCTTTAACTACTGCAGATGCTGGGGCGGGAGCCGGACTCGGAGTTACTCGTCTTGAGGGGAGTCGTCTTCACCCCCGAGCCCGCCTCTTGGGGCGGGGAAGGTGGTAGACAGGTACCGGGTGTTGGGCTAGAGCCGGGGCGCCGTCAGGAGTGATTTGGGCGTCTCGGACCCGGCACCCCTGTACTTTGGCTTGCAGCCTCCGCTCTGCCAGTCTGGATAAGCGAAGGACGTCTCGCATGTACCGTGGGATGGATAAACGACGCTTTTTGCATGGGTGGAGAGTGCATATTCCTTCCTTAAAGCAAACAAGCTCCCATGTTGTGTCCATGATAAGTTTCTGTCTGAAAACCAGAAGCGGCATGGTGTTGAGCTAAGACCCAGTGTTGTTCCTCAGGGTAAGGGGCTCAGAGGGCCCACTTAACCCGTGTAACACAGAAAGGCTCTGTTGTCCTGAGGTTGGCTAGGATGGACAGGATCCCCAGAATGGACCTGAAGGAACTCCTGCTGGGACAGGGATGTGGGGACTCTCTTTGATCCTCCTCTGTGGCTTGCCCTGTAGGAGGGTCTTCCAGTGAGTCTTAGTAGGAAATGGCCAGGCCTAGCCACCCCCAGGCCCCAACTTGGCTAAGCAGAGAGTGGAGGATAGGCCAATGGGAGGGCAAAACTGCAGGATCTGGGCCCAGCTCTATAACTGAGTCTCCAGAGGATGTACCCTTCAGTCTGAGGGGCAGCTTCTGGTTCCCAGGTTGAAAGGTCTCTAAACACATCCAGGAGCCTGTCTGTCACCCTCCACGGGCTTTTATGGTTTGGTTCTAAGAGTGAGCCACCTGGACCCTGGATGCTGACCTTGCTGCTTTCATACCTTCGCTGTACTGACTTCAGGCACCTTTCTCCAGGCCACTGGCACCAGGAAGGCTGTGCCTTCCACCCATGAAGAAGTGCTATCTGGAGAGAGCCAAGACAGGGCATAGACACGCCCCCTGAGTGCCTTTGATCTGCAGAGTGCACGCAGCACTTGGAGACAGCCCTGACCCACCCTGCTCATTGGCACTGTCGAGCTGTCCTCACCCACTCCCACAGAGGACCCCTCCAGGGTGATGCTGTTTGTCCTTTGCAAACCCTCCATTTACCCTGCTGGCAGCAGACAGCTCAGAGCCTCACAAGCCCTCAAAGAGAAGCAGAGGCACAGAATTCAGTACAAAAGCCAACACGGTAATGAGATCAGAGAGGGGAGCATAGACACACTGCTAGATCGGTGCTGCAGGCTGTGCAGGGGAGCAAACAATGAGAATGACAAACGACAAGCCCTTTAACTTTCCAAATGTCCTGAGTGGAGAGAATTGTTTATTTAATAACGTAAAATGCATATATAGGAAACTTCTCTAGAAGCTGGTGGCCTGCACTCAGCATCACAGATAAAAATATACGACTTTCAACACAGATCTAAATACCTTCACATTTTAAAAATCAGAATACTCTACACAAGTTTTAAGCTGACAGTTCAAGTTCTCAGTTTTCATATATAGCTTTAACTCGTATTAAACACATGTTTATTTACAACGTGGACAGAGTAAGGGGCTATTAAGGCCATTTTCTCATCGTGAAACACTGCAAAATACATACATAGTATAACCTAATATAGGCAAAGGTTCGAAAAGTCATTTTCTTGGTTTAACGTAATTAAGTATGGGTTCGGGGGTGAACAGACAACCTGTCGTAGCACCAAACCCCGCTGCTGGGACACGTGCCACACCTTTGCATTTAGCAGGGCTGCTGCTGGGGTGCTGGGCAAGAGCCGGGGGCTGGGTCCGGGCCAAACAAAAGGGCACCTCGCCAGCCTCTCCATGCCATCTCCAAATTCATCACGGTCCGGAGTCAACAACTATATCCAGAGTCACGCCCCAGGGCCAGCAGCTGAGGTGTCTACACCAAGGGCCAAAGCACAGTCCTGCGGGGACCCCACCCCTCACCTCCGGTGCCTGCTGTGCCCAGGGTGGTCCCGCTCATAGCGATGGCCTGTTCGCTCATAAGACCGAGAACGCTCCCGTCGCTGTTCTCTATAGTAATGACTTTTTTTCTTGTATTTTCCAGAAACATCCGCCCGGTCCCGTGAGCGGCTCCGAGAGCGGGAGGAGCTCCGGCTCCGGGACTTGTGTGGCTTCTGGGCAGAGTACTTGCAATCCTTGGATCTCCGGTAGCTCCGCACCTTGGAGCCTTTGTAGGGGGCACCCCGATGAGCCTGACGTGGTGGGGAGTCACTCCGGCTCCGCGAGCGGCTCTGTGACTTGGACCCACCAGATGTGGAGCCACTGTCACTTTTCCTGTGAAGGAGACCACCAGGCAGGTGACCACCCACCCTGACCCCTTCAGTGTCAGGAGCAGCTGTCCCCAATAAAAGGCCACACCACTTCCCCAGGAAACATCCCAGTGCCTTCTGGAGCCCCATGCACCCAAGGAGCACACACCTTCTCTTAGGGGATGCAGAACGTGATGGGGACCTTGAGTAGCTCTGCTCGTGACTCCCACTCCGACTTCGACTCCCCTGCCCCTTCGGCAAGCTGAGAATAGGGCAGAGAATAGTTGAGACTTCAAGTCTCTCTCGCCAACCCCAGTGCCATCTGGGCACGTGGCTACTCACCCATTCACCGGACTGTCCGCCTTGGTTTTCTTCACACCCTCCACTTTCCTCTTGGTGTTCTTCACGGAGAGTGGGGAAGGCTTATTTCCTTTGCCTTCTTTGGGGGATTCCACTAGAATCAATCACAAGAAGTTACAACTCAACAACTGCTCTGGTGAGAAACGAGAAAGCTGAGCAAGGTGAGGCCACTCCCAAGGGACTGCTGCTGCCAACTCTGACTTCTGGCTTCCAGCCCAGTTCAGAACTCCAGATGCAGGAAGACCACGTGTCTCACTCGCCAGGCCTCCGGGACTGGGGGTGGGCATCATGCTTAACTCTAGGATCTTACAACAAGATCTACTCCTCCAGATTTAGAAGACTTTCATCAAGGCGAACTACTTGGGTGGGCTGGGTAATGAGAGCCATTTCAGGAGCCTGTCCATACCCTGTACTGATGAAAACACAAGAACGGACTTCCTAAGAGCCCCCGCCTCACTTCAAAGATTGCCTCTTGTTTGCTGGGGACTCTGGAGCCCTCAGGAGTGCTCAGACTAGCTGTAGATGTGATCAAAGAGAACTCAGGGTGAGAGGGCCGCCCCTGGGAGGAGAAGCTTACCAGGCTTGGGGGCAGGCGAGAACCGCGATGCACTGTCTAGCACCTGGGTGCTGCTGGGCAGCAGGCCCTTGGCTTGTGCCTTTGCCTCATCAAGGGCGTGCCTGCGCTTCTCCACTTCACTCTCCAGGTGAGTCAGATCAACCTAGAAAAGCCAGAGTGCATGATTCAGACCAGATGCTTCCAGTGAAACACAGGTGTACACATTACATGAAAAGACACAGAACCTTTTTCCGAGTATACAGCTGCAGGATTTTTAAGCAGATCTCTTGAATTTCTTCTTCAGTTGCTCCAAACAAAAGAAACCAATGGGGACGATTGGGTAAAGGGATCTGTAAACACAGAGGACATCATCATTAACCATTCTTCATAGCCAACAAGATTCTCAGGGAAATAAAAACAAGCCTGATGGTCACCAACAAGTAGGCTTTTTATTGATGCCAGTGAACATAACTTGAAGCACAGTACACAGTTTACTGGGGTTGGTGACTCCCCAGGTGGCCCCGCACTGACCTCCAGCGTCCGGGCAGCAAGATAGATGCAGGCACAGGCGATGCTCTCAGGCTGGAACCTCACAAAAACATCTGTGCGAAGGCTGTCATTCATATAGTTCCTGAAAACCAAACACAGGAAGAACTGAAACCCCTGGGGCACGCACATGACACCCGTCTGCACTGTCGAGGTAAAACCACTACTCCACTAACTAGTCTACGGCCAGGACTTAAGAGCTAGACAGTCCTATAATTCTCACAAGTTCATGGAGAAATGTCCCAGCTGCTTTTTCTGAATACAGGATAAGAAGATAGGGAAACTACTGAAAAAAATCTTTTAAAGCTGGCTGAATGTCAGAGTACATGTTGCTATGAAAGAGAACCAACTTTAACTTTACTTTTCCCTCTCAACCTTTGGCCTGCTCTCATGCAAAACACAGTGCCTCAGAAAGATGTCTACTGTGGCAGTTCAACATATTTGATTAAGAAAATTTAAATGCTCAAAATCCATAGTGCAGAGAAACATGCAAACTCAAATGAACGGGCTGAGCACAAAGCCTGCGAGGGCCTTTCTGAGACAAGTCGTCCTCTTGCTCTCCTTTTCCAGGAAGAGGTGCTCGTGGCATGGCTTCTTCCACACGGGAGTCCACTTGATAAGGGGGAAAAACTCCCTTGGGTGCATGGGAACATCATGCAGAGGGCTCAGTGCCCAAAGGGAAATCCTCTTCTCAGGCTTATCAAAGAACCGTTTCCAAATTGTCCCATTTCAATAAGGAGTCTTAAAATGAACATTCATAAAATCAGATAAAAGCAACAAAATACTAGAAGTTTCATCACAATCAGTACATTTTTAACAGCTATCATATTGGAAGATATAAAAATACATTTGCATTTCTTAAAAGGTTAGAAATTTAATGCTGGCTACATTTTCAGCAATTTCATTTAGATATGTTTCTCTAAGATTTAAAAGACCAAAAATCAAACCTCCACATTAATTTTATCAATATTGCAAAAACACAAGAAAACAGAAAATATTGCAGAGATTCATTGCACAAGAGAACAGTTGAACAGGTCATACATTCATTGCTTCTAACATACCCCAATGATAGTAGGCCACACCCACAAGGGCAGCCAAGTCATGCTGGGGTCTAACTGATGCACCCCCCACCCTGGTTATCTCTGCCCCAAATCCTGGAGAAGGTGACCTACAAACCCATAGAGAACTTTCTCAGTGATAAATTCTACATCTGCTCACTAGGAGCACCTGGTTCTTAAGATCTCGCTCCAGGTACCCAGAAGGGACCAAAACAACCTTGCGTGATGGAGCCAAGGCCATATGTCCGGAGAGTTGCAAGTAAACAAACATTTAAAACACAACCATCAATAACTATTTTGGTTCTAATAAAAAAACATTTAGTACTCAGTTATAACATTATTAAACCATTAACTTTTATGTCCTTAAAAAAACAAAAGTTCTCAAAACATATATTTAAAGTTACTATTTTTAAAATAAGTTACAATATCAACAGTGTCCATGGAATGATTTAAAGATGCACACCTTTTACAAAAATGTGTCAACCTTTAGCTGCTGAAAAGAGCAACTTCAGGACTTCCAGAAATAAATTCCACCACCCACACTACAGTCTCAACTCCCACCAGCCAGTTTTCACAGCATCCCCTAGTTTGCTTTTTTTTAAGAGAAAGGTACTGCATCTTTATTGCACAGGTAGAGCAGTTTCAAATGGACAAAATTCAAGTCAAAGACAATTATCAACTCTAATCAATACAATTACCAAGCACGACAGAGGATTAACAAGAAGCACAACCGTCAGAGAACCACAGCAGCAGTGGGCCAGCACTAGACTATCGTGCGCATACCACCATCTAGAGCCAGCCTTCGGTGGAGAGCCTGCACGGGGTTGGCTGAGGACGGCCGCTGTCCCCGCACCGAAGCGCTTGGACAGGAGAGGAGAAGTCTTAGTCACTTACCCTCAGAGGCTACCCTTTGATTGAAAGAGTACAGAAAAGAAAAGTCAAAATAGGTTCTCCATTAGCACAGCACAGCACCAGACAATTCAGGCAGCAAAAACATGACCCTTACAGACCTAACTCTGTGGGAAAGCACCCAGCACTGAACCGTTACTTCAGGCTTCACTTCTAGTATATTAGCATATTGTTAAAATCAGTCCCCAAATTGTAGGAAGGCCCTACACCCCCTCTTCCTCCCATACGATTTGCTTAATTGAGGCAGTGAGAAGCAAGTTCACATTAGATATAAAACCACTAAGTCCACACTGCCAGCTGTGGGAAAGATCCCGATGTGCCTAGTCAACAGCCCCCAAAGGGAAGCCCGCTGACTGCTCTCCTGCAGGGTGGGAGGGGATGGGTCACCTTACCGTTCCACCAGTGCCTGATATTTTGGGAATCTGGTTGGAATTTACATGGCAGGAACACTGGGCACTTGGACAATTCCAGCCCACAACCAAGTCATGGGACCGACTACCCACTGCCCAGGTGCCTCAAATCAACATACTCCTGCACTGCCCTGGCTGGTCTCATATAACAAGGAAGGTCAACTCACCATGAAGTCTGGACCAGGTGTTGGTTACGCTCACACTCTAACACCTGAAGGTACATAACGATTATCTGGAAGATATGGGTCAGGCAGTTATTACCGAGAACCTTGGGAACCCAGAATTCAGATCTTGAGGGCATCCATGCAGCAAACAAGAGCCTCGTGCTAGATCCCAGGGCTGGCTCCTGTCACACGCCCGGTGCACAGTTCAGCTGGAGGGGAGTTTTTGCTGACGTGCCTGCTCCCTGCTTTTGAGCCAGGCACCAGGGAAGCACGGGAGGACCTAGCTGCACTGAGTTGCTCACAGCCGGGGCTCAGGCTCATTCTCATCTTCAACACATTCTCCACCAGTGAGAGTAGCCTGCCCAAAACGTTTCTGTACCCTAGCCGCTAACTTATACAAGCCATGGCATGAGAATACTTTCAGCAAATGAAGAAAAAGGTCTTAAATCTATGATGAGAAATTTACCAAGATTCTGAATTAAAGCCAGAAAGTGACACAAGTGAGAAAGAAGCTATGAGGAAACTCCCAATAAAAAGGGGACACAGAGAGAGGAAAACAGCACTCTGCATTTGAGGGGAACACGGAAGATATGTGTGCTATCATACACTCAACTGATACATGCAGTAAAACTGTTTTCCTTCACTTCCAAATAAACAGTTCAGAATTCTTCCAATTCCCCCATAAAAGAAAATAAAGTTATTACTTAAGCAGCTTTAGAAAATCAGCTGTTGAGAAAAAAACAGTAAACTGACAGATTTCATTCTTACAACTTATCACTATTTCTGAAAGCTCAAACTTAAAAGAGATTAACTTCCACCTCTTAAAAATACACTATTAACATAATATGAGAAGGCTGATGACAAAACAGTTATCTTTCAGAGTACAGGTATAAACTGGAAAACCAAATCAGGGACATATTTAATCCTTTGGAGTTCCCAATCTGGGAGGGAATGCAGCAGTCACTTTAGTGGGCTCACGTGGCAACTGAGCCTCATACCCACCTTGTGAGGGTGCTTCACGTGGACGCAGAAACCCAGCTCCTTGAGAACTCGCCTTTCCGCCTTTATAATTTGATTCTTTAAGTTAACGTAATCTTGATCCAAGAGGAGAGGCACAGGTTTTCTACAAAGACAAAACACACAATCTGCCTAAGAGTCAAACAAAACAGAGTCTATCAAATCCCACAGTTACCGTCAGTGACAATCTACCATACGCTCAACACTGATGGAGTCAGGAAGTTCACTTCCTTTAACTAACAAAACCACGAAGTCTTCCTCAAACCCCATGCTAACTTACTTATGCCTGCTCAATAACCCTCTCCCTGTTTTCCTTACAGACGATGAACACGAACTGAACAGTGGAGGGTCTCACGATCTCATTGCACAAGGACTGCACGTCCTTTGTTGGGCTCAAGACATAAGCAGATGCACTGTGGATGAATGGAAATCCAAAGAACCCACAGAAGCACGATGCTTAAACAGCCAAAACTGTTTCACAAAGGACCTCCATTACCTGGAGCACTGGAAAGCCTAGGCCAAGGATGCTTCTAAATTCCCTACAATACACAGGAAAGTCCCCACAACAAAGACTCATCCAGCCCAAAATGAAAACAACAGTGCTGAGGTTTAGAACCAGCTCCAGAGCATCCAGGCTGACCAAACAGCCTGGTGGGCAACCAGGAAACCGATGTCAGCCAGACAATAGCCACAGTCCCCTTCCTGCTGACACTGGTTCCTTCACTGTACAGTAACAGAAGGGTACCTCCCAGCCACCAGGCCTCCTTCTGGGCACAAGTGTAAAACCTCACACCCTAAATTTTGTCCCAGAAACTAGTGTAACTGAGTAACTGCGAAAACACGGAGGCGGATATCTATGACAGCACTGATGGACTCACTTTTTCTCTCGCAGATGTCGAAGGCGATGAAACACGTTGATGACGTCCCGTATTCGCCTTGGAGCCTCTTCTATCTTGGAGGCCAGGTGAACACAGGCCATTGACACATGCTGAAATGTAAGCGACGGGACAGAGGTTAGTTCCAAGGACCAGTCTCCAACAGCTGAAGAACGGCGGTTAAGAGCAGAGGAGATACACCCGGAGAAAAAGTCCACTTGGGAGAGACCCCTCTACGCACAACGAGCTTCCCAACACACCCGCCCCCAATACAGCCAGCACTACAATTGCCAAGATCAGTACTCCTTCCTCTGAGCGACCGACACCACCACAAACCCAGGTTTCCTGTCAACACGTTTCTGTGGGGAAGACAGACATAAGTCTCACCTCCATGGAATGCTTCACAAAGGACTTGGTGTAGAAGAACCGCTGGAACAACACCTGCCCGGTAGCCATGGCCACCTGCACAAGAGAAGGATTCCATCCTTTTCAACTGCCCACTTTAAGGGTCTCAAATTAAACCACTGGGTTTCGCGAAACTCCTGATAAAGAACCAGAACCTAAAATGTTTTCTGCATCCACAAAGGTTCTTCGCATCCCGCTGCCTCGCCTCCTTAATCACCTCTGCTGGGCTGCAGCAGGGATGCTCCGGTCTTGGGTAGGCGCTGGGCCCAGGTCCCAGGGGGGACACGGAACCGGGTGGGGGCTGAGTTCTCGGTGGGAATAAGGAGAGTGATCCGAGCAGGGTACCAGAAGTCAGTAAGGAGTGGGGTTGAGATCCGGGTAGGGGGTCATTGGTGGGCCCGGATCCCGGGCAGGGACACGAAGCGAGCTACGGGTCCGATGCCGACCCCGCCGCCAACAAAGGGCCTGGCAACCTTCCCGGAGCGGGCGCGGCGGTTACCTCGGCCCGAGGCTCGCGGCAGCTCCCTCACCTGCGGCAGGCGGAGCAGGATGCCGGCCGCCTGGATGAGCTCGCAGCCCACCACGCGGAGGTCGGTTTCCGTGTCGGTGTCGAGGCCACTCGACATGGACGGCGTGAAGCGGAGCTTGTCGTCGGGCAGAAGGCAGTTCTCCAAAGTGATGAGCACCCCGGAGTACAGCCGGTCCCCGATCAGCACCCCCTGTGACGCGGGGGCTGTGCCTCCGGAGCCCGGCGTGCCAGCCGCTACCGCGGGGGCCGTCGACCCTGGAGCCCCAGCCCCGGCCGCCGCCGCCATTTTGTGTCGCCGACTCCCTCTCTGGCTCCTTCCCGGCAGGGCGGCTCCTCGCGACGCTCTACGACCGCGACCGCCCCGCCCTGTCGCGTGCCATTGGTTCGACTGGCGCACGGCTCGGGGTTCCCTTGCCCCGATTGGCTCCACTGCCTATCCGTCAGCGGCGCGACCTACGCCACAACTCGGCGCGGGTGGGGGGAACGGGCTCGTTACCCAGTAGGCCCTGCGGCGCCCTCGCGAGACCGTCGTCTTGATCCTGACCCGGAAGTAGTAGTCATAGGGGCCGGCTCCCGGCCACTTTCCGGGTCTAACCGTTCGAGAGTGCTAGTAGGATCCGCGCAGGGACCCGGGAGCTCGCGAAGTTCCCACCGCAGCCCTAGGCGTTTTAGGGGTCAAACGGGTGTCGAGGGAGGCTGAAGGGGCCCGTAGGCAGCCTCTGGTAAGCGGAGCCAGGCGAGCCGCCCCTTGCCGCGAAGGCCCGCGGGGCGGGGGCGGGAGGCAGCTCCCCTTGGATCTTTCGGGCGGGTGGTCCAGGGCTTGAGTGGAGCTGTCGGACGTCTCCGAGGCCTCCGACCTTAAAGGATAGGTGCACGCGTGGTGAGTTTTCCCAGCCCGCGCCCAGCAGCGAGATGCTGTTTCCCTAGTTAATTTGTGGCCTCCTGCACGGTGTTTACTGAGTAGGGGTTTTGGAATACAGGTATTAACGCTAGACTCCCGAAGATCTCGCCTTCAGAATTGAGTCTAGAAAGAAGAGAGATGGTAGCTGGAAACGTTTAATTCGATGTTCCTACAAAGCACAGCAACTGCAAAGAGGCATGAAGCATGAGTTCCCNGCCACCAGGCCTCCTTCTGGGCACAAGTGTAAAACCTCACACCCTAAATTTTGTCCCAGAAACTAGTGTAACTGAGTAACTGCGAAAACACGGAGGCGGATATCTATGACAGCACTGATGGACTCACTTTTTCTCTCGCAGATGTCGAAGGCGATGAAACACGTTGATGACGTCCCGTATTCGCCTTGGAGCCTCTTCTATCTTGGAGGCCAGGTGAACACAGGCCATTGACACATGCTGAAATGTAAGCGACGGGACAGAGGTTAGTTCCAAGGACCAGTCTCCAACAGCTGAAGAACGGCGGTTAAGAGCAGAGGAGATACACCCGGAGAAAAAGTCCACTTGGGAGAGACCCCTCTACGCACAACGAGCTTCCCAACACACCCGCCCCCAATACAGCCAGCACTACAATTGCCAAGATCAGTACTCCTTCCTCTGAGCGACCGACACCACCACAAACCCAGGTTTCCTGTCAACACGTTTCTGTGGGGAAGACAGACATAAGTCTCACCTCCATGGAATGCTTCACAAAGGACTTGGTGTAGAAGAACCGCTGGAACAACACCTGCCCGGTAGCCATGGCCACCTGCACAAGAGAAGGATTCCATCCTTTTCAACTGCCCACTTTAAGGGTCTCAAATTAAACCACTGGGTTTCGCGAAACTCCTGATAAAGAACCAGAACCTAAAATGTTTTCTGCATCCACAAAGGTTCTTCGCATCCCGCTGCCTCGCCTCCTTAATCACCTCTGCTGGGCTGCAGCAGGGATGCTCCGGTCTTGGGTAGGCGCTGGGCCCAGGTCCCAGGGGGGACACGGAACCGGGTGGGGGCTGAGTTCTCGGTGGGAATAAGGAGAGTGATCCGAGCAGGGTACCAGAAGTCAGTAAGGAGTGGGGTTGAGATCCGGGTAGGGGGTCATTGGTGGGCCCGGATCCCGGGCAGGGACACGAAGCGAGCTACGGGTCCGATGCCGACCCCGCCGCCAACAAAGGGCCTGGCAACCTTCCCGGAGCGGGCGCGGCGGTTACCTCGGCCCGAGGCTCGCGGCAGCTCCCTCACCTGCGGCAGGCGGAGCAGGATGCCGGCCGCCTGGATGAGCTCGCAGCCCACCACGCGGAGGTCGGTTTCCGTGTCGGTGTCGAGGCCACTCGACATGGACGGCGTGAAGCGGAGCTTGTCGTCGGGCAGAAGGCAGTTCTCCAAAGTGATGAGCACCCCGGAGTACAGCCGGTCCCCGATCAGCACCCCCTGTGACGCGGGGGCTGTGCCTCCGGAGCCCGGCGTGCCAGCCGCTACCGCGGGGGCCGTCGACCCTGGAGCCCCAGCCCCGGCCGCCGCCGCCATTTTGTGTCGCCGACTCCCTCTCTGGCTCCTTCCCGGCAGGGCGGCTCCTCGCGACGCTCTACGACCGCGACCGCCCCGCCCTGTCGCGTGCCATTGGTTCGACTGGCGCACGGCTCGGGGTTCCCTTGCCCCGATTGGCTCCACTGCCTATCCGTCAGCGGCGCGACCTACGCCACAACTCGGCGCGGGTGGGGGGAACGGGCTCGTTACCCAGTAGGCCCTGCGGCGCCCTCGCGAGACCGTCGTCTTGATCCTGACCCGGAAGTAGTAGTCATAGGGGCCGGCTCCCGGCCACTTTCCGGGTCTAACCGTTCGAGAGTGCTAGTAGGATCCGCGCAGGGACCCGGGAGCTCGCGAAGTTCCCACCGCAGCCCTAGGCGTTTTAGGGGTCAAACGGGTGTCGAGGGAGGCTGAAGGGGCCCGTAGGCAGCCTCTGGTAAGCGGAGCCAGGCGAGCCGCCCCTTGCCGCGAAGGCCCGCGGGGCGGGGGCGGGAGGCAGCTCCCCTTGGATCTTTCGGGCGGGTGGTCCAGGGCTTGAGTGGAGCTGTCGGACGTCTCCGAGGCCTCCGACCTTAAAGGATAGGTGCACGCGTGGTGAGTTTTCCCAGCCCGCGCCCAGCAGCGAGATGCTGTTTCCCTAGTTAATTTGTGGCCTCCTGCACGGTGTTTACTGAGTAGGGGTTTTGGAATACAGGTATTAACGCTAGACTCCCGAAGATCTCGCCTTCAGAATTGAGTCTAGAAAGAAGAGAGATGGTAGCTGGAAACGTTTAATTCGATGTTCCTACAAAGCACAGCAACTGCAAAGAGGCATGAAGCATGAGTTCCCCCGAGGTTGGCAGGAGAGCTAGGCTGCGATGCGGGGGTGGGAGGGCGCGGGCAGCACGGGAAGGGCTTGGACTTTTGTCTTACCAACAGCGGGGAGCCGTCCAGGGGGTTAACCCTCCATTTCTCATTGGTTGCACCAGGCGCTCTCAGGATTGGTGACTGCCAGCTTCTGGTGGGCGGTGGTGGTAGTGGTGCGGGTATGTGTGCCAGGAACAGCCCACAGTTGTCTTGCCACTTCCTCGCCTTCCTTTATCAAGAGGAACAAAGGCAGCACCTCCATAACCGTGCCTGTTACACAGAACTTCGTCCCCACGCCAGAGAGCTCCCTATATCCTCCACCCTGTTGTCTTTCAACAAGAGCCGTTTACTGAAGAGGTATGGAGTGAGGCACTGCATACGGTGTGGCAGAACAGGACTCCGCTCTCTGCCTTCCAGTGCTTAGTCTCCTGGCTATCACTGGATATAACTAGGGCTAGAGGAGGCGTCCTCTTAGGAAGCCGGTGCAGTAATTGTAGCAGTAAGAGATACTTGCCCACATGAGGATGGAGGGAAGTGGGCAGACTGAAGGTTGCCAGGCAGTGGGTGGCCAGGATTTGATTGGCTCCTTATTGAGTTGGAGGTGGGTATGTCTGAGGGAGGAGTGGCTTCCAGGGGTTGGCTGGCAAAGGATGGTGTTGCACAGGACCCAGTGTGGGAGTTTTGGGGTGAGGGCAGGTAAGCATGAGTCCGCAGACAGCGACTACTATAGTGGGCCTGAAAAGCTCTCCTAGCAGATTGTGTGAGGGTGAGGTCAGAGTCCTGGAGGGTAGTGAGCCTGAGGTGGGGGTAGAGTAGAGTGTATGTCACCCAGGGCTGACAGTGTCCCTAGATTGGGGGACTAGGAGATGGTTTTGGTGAGAGCCGTCAGGGAGTGGTGGGGCTGACCAGAGACCCAGTGACAGGAGGCCAGAGCTAGAGGGTTGAGCAGATGAGGCTCCCACAGAGGACCAGAGGAAGGCCCTGTCACTGAGCAGGAGGGGAGACACCTCTGCATGGCTGTGGTCAGAAGAGGTAAACAGGGCTGACCTGTGAAGCAGCCTCCATCAGCAGATATTTCTGGTTTGATTCTGGAACTAATGAAGTCAAGTATTTGGGTGAGGGACCAGAACCCTTACACTAAGGCTCCCCAGGTGATCTGATGGTCACTCCACCTATGGAGGCTAAGGTGAGCCTGGGATCAGGAGAACCACCCTGCCTGCTGCCACTGCTGGTCTACAGTGAGGGAAACCAGCTGCTACTCAGTGGCTGTAGAGTTGAGCCAGGAGTCCCTACTGGAAACCAAAATGGGGTGGGGGGACACTATTAGCAAGGCCAGGGCCAGGCCTGGTGCACACCCCCAACCTTCAGGAGAATCTAAGGTTCCCAGGAGAAGCCTCGTCCTGGCAGCATCAACACCCAGTCAGGGCCCGCCCAAGGCACTTGTTGATACCAAAGAAGTTAACTCAAACACCACAGAAACTTTATTTACACAATCCATGTGAGATTTCTGAACCTGTGCCAATGAGGCAAGACAAGTCCTTTTCTCTCCGGCTTGTAACTGACATGTAAATTAACACAAATGCAAGTTAAACCTACACACTGTTGACAAATAACTTGTAGTCCCTATTTTAGTAGTATCATCACGGGGATGCTCAAAGGGCCGTTGGTATCAGCATCCCCTTCAGTGGTGCTGTGCCACCCTGGAAAAAATTCCTTCAGGCTCCTTCCCATCCCCCAAGGCAGCAACAAATCCTTCTTCTCGCCTTCTTTTGGACAAAGCAGCCAAAGATTTAAAAGTCTTTGGTTCATAGATAGCTAGATCTGCAAGTACTTTCCTGTTGAGCTCCACCTGGCACTGGGAAGAAAATCATAGTTAAATATTTTATTTCCAGTGAAACATAAAATGAGTCTGAATGCAGCTGATCACCCTGTGATTTCAGTCACCAATACATACTGTTTGAGCACCAGTGGGGGAGAGGGCATTGTGAGTCTTGTCCAAGTAGGACATGTGAGTAAAAGGGAAGGGCGCAGTTCCCAATGCCAGATTCCTGGCCTAAGTTATCCCTTTAAGTCAGGTGGGAAGAGGAAACCACAATTCCAATTGTATAAATGGTGAAAAACGACACATGGAAAAGCAATGTGAGGCACAGAAGAACAAGGACCAAAACTGGGCATTCTAGGCTTCCCAGGTGGCTCAGTGGTATGAAGAATCTGCCTGCCTGCCTGCCAACCCAGAAGACATGGGTTCAATCCCTAATCTGGGGAGGTTTGCAGTGGAGCAACTAAGCCTGTGTCGACCTAGTGCCCCTGCCCTACAAAAGAAGCCACTTCAATGAGAAGCCCACGTGCCACAACTAGAGACTAGACCCTGTTCACTATGACTAGAGATAGCCTACATGCAGCAACAAAGACCAAGCACAGCCAGAAATAAACAAAACTGGGCATTCCTAATTTCCATAAGAGAGCCAAAGACATCTGTCGAGTAAGATAACAGAAAACCAATGGACAGTGCCTGTGAGTCTGAGGTGCAGGAAAAAAAGGGGGTGGTCTTATGAAATTAAATGCAGCTGTGCAGGAGTGACTCCTATTCTACTACCTGGGACCCCTGTCCAAAGTCCCTCTCCTTTCTGAGCCAGTTCCCTGTGAGTAAAATGGAAGTGTCACACCTACACTTGTGCTGAGGATCTCTGTAAAGTGCCAGGCCCACCTGGCACAGGAAGAAGCACAGCACCAACTCACCTACTCACCAAGCCTTTTAAGAAAAAATTTAACTCATAAGAAAGCAGAGGGAGTAGGGACAGACTTCCTGGTGGTCCAGTGGTTAAGTCTCTGCACTTCCACTGCAGGGGGTTCAGGTTTCATCCCTGGTTAGGGTTAGGAATTGAACCCTGGTTGGGGGGAAGTTCCATATGTCATAGGGTGCAGCCAGAAAAGCAGAGGAAATGGCATACTGTCTAGATGCCAGTGAGTGAGATGCTCTGACACTTGCTTACTCTAACATTCCAAATGTTTTGCTACATTTAATTATGTTTCAACTTGATCTGCCACCTTGTCATAAGTTATTCAACGTGAAAAATTTGAAATTAAACTTCAAAATTAAAGCAAAGTTTTTCTGTTTTTCATTCTTGATGGGGAAACAGCATGATTATGTCTTGGTACCACACACCCTATTACTAATTCTACCAGCAGGTCAATGAAAGAGCAAGTGAGGTGAACCCCAGAACCCACCATAACCCCACCCCAAGAGTGAAAGCAGTGGGCCCCAAAGCCAACTCTTAAGTCCTCTGTAATCTTGGGTTTCTCTAATATTAATAAAGACACCCCCCCCCAAAAAAAGAATGAAAACAGTGTTGGGCTGCTAACACTCCATGGCGGAGCCTGCTAGAGCATGAAAACTGGACGGGTTATAAAGACCTTTAATGTCTCAGCAGGACCACATCCTCGACCATACCTTAATCAAATTGAGGATGAATGCTGGGTATTTCAGACCATGTTCCTGGGAGGCAGCTGTAATTCGATTAATCCAGAGCTGAAATAAGAAAACGTCGAAATGTTTGAGAACCAGCTGTATGTCACGTCCACATCTCCCAGCAAAGGTTCTGACGGAACTAAATTTTTTGTAAAAGCAGATACAAAAGTCAGTGGCCTATTCAGGCTGCACTGCAAACAACAGTGAGCAAAGCCTGATACCCTTTGTCCAAATGCCAGGTGTAAAGCTCACATCTCACACAGTCGAGCCGGAATACAAAAATCAGCGAGAGATGCTGGGGCAGACACCACTCCGGGTGTAGAAAGAATCCATGTGTGGGAATTACGACAGCCACTGAGACGGGTGCTACCAGGCAGGGACGTAGCGCTCCCGGGTGAAAGCTTCAGGGAGGTGAGCAGCCTGGAGGGGAGAAAGCGGAGGCCCCGCGAAGGGCCGGAGTTACGTGGACAGTGGCGTCCGCTCCAGGGGGGAAGCTGCGTCGGGAAA
Organism: Neotragus pygmaeus; assembly: GCA_006410875.1. Classification (NCBI taxonomy): domain Eukaryota; kingdom Metazoa; phylum Chordata; class Mammalia; order Artiodactyla; family Bovidae; genus Neotragus; species Neotragus pygmaeus. Next base: position 1,493,151 of record SJYV01056284.1, on the reverse strand, counting down.
GCTGCTAGGGCGGGTGGGTGACGCGGGAGCTCTGAGTGCTCTGCAGGCTCCGCGAGCACCGATGACACCGCACACAGGGTCCTGCACAGCCGGCCCTCACGGGCTGCAAGCGGACGGGTGCACGGGAGGGTTCGCCAGGTCGGGGCCACCCACGGCAGCAGGGCGCCGCGGGCTCGGGAGGGCAGGGTGAGGCCGAGAGGGCCGCGCTTACCGTCCGCAGGTTCCTTTTCTTCAGACTGCGGGCTCGCGTGCATCGCACGAACGCTCGCGTCACAGCCCTGACGGCCAGCCGGTAGCACCGATTCTTCCTCCCCTGGAAGTGCTGGTTAAGAAACGAGAGAGGAGGCGGTCGGCGGGGCCCGCGCACGCCGGGCCGGCCAGGGGAGCGGAGCGCGCGGCACACTCACCCGCGCGTGCTTCAGCACCTCCTGAACCCTCCAGTAGCGGTCGGTAATGCGGTTCCGCAGCCAGAGCGGCGCACTTAAGAAGACCATGACCCCTACACCGCCGTTCACCAAGGCGTGTGTTGCTCTGCCGCCACACCCTCGAAAGCTTCCGGGTCAACTCCACCCTCCTCAAGGGAACGTCCGGGCCGTCGCGCGTGCGCTTCGGGCCCGCAGCGACAACCCGCCTCTGTACGCATGCTCAGACTAGGGGGCGGGGCAGTGGAGGAAAGGGCTGGGGCCCTAGTGGGGCCCTAACCCAATGGGGCCTAAGCGGGGTTCCGCAGCAGGGAAGCAGAGAGTGGTTCTTTCTGCGGACCGAAGCAGCGCTGCTTTTCACAGCGGGGCAGAGTCTCCACTGGGCCACTGAGCTGCGCACTTTCAAATGATTGGAATGACAGGTTTTATCCTGTGTGTATTTCGTCACTGTTTTACCACAGGCCAATGCAGGAGACGTCGGTTTGTTCCCTGGGTAGGAAAGATCCCCTGGAGAAGGAAATGCAACCCACACGAGTATTCTTGTCTGAGAAATCCCGTGGACAGAGGAGCCTGGCGGGCTACCGTCCACGAGGGTCACAGAGTTGGACCCGACTTAGCAACTGAACAACAACCACGATATTACCATTATTACAGAAAATAGTGAAGAGGGGCAAAGGGGGCGTGTGCAATTTCTTAGTAACTTTTCATTTAAGTGTAGTTTTCAGTTCGGTTCAGTCGCTCAGTTGTGTCCGACTCTGTGACACCATGGACTGCAGCACTCCAGGCTTCCCTGTCCATCACCAACTCCCAGAGCTCTAACCATCTCTTCCTCTCTTGTCCACTTCTCCTCCTGCCTTCAATCTTTCCCAGAATCAGGGTCTTTTCCAATGAGTCAGTTATTCAATCAGGTGGCCAAAGTATTGGAGTTTCAGCTTCAGCATCATCAGCCCTTCAATGAATATTCAGGACTGATTTCCTTTAGGATGGACTGGTTGTATCTCCTTGCAGTCCAAGGAACTCTCAGGAGCCTTCTCCAACACCGCAGTTCAAAAGCATCAATTCTTCAGTGCTCAACTTTCTTTATAGTCCAACTCTCACATCCATACATGACNCCAGGCAGGCAGGAACCTGCCCGTGGACTACAGCTCCTCGCAGAGCACAGCCTTTGATGTACCACGATTTGCCCCCCAGGAGGCACCCACATGTCTTTCCTTGGATCCTTCCCTCTGGCCCTGCCCCCCAGCCCCACTCCTGTCCCTGCTGGCTAAGACCAGGCCTAGTGGACCAGGCGCCAGCAGCCAGCAAAAGCCAGAAAAACAAGGGTGTCAGCTCTGCGTGTCCTGTCTGCACAGGGTGACCTGGGAGGATGCTGAAAGCAGCAGGGCCAGATGACGGGACACAAGGACACGGGGTGGGGTGGGAAGGGCACCCTGTTGCTGAGAAGCTCCCATATCCTGGGGCCTGAGGGACTATCCTATCCCTCATTAGAGCCAGGGGAGCCAAAAACTGTCTCCTGGTGGCCTCTCCACAGGCAGAAAGCAGCAAGAGTGGGCTGTGAGGCCTGTCACTGCAGCCTCTACCACAGCCAGGGCACTGCAGCTTGCTCAGGTGACCACTGGATGTCAGGGCACCTACATGGAGCTGTCCCCCAGGGGCAGAGGCCTCTGTTGGTCTCAAGCATGCAGAGCCCACAGCCAGAGTTCAGCTGTTTGTTGAATGAGTGAATGAATGAGTGGAGGACCAGAAGAGAGGGCGGGGCTTAAAAGGAGATGAGATAGAGATCCTTGCTGTCTGAACTCTCTCCACCCAAAGGTTATCATCTGCAGCATTTTTTTTTAACCCCAACTTCATTATCAGAAAGATCCCCTGGAGAAAGGAAAGGCTACCCACTCCAATATCCTGCCCTGGAGGATGCCATGGAATGCATAGTCTATGAGGTTACAGAAAGTGGGACGGGACTGACTGACTTTCACTTTCACTATCAGAATAAATAGTTACTGTGCGATCTTCCACATGTGCACCACTGTAAATAGTTCAATTGCACACATATTGGCAGCAGGGCTTGGCATGCACTGCCGGGGACCTCAGCAGATTTCCTGGCTGGAGCGTCTCCACTGATGCTGAAAGCTCAGCTTCTCTGTGCACTGGTTCCAAATCGAATCTCAGAGGCAGAGTTTGGGTTGAAGTAGAAAAAGTGAAAGTGAAATCGCTCAGTTGTGTCCCCATGGACTCTTTGTGACCCCATGGACTGTAGCCTACAACTCTCCTCCTCCATCCATGGGATTTTCCAGGAAGGAGTACTGGAGTGGGTTGCCATTTCCTTCTCCAGAGGATCTTCCAAATCCAGGGATCAAACCTGGGTCTTCCTCATTGTCGGCAGATGCTTTACCATCTGAGCCACCAGGGAATCCTGTGGGAGTTAGCCTTTTTAACCTTCAGGTCCAACTGGTCTGGGGTCTACATGCTTATGGGCAGTATTCCATTATTAATTGTTAACTTCTCCAATCTGGAGGGGGTTTCGTTATCTGCAAAATAACTCAAAAGAAATTGTGTGTATCCCTTGACGGGGAAACAGGACCTTGCCCCCAAGGCTGCTCCTGATGTTTTCTCTCAGGTGTCCCATTCCCTCCCTTCCCTAATGAACAATGGCTTGAATCTTTCCATTGGAACTCAGGGAAGGTCATGGAGGCTGAGTGAAGGCTGTTCCCTATAATCAAAGAAATGGGGGACACAAAGGCTTTGTGCCCAGGAGCCCCACACGGTGCCACCACCAGCGTCCCTTGAACGAATTGTGCACTGTCACTATCATCATCTGCATCCCTGCCTGATGAAAGGGTGCTGGTGAAATTGAGAGACCTGGAAAATGTTAGGAATGGAAGGGATGAGGCGGAATGTGTGGGAAGGGAAAGAGAAACTTTCGCATTCTGTATCACCCAGCCTCCTTCATCCAACTCCCAAACAACCTACTCAGTGTTTAAGTGTCAACTTCTCACCTAAGTGCCCTTTAAAATGCTGTAGGTTGTGCACCAACCCCCCAGGAGACTGTTAGGTGCTAACTATATTTTGGTAACATTTGGAGAAATTAGGGTTTTTGGAAGGGCTAAGAATGCTTTTCCCCTCTTACTTGAAATAATGGAATACACACTCCCCCTGTTGTCAGAATGGATTGGATTCTGACAAAAAGGATGCCTGTGGTGGCAGCTGCCATTATTGAGCGCCTACTGTATGCTGAGCCCCACACCAAGCATTTCACATGCACTGCTCATGTACCTTCTCAACAGGCTTGCATCTTTTGGGGCTGTTTCTCTGATGCTGAGAGGGGCCAGGTGTGGGGGATGAAGGGACCAGGGGGACTAGGGCTGAGAGGTGGGTTGGGTGTTGACCTCTCCGAGGCAGCTACTGATGGGGCAATTAATTGCCAGTTGAGACTGATGAAATGAAGTCATTGTGTGCAGGGGCTGGAAGCGGGGAGAAGGCGGGACCCAGAGGGAGGAGGGCCCAGTGCAGAGTTGTCAGGACAGCTGTGAAGGCTCTGATCAGAGCACACAGGGGCCAGCAGAGAGACTGGCCAGGGCCAGAGCTGTAGGAACCTGGCAGAGAGAGAGGGTCAGCCTGGCAACAGGGACCTGCCGCTCAAGTGTGGCCCTGGAGACGGATGGTCAGGGGTGGACCTACCTGGGGGGTCCAGGGGTGACCAGGGGTGAACCCTCCAGCTGGGTTCACTCTTCGGTTGCTAGAATCTGAGCAGAGATCTGATCTGGTGACCTAGGGTTAAAAGGTTACTAATCTGACGGGGGTGAGGAGCTTCAGTCCTCCCACGTGACTGCTGCTGTGAGCCCACCAGGCCCACTGCTGAGGGCATGAGTGATCAGGAGAGGGAGACAGAGGAGGATGAGGGAGGAGACCCTTCAGACACAGCACCCATGCTGCCCCGGAGGCTTCCTGACCGCCAGGCTTCAGACCTGATGTACCCAGGGTGGGCAAGCCTGGCTGCCCAAGGCCTGGGGACCCTGCTGCTCCAAGGATGGGCCCTGGCCCAGCTCCTGCTCCACCTGCTGCTGCCTGCAGCTGTGTTCCTGCTGGTGCTGCTGCCTGCAGCTGCCGTCGTGTACCTGGGATTCCTGTGTCACTCGAGGGTGAGCTAAGCCTTCCCTGGGCAAGACTGGGGAACTGTCTAGGGTCCTGTCTCTTATACACATCTAGATGTGTATAAGAGACAGANTTGCAACCCCATGGACTGTAGCCCACCAGGCTCCTCTGTCCGTGGGATTCTCCAGGCAAGAGTACTGGAGTGGGTGGCCATTTCCTGCTCCAGGGATCTTCCCAACCCAGGGGTCAAACCCGGGTCTCCTGCATTGCAGGCAGACGCTTTATCCTCTGAGACACCAGGGAACCAAAGGAAGGGTAAACACAATCCCAATAATCCCATCATTCACATGTTATGTGCTCAAATAGTTAAACAATTGGCCAATAATCAACAAGCCCGAGGTTACACTTTGATAGGTACAGAATAATTTACGGCCTGTCCAGAGGCAGGGGTGAATAGTGCATGTTTTCCTGGTGGCTCAGAGGTTAAAGCATCTGCCTGGAATGCAGGAGACCCGGTTCGATCCCTGGATTGGGAAGATGCCCTGGAGAAGGAAATGGCAACTCACTCTAGTACTTTTGCCTGGAAAATCCCATGGAGGGAGGAGCCTGGTAGGCTACAGTCCATGGGGTTGTAAAGAGTTGGACACAACTGAGCGACTTCACTTTTACTTTCTTTTCTTTCAACTTGGATACAGCCTTCAAGTTTCCCCTGTCCGGAGGGGGTTTTAGCCTTCTGTTGTTGTTTCCATAGGCACTAAACACAGAGTTCAGCGTCCATTGGAGAGGTGGCCGAGCATGATCAGCATGAACAGGCCTAAGATGGAGTCCAGGCCCTATGAATTCCTTCTTCATTCCCGCCTCTTGATGTTCCTAATTTCTGTAACGAACATCATTTATTGGGATATATTGTACTCTAGCCCTCCGGCCACTCACATGAGAGAACGCTATCAATCTCTGGGTTACAAAATTCACAAGACATTGTAAGAATCAGGGTCCACAAAACAGTATGATTAGAACGATTATGACATCAGCAACAGTAGTTTTTCACCAGTCTCTCCTTACCCAGGACAAGACTGAAGTCCAAAAGGGAATATTTTCATCAGACATGGCTTTCACTTGATTTTACATATCCTCTAAGTCAGTAGATACGTTTTCAGACAGATCAGGGATGTATACACAACATTTGACTTTAATTATGGTGCAAGTCCCCCCCTGGGCTGCTGTGAGTATGTCTAATGCCATCCTATTTTGAATTACTGTCTTTCTTATCTGAATTTGTTCTTCATTCAAGGCTTGAATGGCTTTTGTACTGTCTAAAAGGGCCTGTTTAGTGAAATTAATTAAGGCCTCTACCTTAACCATGATATCTATTGTCCCTATAGAGGGTACAAACAAGGCAGCAAAATAGTCATATCAATGGAACTGGATCATGTCTATCTTACGTGCAGATAGGGAGGTTTACTGGAGGTTGGTGTAGGCTAGGCTTAATACTGTCATGGGTGAAAGCAAATTCTAGTGTGCAAGCCCTATCGAGCCAGCTGGTAGCCATGGCCATAAAGTAAGCCCACAGAGCCACTGGGTCCCATTGGGGGCTACTCAGTGGATTTGGGGATTATATTTCCAATCGGAACCGGGCCACTGAACAGAACGATTGGGGTGATAGGTAACTTCAAAGATCTGTTTACATTGTTCAGGGGACAAATAACCCATATATTTTAATTTGGGGGGGGGGTGTCTAGGGAGCAGTCTCCAAATCCAACTTTGTGTTCTCTTTTCTCAGCAAATAGTAGCAGGAGTAATCAACTGTCTTTTCTCAGGAGTTATCCAGAAATATTCATCCCAAACCTGGTAGTATTGTTCAAGGTACCAGGAGGCCTGTCCCTCTTTTGTAAGGGAGTCCCTCTCCTTTTTATTGTTCATACATGAGGTATAAGTCCCTGTAAGACTAGTGTTCATGTTAAATGTAACCCTATGTCCCCGGCCCATTGGTGGCTTTTTCTTACACCAGGAGAGCAAAGAAATGTTATGATTGGTGAGAGAAAGGAAAGTTCCTTTCTGTTGTTTCAAGAAGGAGCACAGTGGTATAAAGTCCCCATAACGAAGTGGCAATACCCACCATGGGAGTCCATCCATTACTGACAGGGGCATAGCTCTACATACCCAACAGTTGGAGGAGTTGTGGAAGTCATGTAAGAATGTACCCGTGAGATGAAGACATTGTCCTGTGCAGGAACAGTGGTCAGGTTCAGAATTGTGTTGGTAAGGCTGAGTAGCAGGAGTCATTTACCCAGCTCCATCTTAGAGAGGGCTCATCCGAGACTTCGTCTTCTTCTTCCTCTTCAGAATGATCTTGGTTTCCCATGGGTCAGTGGAGTCCTTCTGGGTGGTCCACTCGGCGTCTTCTGGGTCAGCGTGGTATGCCTTCTTCACTCTGGTGTGACGGATCCAAGGGGCAATGTCTGCAACTTTAACTGCGGTAGGGGTGCTTAAAACAACAGTATATGGACTTTCCATTGGGGGCCTAGTGTGTCTTGCTTTCAGTCTTTCACCCATACCTGGTCCCCTGGTATAAACTCATGCATTTGCTCCCCTAGGAAGGACGGTATTCTTTCTTGCACAAACCTAGTTACTTGATTAATTATCTTACCTAGTTGTTCCATCTGCTGTGATATCTCATCTCCTCTTATCTGAAGTATGTCGGTTGCTACTTGTCTTATTATGGGAGGAGGCTTCCCATATACAATTTCATAGGGAGAATAGCCGTGGGACCATGGGGTCATCCTGAGTTTGAGCAAGGCCATGGGAAGTAAATCTACCCAGGAACAGTCAGTTTCTATAATCCATTTAGAAAGCGTCTCAGAGCTACCATTGCGGAGCTCTGAGGCCAGTAGGCAGTGTGTAACTTCCATTTTACATTCATGGCTTTACTTACTTGTTGTATCAGATCTGATATGAAGGCTGGGCTGTTATCTGATCCTATGCTGTTGAGGAATCCAAATCGAGGAACTATTTCCCTAAGCAGGCTCCGAGTCACTTCTGATGCTCTTTCAGTTCTGGTGGGGAAGGCCTCCACCCATCTCGAGAATGTATATATCAAGACCAATGGGTAACGAAAATGGCGATATGGTTTCATCTCAGTGAAGTCCACTTCCAAATGTTCAAAGGGAAGGGTACCTTTTAGTTGGATACCTGGGGGTTTTGGTCTGCACCCTGGAGCAGCGTGAATCTGAGAGCAGGCGTTGCAATTTTGGGATTCCGTTCTACATAGGAGAGGCAAGGAACTAGAAAATACCTTCGGATCAATTTCTCCAATTTGTCATTTCCTAGGTGAGTCATCAGAGAAGGCAATGGCACCCCACTCCAGTACTCTTGCCTGGAAAATCCCATGGATGGAGGAGCNCCTACCCATCCGCTTCTGTGCTCTGCCCGACCTCGGGCCCCGCCCCGGAACTGAGACCCCCCACTGCCCCGCCTGACCATCCGCCCGGTTCTCAGGTCCACCCGGCGCCCAGCCCCGCGTGCCGCATGCTGCTGTCCGACCGCGGCTCCGCGGCGGTCATCGTGTCGGGCTTCCTCTCGCTGCCTCCGCTGCTGGTGCTCGCCTCAGCCGCTCGCGCCCGCCTGGCCCGAAGCCTCCACTCGCTGCTGCCGCCCCCGAATTGGAGCCCAGGACCCCGCCGCCAGTCCGACGGGGAGAAGCAGCTCTGCGCCTGGGTGTGACCCCAGACGCCTCTTCAAATCCCGGAGGCCCTCGAACTACCCCGTGTCCCCCATCAGTGGCCCCAGGCTGGCGAGCTCAAGGGTCTGCGTTCAAATCCCTGCCCGGCAAGCGCGAGCGCAGTGCTCCGACGTGCTGCGAGGTGGCACCGGACTCTCCCGGAACTGGGCAGCCCTTCCCCACCCTCGCCCGACCCCGCACTCCCCGCAGCAGCCGAGGGGCTGAGACGCCCCCCAGGGAGCAGGGAGATGGCCCTCAGAGAAGCGATGCGAGGCCAGTCTCTGAGGAAAGCGGCCTTCCTGGCTTCTGCCTCTGGGACTGCCCAAGGCTCCTGTGCCCCGATCAAGTGCAGACCCTGCGGGCCGCCGTCTGGTCAGCGAGTTGTAGAGCTGGGGAGACTCGCTCAGGCGACTTCCACACTCCACGGTTTCAGAAGTTCAACGGCCAGAGCAGCAGAGTGTGCAGGGCTCAGCCAGAGGCCTGCTCAGCGTTAGAGCAAGAGCCCTGTCAGTTCCTCTAATTTTAAGATATTTTCCGTCTTTTGTGTTTTTTGCTTTCAAGCATGTTTCTGGTTTATTCCTTTGGTACACACTGTTTGTTTCCTGTTCCTAGGGATTCACATCTTTCATCAGTAATGGAGAATTCCCAACCATTATTTCTTTACTTCTGCCTCATTCATTCCACATATTCTTTCTTGGGAAACACCTACTACATTAATACTTCCTGTTGTCCTATTACGTCTGTCAGTTCATCTCTCTTCTGTGTCTTTCTTCTCCTTGTCTCCCTGTGCTGCACGTGTTTTAGGCAATTTCCTCATCTTCCTCTTCTAGTTCACTAAGCACTGGTTGTGTCTAATCTGCTGATTGTCCTCCTGTTCAAAAAGAGCCTGGCGGGCTACAGTCTATGGAGTCCGGAAGAGTTGGACACGACTGAGCGACTAAGCACACATCTACAAGTTATACTGTCTATGTGCTAAATTGCGTCCAATTCTTTGCGACCCTAGGAACACTAGCCTGCCAGGCTCCTCTGTCCATGGGATTCTCCAGGCATGAATACTGAAGTGGGTTGCCATGGCCCCCTCCAGGGGATCTTCCCAACCCAGGGATCAAACCCCTGTCTCTCAGGTCTCCTGCATTGGCAGGTAGGTTGTTTACCACTAAAGTCACCTGGGAAGCTCAAAAGTTACACTACTCATTTCTTATTCATTCACATCCGATCATTTTGATGATCTTGGTACATGGATTCCAGCAGGGACATTTCACACAGAGTTTTATTTTATAGTCTGCACTTAGCAGCTACACTTCCTTTGCCTTGGGGTCTAAATCTGTTATTTGTTGTTTCTGCTGACTCAGTAATTGCGTGTTGTTTCTTTGAATGTTTGTACTTGGTAAGCGTCAGCCCACACCTGTGAAAATTCTGCGGCCATGTCCCTCCAGAGAGGATGCCCTTGTGAGGCGTGCCCAGCCTGTGTCCCTATTAGGGATCTGGTTGGTAGCCTACCATGCACGTGGCCTGTGGCCCTCATACGGTGTGGGCCTCCATCCTGTGTTCAGGGAACTCTCTGCTTTCCTGTTTGTTTCACTTCAGCATCCTGGTTTCTGTTCACTATTCTTCAGTTTGTTTATTTATATACTTCTTTTCAGTGTTTCTTGGAGGGGAGGGGGCTTGGAGAGATCTACTTCCTTGTAAGCCCAGCAGTGTATTAAACATGTGTTTGTTGTAATTTGTCCAGACTCTAGTAATAGCTGGAAGACTTTGGGAAGGTCCTAGCACACTGTGTTGCCAGCAGGACTCCACCTGTGACCAGGAGACCAGGGTCCAGATGTGTCCAAGGTTCAGGCTCAGCTGTGGCTTGAACAGGGCCCGGAGCGGGGTTGGCTCAGGTCCAGCAGGAGTCCTCGGGGTTTTCCAATTGTCTGTGGCCAGTCACACGGGAGCCTGGCTGACTGCCCCATGCCCAAGGAGAGCTTTCCCGGTCTGAGACCGCCCTCCTTCCCCTCCTGCCTAGGGTCCGGCTGCTCTGGCCAAGCGTTGAGGATAAGGGCTCTCCTGAGGATCTGCCTGGCCCTGGAGTCATCAAAACAACAGCTGGGCTTGGTGGGGGTGGGGAGGCCACCCTGGGGAGCTCAGCTGCTGAGCTGCCTTTCAGAAGGTGGATCCTGGCTTCCCAGGCCTACCCAAGCCCCACATGGCCTCCAGCTGGCCCCGGGGACAGCCTGCCTCAGCTCTAGCTACCACCCACTCACAAAAGGAACGCTTGTGGAGGGTTGTAGAAGGTTGACGGAGGAGCCTAGTGGTCTGCTTTGGGGCGTTAGCTGTCAGGGTGGGGCAAGTAGAGGGTAGAGGCCTTGAGCTACTGGGTGGGTCAAGATAAGACCCTCACTTTGGGAAAAAAAAATCTCTGCAAGCACCCTGGCCCCTGCCCAGTCATTGTGCACCTGGCCGTGGGTGCATGTGTGTATGGGTATACGTGTGTGTGCATGTGAGGGCGTGCCTACATTCTGTCTGCCGGCCCTCACACCCCTGGCGGGACTTTTCTCCAGACCCCACAGGTGTAGAGTCTGGGCTTTGCGAGGTTTCCTGATCTGCCCAGGGCTGTGTATTCATTCACAAAGTATTTTCTGGCAACTCAGGCATCTGCAGGCACACCCTGAGTGGGGAGCAGCTAGGAGGGGCCCATTGTGTCCCCACAGCCGACACCCTGTGACAGTCGTGAGCCCTGTCCCCACGCAGGCATGTCAGCCGGACACCGAGCTGTGAGGGGTGGGCTGGGGAGGACTAGGCAGAGCGCCCTGCTGTCTCTGGGGCCTGAGGTCCCTCCCCCTGCCCCAGGGCCTCACCCCCANGTGTCCCCACAGCCGACACCCTGTGACAGTCGTGAGCCCTGTCCCCACGCAGGCATGTCAGCCGGACACCGAGCTGTGAGGGGTGGGCTGGGGAGGACTAGGCAGAGCGCCCTGCTGTCTCTGGGGCCTGAGGTCCCTCCCCCTGCCCCAGGGCCTCACCCCCACCCCTGGGGAGCCCCCCTACCAAGGTGTGGATACAAATCTGTCCTTCCCTGCTCTCTCCTTCCCCACACAAGCCTGCCAGGACCCTGCTTGGGGCTGAGACAGGGCATGGTAGTCACTCCCTGTTGCAGAGGTTTCCAGCACAGGGAACCCAAATTAGGGAGGGGGGGTCTCACCTCATGAAGGGCACCACTGTGCAGTTCTTGCACAGGCTGAAAACCCAGGAACAACTGGATGTCCTCCTGCCTTTCTGCCTCCAAGCTCTGCCCTTCTGCCTCTAGTCTACAAGGCTTGATATCACCCTCCTCCTGGGTTCTTGCCTCCCCCATGAACACTGCCACTGCCCTTCTGCCTCCCAGGCCTCCTTACTGCTCTCATACATACTGGCAGGCCCTCATCCTGGAGCCCTGGTACTTCCTCTAGCTCCTGCCCACCTGCTCTGACATGACCCTATCCTCCAAGAGGAAAAATGAGTAGACACATATTTTTGCAAGCTTGCCACTTCCCATCCCTCTTCTAGCTTGGCAGGGCTGGGAGGACATGGGCTGAGCCTAGGGCCTGCACGTCCCCAGGGCCTGTGTGTCCCCAGGGCAGAGTCTGTCATGTGACTGGGCCCAGGACGGAGATGAAGGATAAGTGCAGCTTGGTTGGCACCCACCCTGTGGCCAGGCTGCCCACCTGCCACCCTGGGTGTCGCTGGCTGAAAGATTGGGTAGGGGTTGTCTCTGGGGCCACAAGGAACAGGCTGGGGCACTTAGGAAGTGCAACAATGGGACAATCAGACCCCCAGGACTGGCCCTCAGGCCCTGGCATGTCCCTGACCACAAACAGGCAGGTTGAGTCTAAAAGAATGTGTGGGTGGGGCAGCAGGGTGAGTGGTGGTAGGCCACCCCCTCCCTCTGCTCTTCCGACTGCTGGGTGTGGTCAGGGGGCCTTGAGCTTGGCCACTCATCCCAGGCCCACAGGAGGTGCCCCCCACTTCCAGTTTTTGTGTCTCCCAGCATGTGTGGGTGCCTGTGTGAGATACAACTGACGTGAAAACCAGCAGCACAGGCACCCCCATGGGATAGGGAGGGGGGCGGGCAGGCCACTCTGCCCCTCAGGCTCTAGGCTGGGGTCAGGGGTGGGGTCAGAGGCCCCGGGAGCTGCCCTTTTCCCTAGGGTCAACATGACCACAGCTAGCTGGGGACAAAAGGCCCTTCTTCTCTGCGTAGGCGTGGATGGTGTGGAGGAGGGCACATTCCCGTGGACTGGCTGGGGGCAGGGGCAGTGCCTTGGAGAGCAATGTTGTCCCTGGGTTTTGTGGATCCCCATCCATCTGCCTGTGGACCGAAAGGCAGGGTGGGCAAGTTCTAGGAAGTGACTACTGGGGACTCCCTGTCCCTCCTCCTCGTTCCCAGGACACCTGGGTCAGGCAGGGGCTGGCTCCGGTGGAGGGAGAGGCATGGGACTGGGGCCAGCTGTGTCCTGGCCCCCTCTGGTCCTTCCCCTACCCTCCTGCCCCCAGGCCTGTCTTCCTTCAGAGAGGAAGTTTCCAGGCCATTATATTTGTGCTTCCTCTGGTGTCTGCCTCAGGCCCAGCCCTGGTCTGGACTGCTATACACCCCTGGCTGACCCCCACGTTCCCTAGGAACCTTGGTCTGCCCACGTCTCCGCTTGGCGAGGGGCAGGGTAAAGGAGACTCTCCGTGATGCTGGCAGCAGAGCCGGCTGAGCCACAGGGAAGATCAGGGGGCCTGGGGGGCAGAGCCGACCCAGTGAGGGTGGGGTGGTCTTAGTCTCTCAGTGATCAAGTCAGAGCTCAGCATGAACATCAGGAGGGGCTCTCAGCCAAAGCAGGTGGCTGAGCTCAGCCGAGGCTGGAGAGAGGCCCGTATCATCACTGCCGAGGCCGGGTCCCCTGTCCTCTCTTCCCCTGATGGAGAGCTGGGGGGAGGAGGAAGCCTGCTTCCTCAAGGGCTTGAGTAGTGGCCAAGAGGAGCAGCTCAGTTTTTCCAGAAGGGAAACTTCCCCGTCAACCCAGCAGCACAGCCGAGGTATGACTCTGGGCCCACCGCTGGCCAGGAGTGGGGAGGCCACAAGGTAGATCCAGCAGGGCCTGGTGCCCTGCTGGTGGGTGCCCAGCAAGGTGAAGGATGAGCCAAGTGTGTCTGCATGCGTGTACTTGGGTCAGTCCCCTGCTGGGCCCCCAGATTGTCTTCAGCTGCCTCCCCTCATGGCCCCATATCCAGAGCAGCCCTGCTCAGCCTCATCTGCTGGAGGGCTGGGGGCCAGAAGCCGTCTCTCTGGGCGGTACACCCTGAACTTCGGGGGTTCGAGCCCACTGTCGCCCCCCGGGGCCCAGGCGGAAACACCAGGCAGTCTCTGGTCCTAGCTGAGGCCTGAGGTCTGTGGAGCTGAGCCAGCCCCGTCACTGCCAAGATTCCCGGCAAGGGGGGGGGGGTGTGGCAGGGACACAGTTCTCGCTTGTTCCTGCCCCAGCTACTCAGGCTCAGCTGAGCTGCTTCCTTTTTTAGACAAAGTCAGAGCTCCGGCCTGTCTCACAGCCGGGCGTCTCACCTGACAGAAAGGGAGGAAGGAAAACCATTGAGTTTCATCCGTCCTCCGGGCTGAGCACCTCCTGACGGGGGGAAGGGAGGGGACATCCTGGCAGAGATGGCCTGCCACCTCCCCATGAGGACCTGTGCCCCGCCACCCCTCACCGAGCTCCTCAGAGAGGAGTGGCTGAGACAGGGCAGTGGTGACCCCACAGGAAGGCGTCTTAGGAGGGAGGAGGGCAGTCCTGCCCACAGGACTCTGCCAGCCTCGCCTCACCTGAGGGCAAGGAATTTGCTCTGGAGTGGGTGGGGGGGCGGCGGAGTGTCCCTCAGGATGCCCCCTGCAGGCAGCCACCGCTGCTCTGGTCCAGCCAGGATCGGAGCTGCAAAGTTCCTGGTCACAGCGAGTCCCTGGAGGGCTTCCCCAGTGCGCTCCTGGGGAGGGTCTATCCTCAGTCCTGGAGTTTGGCCTCAGCCCTGGCCCTGAGCCTCTTAATGGGGACAGTTGTAGGCCCAGCACGTTCACATAGGACATGCCTGAATCAGTCATCCTCAGCTGTATGCCTCTTCCTCCAAGAAGCCTGGTGAGGCGGGGTCTTTGTGTCCCCTCAGAAACCCCTCCTTGAATGTCTGAGGTTTTTTCTCCTCTCCCAACGTTCTAAGTTCTGCCCTCCTGATCTCTGCTCTCATACACCTGCCTCTTCCCAAGCCTTGTTTTTGGTGTCACCCCCACACTCTCACACCCCCTGGGGCTCTCTTGGACTTGGCTTCAGGGACTCCCAGCGCTGAGGATACAAGGACAGCAAGCCTAGAGACGATCCAGCTTGGTGGCTCCCTGCTCTGCTCCTGGCTGGGGAAGGGGGCAGGGGGTAGAAGCAGGGCAGACCCCAAGGCCTTAGAGCCCAAAGGGAGACCGAAGAGTTTATGTGTGTGCAAGCCACACGCGTATGAATGGAGCGTGTCACCACGCACCTGGGCCCCGCGAGCGTACGCCTCCCCANTGTGTGTGTGTGTGTGTGTGTGTGTGTGTGTTTTAGAGCCAGTTGTCAGATTTTCATGAATTCTGCAAGCTGGTTGAACTCAGATGGCTAGCTTGAAATTGGCTAGGATAGAAATTTTTAGACTGTAAAATGTGGAAATGCTTTTACAAACTGGGGAGAGTTAATTGATAAATATATACCAGCACAGTACTGCTTATTGTTCATCAGCCCTTGGCTTATGACTGTAATAGAATCCTAGAGATACAGAGAAGAGGATAAAGCCTGAGAGGTGCTGAGGAATGTTCTCATTGAGGCTAAAGTCTAGGAGAGTTAGCAGTGAGAAACTCATGTACTGTTTGACATGTGTCAGCTCCAGTGAATATTACTTTGACTGTATATGAAATCAACTACCCAATATTTGACTTTTATATCCTGCCTTTAATCCAGATTAAGATTTTTATTTGTATTCTTGAAATGGTCAAGAAGACTATCAGCTTTAGCCTTTTCATAGCCTCCTTTTGACATGTTGCTGAATTTGTGTTTTTTTTATTTTGAATAGTTCAAAAGTTCTGTTTCTGCTTCTTTAGGAGCATTCTGGAAGAGTTTTCCGACTCCAGTTTGATGAATTCCAGATTGTCAGTAGTTCACATGATGACACAATACTCATCTGGGACTTCCTAAATGATCCAGCTGCCCAAGCTGAGCCCCCCCGCTCCCCTTCTCGAACATACACCTACATCTCCAGATAAATACTCATACACTGACCTCAGACTCAACCAGGTATGAAAAAGAATTGTGTACATAGCACTGAGGGTAAGCAATGGAACACTGGCTGTAAGGTATTGTGAGTTCATGGAGGCTTCTCATGCCCTTTATAACTCCAAGTCCTGTAATACAGAAACTGACACCGCAAGACAGGGCTGGGCTGCACACCGGATGCTGCCCTTCATTGAGGTAACCAGCCTCGCTCCTTAGATAATTCTTGAACTAGATCTCGATGATTCTTGTGTAGTAGAACTAATATTCCTGCCTCAGTCACCTAGTCGGATTGTTAAGGAAACAAAATGAGATTTAAATCAGTTTCAAAACTAAGAGTATTGACCCCAAAGTCTATGGCTTTGTAATTCCCAGATTAAGCTAGTACATACAATGGAGACCCTTTAACCCAAGAAGATAATCTGATGTTGGAAAGAAAAAAATCCCTTGGCAAAATAGCACACAAGGCTTCCTTCTCATAGCTCTTGTCAGTGTCATTTGATTATAAAAGGTAGCTTTTCTCCATCCCCCTTATCTGCATTCCCTGCCCCCTCCAACTGTTTTTTGATCTTGGAAGTAGCTCTGGAGTTGGTGAGAGCTCCGATATTCTCCCACTCAAATCTCCATCCTGTCTCTGGGGCAGAAGAAGATCCTAATGTTCATCTTAACCTATATCCCTGGGCCACTCAGATCATACCTGATGGTCCTGAGCAGGTCAGATATAGGTCATCACTGCTTTGGGAAAACCGTACTAGCTACTGGGAAATATTGCCGTTACTGTGATTTCTCGTTTCCTATACTTGCCTCTGTTCTTGTGGCAGAAGCACACATTCAGTACACTCTTCTGCATATCTTTCCGCAGTGGTTCTTCTGAACAGGGTGTTTTAAACCTTGCTTCAGTACTCACTTCTCTCACAGAGGATGTGCCACTTCCTCAGCCAAGGCACAGAGACAGGCTTGGTGAAAATCTTAGCCATGTGCCCTTGGGCAAACAACTTCCCCGAGCCTTAGTTTCCTTGAGAATTGTAATACCTACCACGCAAAGCTGTTGTGAGAATCAAATGTTATGCTAGAAACGTTAGTGCTTAGAGCACAGTGCCTAGCACGTAACAGACCCTCAATAAAAATAGTAACCATTAATTGGTATCAATATTGAAATTGTCATATAGGTCTCCCCTCCTTTTGCCAAAATATTGTCCTCCTCAGATTTCAATGGCATTTTGGCTCCCTGATTGTTTACATTTCCTTCTTTGTCTCACTCCGGAAACTTAGACATCCAGTAAGAGTCTGTCTCAGGCTTTTCTTCCTTATCTGAGTTCCTTTCTTTGGCTCCCTTATCTCTCCCCAAAGCTTCAGCTCTCATCTCCAATTTGTATGTGTAGTCTCAACCTCTGCCTTAATCTCTAGGNTGTCTCACTCCGGAAACTTAGACATCCAGTAAGAGTCTGTCTCAGGCTTTTCTTCCTTATCTGAGTTCCTTTCTTTGGCTCCCTTATCTCTCCCCAAAGCTTCAGCTCTCATCTCCAATTTGTATGTGTAGTCTCAACCTCTGCCTTAATCTCTAGGCCACATTTCCAGTCACTACCTACACACTTGTCCTTGACGGTACCAGGGGCGCTTCTAGGGCACACATCTAACACTCGGGCTCTCCCCTTATCTACACTACCAGTGCCCTCCAGCCAAGCAGCCAGAGAGCTTCACCCTTCTCCCCCACTTTTTTTTAGTGGCATAGTGCATTCATGGCCACTAAGGCCAGAACTGCAGAGCTGTCCTCACCTGCTCTACCATTACAGGAAGCAGGTGAAAGCTCAGTGCTATACCCACCATAGTCACTGTTAATCTCTAGACATCAGAGTCACTCTGCATGAGCACTTAAGAGTCCTGAGCATGTCAGTAAGCCCTGCTGAGCCCTCAAACAGGCCATGTAGCCTTTGACAGAAATTCCTGTGTAGCATGGACAGAGAGCAGGTATTAGGAAGGACCTCTGAGCCTTTCTCCCAATTGACAGCTAGTTTAATATTCTTTTCCTCTTAGAGAAAGTGAGAANTCTCCCAGCATGTGTGGGTGCCTGTGTGAGATACAACTGACGTGAAAACCAGCAGCACAGGCACCCCCATGGGATAGGGAGGGGGGCGGGCAGGCCACTCTGCCCCTCAGGCTCTAGGCTGGGGTCAGGGGTGGGGTCAGAGGCCCCGGGAGCTGCCCTTTTCCCTAGGGTCAACATGACCACAGCTAGCTGGGGACAAAAGGCCCTTCTTCTCTGCGTAGGCGTGGATGGTGTGGAGGAGGGCACATTCCCGTGGACTGGCTGGGGGCAGGGGCAGTGCCTTGGAGAGCAATGTTGTCCCTGGGTTTTGTGGATCCCCATCCATCTGCCTGTGGACCGAAAGGCAGGGTGGGCAAGTTCTAGGAAGTGACTACTGGGGACTCCCTGTCCCTCCTCCTCGTTCCCAGGACACCTGGGTCAGGCAGGGGCTGGCTCCGGTGGAGGGAGAGGCATGGGACTGGGGCCAGCTGTGTCCTGGCCCCCTCTGGTCCTTCCCCTACCCTCCTGCCCCCAGGCCTGTCTTCCTTCAGAGAGGAAGTTTCCAGGCCATTATATTTGTGCTTCCTCTGGTGTCTGCCTCAGGCCCAGCCCTGGTCTGGACTGCTATACACCCCTGGCTGACCCCCACGTTCCCTAGGAACCTTGGTCTGCCCACGTCTCCGCTTGGCGAGGGGCAGGGTAAAGGAGACTCTCCGTGATGCTGGCAGCAGAGCCGGCTGAGCCACAGGGAAGATCAGGGGGCCTGGGGGGCAGAGCCGACCCAGTGAGGGTGGGGTGGTCTTAGTCTCTCAGTGATCAAGTCAGAGCTCAGCATGAACATCAGGAGGGGCTCTCAGCCAAAGCAGGTGGCTGAGCTCAGCCGAGGCTGGAGAGAGGCCCGTATCATCACTGCCGAGGCCGGGTCCCCTGTCCTCTCTTCCCCTGATGGAGAGCTGGGGGGAGGAGGAAGCCTGCTTCCTCAAGGGCTTGAGTAGTGGCCAAGAGGAGCAGCTCAGTTTTTCCAGAAGGGAAACTTCCCCGTCAACCCAGCAGCACAGCCGAGGTATGACTCTGGGCCCACCGCTGGCCAGGAGTGGGGAGGCCACAAGGTAGATCCAGCAGGGCCTGGTGCCCTGCTGGTGGGTGCCCAGCAAGGTGAAGGATGAGCCAAGTGTGTCTGCATGCGTGTACTTGGGTCAGTCCCCTGCTGGGCCCCCAGATTGTCTTCAGCTGCCTCCCCTCATGGCCCCATATCCAGAGCAGCCCTGCTCAGCCTCATCTGCTGGAGGGCTGGGGGCCAGAAGCCGTCTCTCTGGGCGGTACACCCTGAACTTCGGGGGTTCGAGCCCACTGTCGCCCCCCGGGGCCCAGGCGGAAACACCAGGCAGTCTCTGGTCCTAGCTGAGGCCTGAGGTCTGTGGAGCTGAGCCAGCCCCGTCACTGCCAAGATTCCCGGCAAGGGGGGGCTGGTGTGGCAGGGACACAGTTCTCGCTTGTTCCTGCCCCAGCTACTCAGGCTCAGCTGAGCTGCTTCCTTTTTTAGACAAAGTCAGAGCTCCGGCCTGTCTCACAGCCGGGCGTCTCACCTGACAGAAAGGGAGGAAGGAAAACCATTGAGTTTCATCCGTCCTCCGGGCTGAGCACCTCCTGACGGGGGGAAGGGAGGGGACATCCTGGCAGAGATGGCCTGCCACCTCCCCATGAGGACCTGTGCCCCGCCACCCCTCACCGAGCTCCTCAGAGAGGAGTGGCTGAGACAGGGCAGTGGTGACCCCACAGGAAGGCGTCTTAGGAGGGAGGAGGGCAGTCCTGCCCACAGGACTCTGCCAGCCTCGCCTCACCTGAGGGCAAGGAATTTGCTCTGGAGTGGGTGGGGGGGCGGCGGAGTGTCCCTCAGGATGCCCCCTGCAGGCAGCCACCGCTGCTCTGGTCCAGCCAGGATCGGAGCTGCAAAGTTCCTGGTCACAGCGAGTCCCTGGAGGGCTTCCCCAGTGCGCTCCTGGGGAGGGTCTATCCTCAGTCCTGGAGTTTGGCCTCAGCCCTGGCCCTGAGCCTCTTAATGGGGACAGTTGTAGGCCCAGCACGTTCACATAGGACATGCCTGAATCAGTCATCCTCAGCTGTATGCCTCTTCCTCCAAGAAGCCTGGTGAGGCGGGGTCTTTGTGTCCCCTCAGAAACCCCTCCTTGAATGTCTGAGGTTTTTTCTCCTCTCCCAACGTTCTAAGTTCTGCCCTCCTGATCTCTGCTCTCATACACCTGCCTCTTCCCAAGCCTTGTTTTTGGTGTCACCCCCACACTCTCACACCCCCTGGGGCTCTCTTGGACTTGGCTTCAGGGACTCCCAGCGCTGAGGATACAAGGACAGCAAGCCTAGAGACGATCCAGCTTGGTGGCTCCCTGCTCTGCTCCTGGCTGGGGAAGGGGGCAGGGGGTAGAAGCAGGGCAGACCCCAAGGCCTTAGAGCCCAAAGGGAGACCGAAGAGTTTATGTGTGTGCAAGCCACACGCGTATGAATGGAGCGTGTCACCACGCACCTGGGCCCCGCGAGCGTACGCCTCCCCAGAGCCAGTACGCCTCCGGATGCGGGGCAGCGTGCGCGCGCCTCCGAGGGACCTCGGGGCGGGTCGCGGTGGGCGTGGCCTCCAGGGGGCGGGGCCCGGGTCCGACCCGCGCGGCCGCGCGCCCCACAGCCCAAGAGCGAGCGAAACACCAGTGCAGGGAGAGTGCTGCCGTCCCGTCGCGCGCAATGCTGCCCTGGACGGTGATCGGACTGGCTCTGAGCCTGCGGCTGGCGCGGAGCGGCGCGGAACGTGGTGAGTGAGGCGGGCGGCTGGGTCAGGCTCGGGTCTCTGTGCCCATTCACTCTCTGATGTCCGCGCTTAGCCAAACCCTCCTTCCGCTGCTCGGGGCCGGGGCGGCTGCCAGGGGACCCCACCCACGTGAGGCTCAGGCCCCGCCGGCAACTCGGCGGGATTTTAGGGCCTGATCGGAGGAGTGGGAGGTGCCAATCGGGGAGGCATGTTCCTGCCTCAGTTTTCCCTTTGCTTGGAATGACCCTTAGACGAAGGATGGTAAGAGGGTTGGCGTCGTTCAACTAGGTTGAGGGAAACTGAGGCCCCAAGGCTAGTACCAGGCCCGAGACCCCAGGCCGCTGTCTGCTCGTGACCCAGGGGCCCATCTGCTCCCTGGGGAGCGGAGAGCAAGGCATAGTCGCCTGAGGGGTGATCGGGCCCTCAGACTGCTGCAGCAGGTAACCTGGTTCCTGGGTCCGGACAGAGCAGAGGATGGGGCCCAGGCAGGGATGACATCTTCTGTAAGTGGGGTCAGGACTCCAACTCAGCCTTCTGGACTGTGGGAGAGGCTGCAGTCAGTGCTCTGTTTTCCCCGTGCCTCCTCCCCTGTCCTCAGTCTTCCCAACTGCAGAATGCCTCCACCCCACCCCCACCGGTGGCCTTACCTGGAGGGCAAGCTGTGTAGACTACTTCTAGGAAGCCAGGCCCCAGTGGCCCAGACCTATCCACCCACCACTCCTGGGGGCGGGGCCAGGACACTGAGCTCCAGCCCGCCCAGATTCCAATGAAGACAGGGAGGGGTGGCTTGGAGGGGTCAACTTTCCTTTGCAGTTGAGACAGGAGCCCAGAGGGACCCCCTGGTATGTGGCCAGGGTGTAGAAGTGGAATTGCTGAGGGTTTGGACCTCCTGTTGGCTTTACTGACCCTCTCCCACTGGGATGCCATCCCAGGACCTTTGAGGTGTAGCTGAGCTGGCCTTCTGGGCTTCCTTGGGTAAGGGCGAATAACAGCTTAGGGAAATTTCAGGCCCTGGGGGGTTCTGCCCTGGGTGGGGGCTGTCTGGGGGCCACCACCAGAGGCTGAACCATCCCCTCTTCCCCAGGCCTTCCAGCATCTGCCCTTCAGGGGGACCTGCTGTTTCTGTTGGATAGTTCAGCCAGCGTGTCTCATTATGAGTTTTCCCGAGTTCGGGAGTTTTTGGGGCAGCTGGCAGCCCTGCTGCCCGTGGGTCCTGGGGCCCTGCGTGCCAGCCTGGTGCACGTGGGCAGCCGACCGCACACCGAGTTCCCCTTCAGCCAGCACAGCTCAGGCTCAGCTGTCCAGGATGCCATACGGGCTGCAGCGCAGCGCATGGGCGACACCAACACTGGCCTGGCACTGGCATATGCCAAGGAACAACTGTTTGCCAAGGCGGCAGGGGCCCGGCCGGGAGTGCCCAAGGTGCTGGTGTGGGTGACAGACGGCGGCTCCAGCGACCCCGTGGGGCCCCCCATGCAGGAGCTGAAGGACCTGGGGGTCACCGTCTTCATCATCAGCACTGGCCGGGGCAACCTCCTGGAGCTGTCTGCTGCCGCTTCGGCCCCCGCTGAGAAACACCTGCACTTTGTGGATGTGGATGACCTGCACATCATCACCCAGGCACTGAGGGGCTCCATCCTCGGTAGGTGGGAGGGGGCCTGGGGAACCCTAGTTGGGAATTCGGGAAGAGGGCCGGGAAGACTCCAGGAGGAACTCGCATGCCTGGAGCAGAGGCCAGGGCTGCACAACCGGCTTCTCCAGGGACACACTCCAACTGGTCACCACAGGGGTCCCACCACCTGGGCTGAGGTGGGACAGAGGACAGGTCTGAGGAAACACCTCCAGGTGAGGCTCCCTACTGGAGAGTGGGGGCTTTGGTGGGGTTTGAGGGACCCGGGGGCTAGAACTGAGCAGATGTGCCTTGTGGTTATGTGGAGCGGTAGAGAAGGAGGTTTCAAGCCTGAGAGCTCTGCACATGGGCCCACCATGCCTGGAGGAAGGGGTAGGGCCACGGCAGGAAGGGCAGAGAGTGCCCCCAACCAGAACTAGGTCCCTACTGTCCCCAGGGGAAGGGGGTTTGAGCGAGACTGCACTGCTGGGAATTGCTGGAAAGGAGGCTGGGCCTGGGAGAGCCTGCTGCAGGGGCTAGCAGCTCCCCATGGACTTTCTTCTGGATCCCTCTGACCCAGCTAGTGAGAGGGACAGGGAGGAGAGGGAGGTGGAGTTAAAGGGCCCACTGTAGCCACTGAAAAAATGCCAACAACCCAGGGTCTTCCTGAATTTTGGTCTGCAGTTAATCATCCACTTGAAACCAGGAGTTGGACTGTGGGTTGGAGGGAGGTAGAGGGTCTTTCTGAAGATCTGCTCCAGGGCACCTGGCCGTGGTGGCCCATGGGTCAGCCGCTAGGGCTGAGCCTGAAGGGGACAGCAGGAGAAAGGGCAAGCAGCTGGACAGGAAAAGCCCAAGGCTGCAGGGCAGTGAGGCAGTAGGGTGGCTCTCCTGGGATTGGGGGCAGGGTCTGTGTGTGGTGATGGGGAAGGGGAGTGCCAGCCAGGCAGCTGGGCACCCAGCATTCACAGCATCGGGTCCTGACTTAACCCTGTGTAGACATCTGTTAGCCTCACCCACCTGCCAGGTCACTGATATGACCCTCTGGGGCTTGGCATCAAAGCTCAGGAGTAACGTTTGGGGGTCCCACCCTAGAGTCCCCCCACCACATTCTCCTCCAGGTCCAGCTGCCCTTGGGCTTGTCACATTTCTCCTACCCCTCAGGACATTCTCCAGTAGCCTCTCATCTCCTGGCTGTACTGTGGGCCCCCTTTTCCTTGACTCTCCAGAGCAGAACTGATCCTTGACCCCGTGCTGTTCACTCATGCTGCCCAGAGTGGTGGGAAGGGCATCCTCTGACATCATTTTGAACCCCGCCACCCTTGAGGGCCCATTGTCCAGGCCACTGGCCTGAGTGGTGGGTGGGAGGTGGCCGCTATAACTCTCCACTGTTCTGAGTTTGGAGCTGAGGTGGGGAGGTAAGCTCTTAAAGCGGCCGAAGGCGGGGGAGGTGGGGGACTGGTTGCACTCAAGTCCTTCCTCCAGCC
The DNA here is from genome assembly GCA_006410875.1 of Neotragus pygmaeus. Classification (NCBI taxonomy): domain Eukaryota; kingdom Metazoa; phylum Chordata; class Mammalia; order Artiodactyla; family Bovidae; genus Neotragus; species Neotragus pygmaeus. Next base: position 1,469,708 of record SJYV01056284.1, on the reverse strand, counting down.
TGGCGCCAGCGCGCTTTGGCGGATCCTTAGCATCTGGTAGGCTAGGCCGAGGCTAGCCTTGCTCCTGGCGCTCCTGCTCCAAGGCTCTGGGAGTCTACCCCGAGTCAGCAGTCAGAGACCCACGCGAGAAGCCACCTCTGTCCTCTGACCCTCTGCATCCCGCTCAGATGCGATGTGGCCGCAGCAGCTCCATGCCTCCGAGGTTACGTCCAGCGGCTTCCGCCTGGTCTGGCCGTCCCTACTGACGGCAGACTCAGGCTATTACGTGTTGGAGCTGGCGCCCAGCACGGATCCGGGGGCCGCGCGCCGTCAGCAGCTGCCAGGGAACGCCACGGGCTGGGCCTGGACCGGTCTGGACCCAGACACGGACTACGACGTAGCCCTGGTACCAGAGTCCAACGTGCGGCTCTTAAGATCACAGCATCTACGGGTGCGCACGCTGCCAGGTGAGGCGGGGCACAGGGCCGGGCGGGCTGGGGGTCAGGGTCCGGCTGAGCGCCGCGGCCCCCTCCCGCTCACGGGCACTTCTCGCACCCCCACCCCCACGCCCGCGCAGAGGAGACCGGGCCGGAGCTCATCGTCGTCTCGCACACCAGGCCGCGCAGCTTGCGCGTGAGCTGGGCCCCGGCGCTGGGCCCGGACGCCGCGCTCGGTTACCACGTGCAGGTCGGGCCCCTGCGGGGCGGGGCCGCGCAGAGCGTGGAGGTACCGGCGGGCGAGAACAGCACCACGCTTCAGGGCCTGGCGCCCGGCACCGCCTACCTAGTGACCGTGACCGCAGCCTTCCGCTCGGGCCGCGAGAGGGCGCTGTCAGCCAAGGCCTGCACGCCCGAAGGCGAGCGCAGCCGTGCCCCGCGTCCCCAGCCGCAGAGGACTGGGGGCCGGGAACCTTGAGCCGGTCGCGCCCGCGCACCCAAGGGCCCGCTTCTCCCGAGCCCGGTGGGTCTTGACCCGGGGATGGGATGCTGTCCGGCCTTAGGCCCGCGGGACCCCCGCGCAGGAGCGCGCCCCGCTCCGGCGTCCGCCCTCCAGGACGCAGCCTCGCCTCACCTTCCACCGTAGCTATGGCAGCAGCGCGTGACGTTGCAACTCCCTCCCCTGCCCAGTCCAGACCTGGGCACTCGGTGGTGTCCTTTGGGCAGGATTTAGCGGGGAGATGGAAAAGGCGTCAGGGGGCCTGTTGAGAACATCAGACTCCAGATGGCTCTGGACCCAGGGCCACAGGGCGTCTGGGCAGCCGGGCCTCCCACCTGTGTTAGAGGCCAGCACCTCTGGTGGCAAAGGCTGGCATCTGTTTGAGGGAGCTTGGTCCAGATGGCCGTTCTGAGTCCCCACCAGCCACTCGGGTCCAGGGTGGGAAGGGAAGGAGCTGGCTCTGGCCAGGTCCCAAAGGTTTCCTGGAGGGGATAGTGTCAGGAAAAGGGGTGGGGAAGTGCTGGCAGTAGATCCTGTGGTTAGCAGCTGGGTGGATGGAGAGGCAGTCTTCACTGGCATGCTCAGCTGGCTTGGGGGCTTTGCTTGCTGGGAACAGTGGCCCTGCCTTCCTACCCAGAACCCTCCTGGGCCCAGCCACAGCCTCTGGGACCCAGGTGGCACCTTTTGGGAAGAATGCGACAAGAGCCTGGCATTCAGGACCCTGGATACAGGAGAGCCTGTTCCTGCAGGGCTGCAAGTGGCACTTGCAGGGGGTTTTCCCTGTGCTGGGTGGAGGGCCTCTGTGCTGGGGCAGGGACAGGCCAGGTGCCTCTGGGTGCTGCACCCCAGCCGTCCCTGCAGTGTCCACCTCTTGTCACTTCTTACTGTGCTGGGGCCACCAGACAAGTCCCAAGGGCGGGCAGTGCTGCTGCCACTTGGCCCCAAAGGCACCTCCTCCACACCTGCGCTGACTCAGTGCTCACTTTTCATCTTCCCCACTAATGACCCAGCCTTTACAATAAAATACAATAAATCAGATGTAAACTCAGCCCTGCAGTCTCCTGAGAGTGCTTTCAGTTCAGTTCAGTCGCTCAGTCATGTCCGACTCTTCGCAACCCCATGAATTGCAGCACGCCAGGCCTCCCTGTCCATCACCAACTCCCAGAGTTCACTCAAACTCATGTCCATCGAGTCGGTGATGCCATCCAGCCATCTCATCCTCTGTCGTCCCCTTCTCCTCCTGCCCCCAATCCCTCCCCACATCAGGGTCTTTTCCAATGGGTCAACTCTTCGCATGAGGTGGCCAAAGTTATTTGAGTTTTAGCTTCAGCATCAGTCCTTCCAATGAATATCCAGGACTGATTTCCTTTAGGATGGACTGGTTGGATCTCCTTCCAGTCCAAGGGACTCTCAAGAGTCTTCTCCAACACCACAGTTCAAAAGCATCAATTCTTCGGCGCTCAGCTTTCTTCATAGTCCAACTCTCACATCCATACATGACCACTGGAAAAACCATAGCCTTGACTAGATGGACCTTTGTTGGTAAAGTAATATCTCTGCTTTTCAATATACTATCCAGGTTGGTCATAACTTTCCTTCCAAAAAGTAAGCGTCTTTTAATTTCATGGCTGCAATCACCATCTGCAGTGATTTTGGA
>SJYV01056284.1:1437019-1464520 GCA_006410875.1 Neotragus pygmaeus | reverse complement strand
TGGTATTCCCATCTCTTTCAGAATTTTCCACAGTTTATTGTGACCCACACAGTCAAAGGCTTTGGCATAGTCAATAAAGCGGAAATAAATGTTTTTCTGGATCTCTCTTGCTTTTTGGATGATCCAGCGGATGTTGACAATTTGATCTCTGGTTCCTCTGCCTTTTCTAAAACCTTTACTCCTTGTCAAAACACACAAGCCCCGTGAAAGGTTTCAAGTAAAAGAAAGGGCTGTGGTAGGAGAGGCTGGTACCCCACCTGGTGCTGGGGAGGAGGGAGAGCTATACCTTCCCAGCACTGGGTCGCAGGCCACTGTGGCCCCTCTGTGCACCTGCTCTTCAGAGAGCCCAGGCCCTGATTCTGAGGGCATTGCTGGGACCCCCACCTCTACTCCCTCAGCTTCAGTTTAGCTATGCTGCCCCCTGCTAATGGGAAGGAGAACCCCTAATCCAAGCAACTGCAGGACTGAGAGGTGGTCTTGGGGCCCCAGATGGCAGCTCAGTCCACCTGGCCTGGTGAGTATATTGGGGGCAGGGGATGGCTTCTAGCAAGCTGATCTGCCACCATTTTCCCAAACACCTACCTCTGAGCATCCCATGGCCCCCACCCAGGCACCCAAGTCCTGCACCACCCACCAGGTCAGTGTGCTTGGTGTTCCTGTGTCCCGCCACCACACACACACACTGCCTGTGTGAGCAGGGTGGGGAGCAGGGCTCAGGTGGTGAGTTAACCCCAAGGCAGAGGATAGTGCCTGTCCAGGCCAGGCTTGAGGGGCCTACTGGATAGATGTTGTTTCTCCTCCATGTCTCCCCATCCCCTTGAGGCAGGCCCAGGGAAGCCTGGCACTGTGGCCTGTGCCACTGAAGGTTTCTGCTTGCATCCTGACTGGTGCTCTGTGGTCAGCTGAGGATCAGAGGCTCCTGTGATCTTAGCAGGAGATGGCTGGTGAGCAGCTCACCTATGGGGGGTGAGCCTGAACATCAGGGTCCCAAGGTCCCAGAGAGCAGTGACCAGGGCCTGGACCCCTCCCCGGGCCTGAGCCTGGGCCTGATCCACCCCTGAGGGGTAGGATTTCCCCTGTGGAGGCCTGAGTTCCCCACCCCGATCCCTGGGTGCTCTGCAGGTGTCAGCCCAATAGGCACCCAGAGAGGGCCTCCTTCCATGCTGCACCCACAAGCCCAGCTTGCAGGGCACTGCACAGGTAACAGGAGAAAAATCAGGAGTGCTGACAGGCGGTTTCCCGGGGGTTCAGTCACACGTTAAATACGAGTGGTGAGCCCCTTCTCCCCAAACATACTTCCATCCCTGAGAGAAAGCAGAGCAGCTGGAAGATGCAGCCCTACTCCCTGCCTTGCCTTATCTCTGCTGGACACTGAGGCCCAGAGAGAGGAGCCCCAGGTCATCTCCAGGCCTAGGAACGCCTCTCTTGGAAGCCCTTGTCTTGAAACTGCGGCCTTTGCATCATCCCAGGCAGTTCTCAAAGGTCTTAGAGTCCAGGCTGCATCAGGAAATAGCTTTGTCTCGAACCTGCCCCTTCCCTCCACCTCCCCGGACTCGTAAGCCCTGGCTCCACAGTCTGCTCTGGGTCAGGGCCCAGGCTGAGGCCTGCAGGGACTTACAAGTGCCACTTCCCAAGGCAACCCCGAGCATCCCCGGGCACCTGAAAGTCAGGCCCGGCAAGAGGTCGTGACCCACAGGGCCAGGTCCATGCAGCAGGAGTAGGCTGAGCAGGGGAGGAGCTGCTGCTTCCTGGGGGTCAGGGGGGGTGGGGTGGGCACCTGGAACAGAGGCTCCTCTAGTGGTGTTGGGTAGGCATGGTTCTCACAGGTGACTGCTGCTCCCTAATTTGACAAGGGTTTCCTGTGTGGGATCTTCGCTGCAGCCAGGACTTGCCTGACGGCAGGGGTTTGTAAGAGCCAGGTAATGGACAAAGGCCATCTGTGAGGAGGCTGGATGGCCACTGGGTTTGGATCTAGGCCTCCGGGAGGTGGATGTCCAGGAGTGGGTGGTACGGCTGGCGGTGTCTCCCTGGAGCAGGAGCTGTTTCCATGGCAGCAGTAATAAACTCTGTCAAGCCAGGGCCGGAAGCCCAGCTGCCCTGAGAGACGTGTGAGTCCTCACAGCCTCCTGCTGGGGTGAGTGGGCAGTTCAGGAAGCTAGAGGGCGACAGCTGTGTGTCTGTGCTATTTTCCTGGGATGAAAAAAATTTGGCAAAGTCCATTAAAACAAAACTGTCAGTGGAAGTCATAGCTCTCTCTAGAGGTGAGTGTGGTAAGGTGGGGACCCTCTGGGAGACCCCACCCCACAGGTTCCAGCTCTTGGGTGGGAGGCAGACACAGCCCCAGCAACTCAGTAGCTAGGGTGAGGCGTGCTTTTGGCTGCCAGCAGTGGGCAGGGGGCTCTAGGGACAGCCCCGTTCTCAGGGAGGGAGAGAGGCTGAGGTTTCCTGGGCAGGACCATGTGCGGTGGATGCGACCCCTCCTCACTGACCAGGAATTAAAATCCCTGGCACTCATCACTCACATTTCAGAAGTGTCAGGGAACACACCCACAACAAATTATGTCATCCTAGCCACAGACTCGAGAGCCTGGCAGGAAGGAAAGTCCCCACCACCACCGTTCCCCTCTGATGTGTGCACAAGCGCAGGGATAGTGGGGGTGGCCAGAAGCTTGCCTGAGCCCATGACAGCAGTGTCCACAGAAGCTGAGGCCTTGGCCACTCCACTCTGGTGCCACACAGCACATGGGGTGCTGCCCAGAGGAGGCGGGTGAGAGCCACAAGATTCTCAACTCACTGTATGCCCAGGGTCCCAGCCAGCTCCCATCTCGCTCCTTCCTCTGCTCCAGAGCCAGCCCCTGCTGGATGAGAGGGCACTTGAGGCCAAGCTGGGTGGCTCTTCCTCCAAGAATCACTCCTGCAGGCGCCACTCACCACCCCCCCAGATGATGCTTGGGCTCGGTCAGTGCCACTGGGCTTGAAAACTTGCTTCCAAGTTCTGTCCAGATCATGCAGCTGACCCTGCTTTTCTGGGAAGGGGCAGGCCAGCCAGTGCTCATGGCATGTCTTCTGGTCTCAGCAGAGTGGGCAGGCAGCTGTGTGCCTGTGCTGAAGTGCCCCCACTCTCCATGCTTCTGGGGACGGCCTGGCTCTACTGACCTCTGTTGGATGAGCCTGTTGGTCCAGCTGTGGGGTGGGGGGCAGATGGGGCATGGCTCCATGGGGGAGAAGACAGTGTCAGAGGATCTGAGTAGGTGGCCACTCACCAAGGGCAAACGGTGCAGAAAAACGAGGCTGGGGGCAGAGAGCTTAGGCTTGGCCCCAGGACCCTCTCCAGACCTGAGCCCAAGACAGCCCATCTGAGGGCTCAGTGCTTAGCTCTTGTTCACCCCAGAGCCAGAAGGAGGGGCTGCAGGGGCCAGAGATCCCAGAACTGCTTTAGCAGGTAGAGTGGGGACCAGCAGCCAGGGGCCCTGCCCTCGGGGCTCAGGCCCAGGAGGGCCCGACTGAGAAGCTTTTCTTTCATGGGGGCTGGGGCCTGCCAGGTTGGGGGCAGGCATGGGGTGTGCATGTGCAGGGATTCTAGAGACTGAACTAGCAGCACATCTTTTGGAACCTGGAGGGAGAGACCAGGAGCTGGATGGGCCTGACTGGATGACAGGGAGAGACCAGCCCCTGAAGGCTCAACTGTCCCAGCTAGAACAGCAAGCCAGAGGAGTGAGGGCCGGGGGCTCCAGCTTAAGTGGACAGGGGGCTTCTGTCCCTGGGAGATGCCAGGCAGCTGGCGCTGGGAAGCCCTGGGGCCTGACAGGAAGGCTCCAGCTCCCCAGAGTTCTGACCAGATGCACAGACTCGGAAGCCACGCCTGCTATGCAGGCTTTGGGGCAGAGTCCTCTGCTCTGGGCCTGTGTGGGGCCCACTCTGCTTCTGCTGGCCTGGGCTCTCCGGGACAGCAGTGTCCCCTCTCTCTGACTCAAGGTCAGGCTGGAGGCCAAGCTGCACCTTTAATTTCTTCAGTCTCTCCTCCAGATCTTCAAAGCTGGAAGACTCCCTCAGAGGGGGCGGGGGGAGCCACAGGGAGCAGAGTGTTGGGGGAATCCCATTAGCAAAACAGCGCAGCTTGGCAGCTGAGTGCCCTGAGTTTGTCAACTAAACATGAACGCAGACGGAAGGGACATATGTATACTTACCTCTGATTCACATGGTATGGAGGAAACCAACACAGCATTGTAAAACAATTATCCCCCAGTTAAAAAAAAAATGAACACATCAGGTGGAAGGTGTCATCCTAATTTCCTTTTATTAACTTAGTGTCTTTAGGAAAGTTGTGTCTACTTCGAGCCTAAGAGTTTAAGTGACAAACACAAGTGGACTGATATTCTGCATGGTCCGTTGGAAATCAGAAAGTGTCAGCAGTACTACTCTGATGAGAAAAATTGGAGGGAAGCCGTTTCTTCCCTCGAAGAGAGGGTGTGCGACCACCTAAATTTTAAGATAGCAACCAATGCTTCCTGTTTTTTAATTAAGCCAAGTTAAGGAAAACTGACTTTTTTGTGAAGCTGACTTTATGTTTTTTAAATTTTTATGTAAAACTGACTTTTTAAATGCAGAGCTTTATTTTCAATTATTTCTTGTCATATAAAACTACCAGGCTTCCTTGCTGGCTCAGCAGTGCAGGAGAACTGGTTTTGATCTCTGGGTCAGGAAGAGCCCCTGGAGAATGGAATAGCTACCCACTCCAGTATTCTTGCCTGGAGAATCTCTTGGGCAGAGGAGACTGACAGGTTACAGTTCATGGGGTCGCAGAATTGGACATGACTGAGTGACTAACTCTTTCACACAAAAGTCCACGTGCGTGTATGTGTGCTAAGTCATGTCCAACTCTGTGACCCTTGGACCGTAACCCACCAGGCTCCTCTGTCCATGGGATTCTCCAGGCAAGAATACTGGAGTGGATTGCCGTGCCCTCCTCAGGGGGATCTTCCTGACCTAGGGATGGAACCTGGGTTCTTAAGTATCCTGCTTTGGTAGGCAGGTTCTTTACCACTAGCACCACCTGGGAACCCCCATAAAAGTACACAAGCTTGCCAAATGCTGGCCTTTGGATGGAACTAAACAGTTTCCTGTGGACATGGACTTCAATTCCCTTCCCCATCTTCTCTCTATCCAGCAAAGCCTGCCAGGAGTGCTACTGTATGTATATTTTCTGGCCAGTCATAAAGACCTTGAAGATGACCAGTGAGCGACATCTGGCAGGAAAACTTCTTTGGTTTTTCTCATTTGGGGAAACAACGAACAACAAAACCCTGGCAGAATTATCTTAGAATTTTCCCCCCTATTTTTATTGAGGCTTAAAACTGTTTTCAAACTAGTGGGGAAAGTCCATATGATTCTGGGAACTCTACAAATTCCATCAAGGAAAGAACACAGGGGCAACTTGGACACTGGCCCAAGAAGCAAACTTTGCTAACTTTGGGCGCTGCCCTGTGTCTATCCTTGTCTCCATCTGTCCCAGGCCGTCTGGCCTGCACCTTGGTCCCTGAAGCAGGAACCTGGCCTTTGGAGTTCCCCAGAAGTCTCACCAGTCAGCAACCAGAGCCAGGACCCTTGGGCCGCGAGGAGGTCTCCTCCCATGAAGGCGCCCTCTGTGGGGCTTCGGGACCTCTGCCGCCTCTTATTTCTGGGGTTGGAGAGCTCAGTCCCCTCTCTTGGGACTTCCCACGCGGCTCAGTGATTTAAAAATCCGCCTGCCAATGCAGGAGGCGTCGGAGTGGGTTCCATCCCTGGGTCGGGAAGATTCCCTCTGGAGAAGGAAACAGCAACCCACTCCAGTATTCTTGCCTGGAAAATCCCATGGACAGAGGAGCCTGGAAGGCTACACAGTCCATGGGGTCGCAAAGAGTCGGACAGGACTGAGCACGAACGCACCCACGCATGTATGTCCCCTCTGTTGAGAGCCACTGCGCTGAGAGGCTGAAGGGTTTGGGAAAGCCCTTCATCCTACTGACGGTTGCTGGAGATTGGCCAGGGCCGCGCTTCTGCCCTTCCATCATTTCAACACCGAGATCCACCAAGCACCAGGCCCAGCACTTCCCGCGCCTCCCGGCCCACGGGCCGGCCCGCTCTGCGCTGGACACACCCAACTCGCTCTCTGCCATCCTCGGGGGCCGCTCAGCCAGCGGCGCCGGCACCTGCTCTCTGTCCCGGTCCAGCGATCCATCGCCCGCCGCGGGCCGGCTCCTCCGCCGCTGACCGAGCGCCTGTGGAGGACTCTTGCTCCCGCGGCCGCTCCCTCGGTCGGGACCCTACAAGAGCCTTCCGCTCCAGCACCTGCATCTCTGCTGTCCCCGGGACCGGAACTCTGGACGCCCGTAGCAATGGGGCCAGTGTCATTGCCACGCTGACGTATTCAAGGGGGCGCACGCGCCCAGCTCTTCAATTTTGTCCCTGATCGGCCCCTGTCACCTGGTACTTCGCCCCGCCCCTCCGACGGCCGGCCCTCTGGGCCTGCTTCTACAATCGCGGCGGAGACACCTTGGTGTCACGACCCTCGTAGCCAATCCGAGAGCCGCATGGGGCACGGGGCCCTCACACGCATCCATTGCCAGGGAGGAAGGGCCGCTATTGCGCCTGCGCAGTCTTTGCCGCCGGCTCGCGGCGCGTGGAGCCCGCTGTGAGCCCCGCAAGTCCATTCGGGTGCAAGTCCCCGCGGCGGCGGCGCTTGTGGACCATGTCGTGGCTCTTCGGCATCAAGGGTTCCAAGGGCGAAGGCACGGGGCCACCTCTGCCCCTGCCGCCCGTACAGCCCGGGGGCGAAGGCAGCGAGGATCGCGGCGCGGGGGACCGGCCGGGGCCCAAGGACAAATGGAGCAACTTCGACCCGACGGGCCTGGAGCGCGCGGCAAAGGCGGCGCGAGAGCTGGAGCACTCACGTGAGTGCGGCGGGTGGGCGCGGGCAGGGCGACCGGGCGGCGAGCTCGCGGGCAGGTGGTCTGAGCTATCGAGCAGCAAGTGGTGGTCGGGGGAGGAAACCAGCCTTGAGCGATAAGCCTGCCAGAGCCACCCTGCGTGCAGGGGAAGTTCGGGATCCCCTGACCTTCTGGCATCTTCCCAGCTGCCACGCATTCTTCACGTGGGGAAACCAGTGCCGAGGAGACTCAGAGGGTACGGGCAGCAGGTGGCGGGACTGCACCCTGGTCTCCAGTTACTGCCTCTTACCGCCTCCACGTGGGACGACCAAGGCAGGCCAGGTTGGGGATCCGCCTGTGCTAGTTGCTGGCAGTTTTCCGTTTGAGAAGGGAGATGGGTTTGAGTGTCCTAGGCTTTAAGGAAAATGCATCAGGTTCTCACTTATTGTTAGAGAAGGTTAGCATTCAGAGAGGTGAGGTCTGTAAGCAACAAATAAGGCCGGCCCAGGGCAGCAGATGACCTTATTGGCTCCCACCCTCAAGGCATCAACCCTTGACTGCGCCTTCACTAAGTCCACGTATTTTCTCCCAACCTTCTTTTCTTCTGTGGATCTGATGATGTCTCAAAAGTCTGGAATATAGCACATGCTGAGTAGATGTTAGTTGAAAGAATACAGCGACTTTCAAACTTTTAAGCAGAGGTGCTGTTTTCTTACCACCCTATGCTGCAGCCTTGTAAGCAGAGGTGAGAAGAGTCTTCCTATCCAGGGGTGGCCTGGCACTTTGTGGCTTAGTCTCTGCCCTTCCACGGGGGCCACAAGAACACCCCGGGCAAAGGTCTCCTCCCTGCCTGGTTCTCCGATCCTGGGAGGAACATTGTGGAGATTTAGCCCTGGGCCCAGGGCAGCCTGATTCCTTAGACCTACCTGGAACATCCCCTACCTCTGAGTGGGTGTTGAGTGTAATAGATGGATTAAGTTTGTAAGATAATAGAAGACAGGTTTGCAGAGGGGCTTGAGAGACAATGACCAGGCTTCAAGACACCTTAGTGATCATAGACTTTTAACATGAGATCTAATTTCTTAGGTTTGTGTGTGGTGAGGGGTGGGGGGGAGTTCACCCTCATTTCTTAGGTGTGTGTGGGGGAGGAGTTCACCCTCATTTCTTAGGGGTGTTTGTGGGGTGGGGTGTGTGTGCGCACATGCGCATGTGGTGGGGGGGCTTCACTCATTCCCTGTCCTGGAATTTTAATGTTTTCCTCCCTTGGGAATCTGAAGCCTAACTCTTGGCCCCTCACACTCACATAGTTGTACAGGCCAGTGTGAATAGCCTGTGGTGTGTCTCAGGGTAGCAGCCAAGGGAACTCCCTGATTTCCTGTCTACTCATGCCTGTGAGCTGCTCCCAGGTCTCCTGCACTGGCTGCCCCAGAACATTCTCCACCTGGGTCCGCAGGGCCTTGGGCTCTGCTCTCCCATGCCCTCACAGTCAGCATCTCCTGCAGAGCCTCCACCTGCCACCCTTTAGAGGCATTGTCTCCTCATCCGTCTCTGTGTCTCGTGATGCTGTCCCAGGTGTGAACTCTACTTCATTTTGTTCTTGCCTGCCTTCCTGGCTTCTCTGCTGGTCAGTGGGAGAGGTGTCACCCTGAGCTGCCTGTCCCCTCTGTCCCCAAACCCTTCTTCCAGAGGGTGCCTCAGGCCCCTCAGCCCCTCCCCAGGCCTGTCTTCTGGAGATGCTTCCAGTTTCCAGCTGGAGGACTGCCTGGGTTGGCCTGTGCCCACTCTTGTTCACTCATTGCTCTCCCATGTGAACCAAAGATACCCTCACCTGCCCCTCACAGCCTGGCCACTGTCTGTGTCCCTTGGGGCCTAGCCTGATGCTGCTGGTTCCCCAGGGCTCCTCAGTCTTCCTTGGACACCAGAGCAGCCCATTTGGCCTTAAGCTGTGTGCTCCACGTGTTTATAGGGTTCTGGGAAGAGTAACTTGCCTGTGGTGGGTGCAGTTAACACTGGGCCCGTCTCCTGGTGTGGGACGATGTGAGGTGACAGTCGTCATTCTCAGCACTGAGCCCAAAGCTTGTGATTAGCAGGGCTCCTGTGTGCCAGGCCCTGCACTAAACAGTTTACCTGCTTTCAAATCATGAACTCCTTACTGCCAAATTCAAATTCAGCCATCTCACTCCACGAGTTGGGGGAGGGAGCGCCTGCTCTGCTTGCAGGTGAGGTGCTCGTGCTCAGAGTGGTCAGCCTGGCTGCCATAGGTCACAGCTTGAGTAAACAAGCCAGCTTGAGGTCCTCCCCAAGCTCTGAAGCCAGACCGAGTGCCTCAGCTGACAACTGAGCCCCAGAGCTGCCACCCGCCTCATGCCTAACGCGGGGCATGCTAGGCGCCGGCAGCCCCAGGGGTTACGTTCTAGTCAGTGGTGTGTGGGCTGCAACTTGGGAGTGACAGGTCCTGGGATCTGCAGCCTACCTTGAAGGCCTCAAAAATTAAGACAGATGTGGGGGACAGAAGGGTGGACGTGTGGTCAGCAACCTGGGAACGTGGTAGCATCAGAGGGGTGGGCTCACGAGGTCCCCAGCTTCTCTTTGTGCTTTTATGCTATAGAAGGTTTTTGTGGTAAAGCGTGGACTTTACAGTGATAACAGAGAGCTGTGTCATCAGGGGTCTCTTAGGCCCCATGTGAAGATTTTTTAGCAAGGAGAGTGCTGGGGTCCATTCTTTTCTAGAACATCCTTATATTGCCACGTATTTCCACATGTGTCCCCTTATGAAGAGCACACACCTGGAAGATGTTAATTACACACATGTTTCAAACAGATGGCCTGTGAAGAACCGTCAGCCTGCAAGCATTGCCTTTTTTCTGGTTTAATCCTCCTTTGCTTCTTACTCAGGCTCTCAGCTGCCTGTGCTCAGTTGCAGAACAGTAACAGGTATCAAAGGCTCACGAGAAACATTCACACTTGAAAAATAAATGACAGTATAACCACAGGCTTGACTCTCCTGCTGTCAGTGGACGAGCAGTGGACAGCCTCTCTGCTGGAGCCCTCTGGGATGTGATGGTCCTCTGGGGGCAGACCCCACATGTGGGTTTTCTGTTGGGGTTGGAATAGACAAAAGTGGCAAGATGGGGCAGTGGTCTTTTTAGTGGGGGGTCTCTGAGCAGATCTGACCAGGAACCAGTGTGGCCACGCATGCTTTCAGGTTGAGGCTGTGGTGTCCTTGAGCTCCCTTAGCCCGGGTGAACGCTCGCCTGGTGTCCTGATGCCTGCACGCCCCTCCCCCCAGGACACGCCAAGGAGGCGCTGAGTCTGGCTCAAATGCAGGAGCAGACACTTCAGCTGGAGCATCAGGCCAAGCTCAAGGTGGGTGAAGGTGGGCGCTGGGGGGCTGTGGAGAGGACACAGGCAGTGGGTGCAAGGTGGGTGCTAGGGTAGGGGGATGGACCGGATGGGGTGATCGGTGAGGGTGGGTGCTGGGGGAGGGTGAGAGAACACAGGCAGGCGGTGGGTGCAGGGTGGGTGCCCTGGCACCTCCTTAGGTTCGAGGGAAACGGGCATCAGCACAGGTGTGTGGCCTGAGTTCTGCACAGAACCTTTTGGAAGGCAGGTGTGGGTGAGGAGTCTGGTTTCTCAGAGGGGAGCCCTGCCCTCACACTGAGCACATAGTGAGCAAATGTGGAAAAGGCCCTGCTCTGTGCTCCACCTGGGTTGTTGTAAAGCGAATCAGGAAGTGAGCAGCTGGCATAAGCACATGTTGGGGCTGGGGGTTGAGAGGGGACAGGCGCCCCAGGAGACTCTGGCTACTTTGGCACCGGCCCAGTCCATTCTCCTGGCTTCTCTTTGCCTGTGGGTCTGGGTCCTCCCGGGCCTTGGTGCAGTCACAGCTGAGCACCTACAGGCCTGTGGGGGTGCGGAACAGGCTACGTCACTGTCTAGCCCCTTCGGAGGGCCCTCAGAAGGGGAAGTTGGGGCAGGAGGCCTGACCAGGCCCTGGCTCACAGCAGCTGGTGTGTCCTGCAGGAGTACGAGGCCGCAGTGGAGCAACTGAAGGGCGATCAGATCCGAGCGCAGGCTGAGGAGCGGAGGAAGACCCTGAGTGAGGAGACGCGGCAGCACCAGGCCGTGAGAGAGCGAGGCCGGGGAGGGGTGTTCATCAGGGACTGTGCCGGTGGGGGCCCGGCCTAGACCTTAGTTCCTGAGGCTGGGGTGTGTTCATGTCGCCCTCTCCCTCCCTAGAGGGCCCAGTACCAGGACAAGCTGGCCCGGCAGCGCTACGAGGACCAGCTAAAGCAGCAGGTGAGCACTGCCTGGCCGCTTGTCTTCCCCGAGGGTGCATGGGGGCCAGAGTCTGGGATCCTCTTGTCAGCAAGCGCTGGGTTGAGGGGCAGGGAGGGAGAGTTCCAACCGAGCTGCCCTAAGGGTCTCCCAAATGGGACTTGACTGATGTGTGAGTTTGTAGGGGGCATTCAAACATCAAGCCTGTTGGCATTTTAACTTCTAAATTCAACTGTTCAGCAAAGGCCCATTTTGTGAGGACAGCTGTGGGTCAGGGCCACCCTGAGGCTGAGCTGAGCGGGGAGCCAAGGTTCCTTCCTGCCTTAGACTGTGAAGCCTGCAGGCCCCAGGGTAACCATCCTCAAGAGGTTGGAGCCCTAGGAGTGGTGGGGGTATCTCCAAGGCCAGAGCAGCTAACCTGTTGGTGTGATGTTGCCTGTTTCCTAATCTCGAAGCCCTTCCCTTCCCCTTGTGGCTCCTTCTCAGCAACTTCTCAACGAGGAGAACTTACGGAAGCAAGAGGAATCTGTGCAGAAGCAGGAGGCCCTGCGGCGAGGTAGGGCCCTGACTTGGGAGCTCCCGGTCACGGGTCATGCCCTTGCTTTAGGCCCTTCACTCCCCAAGCAGCATCAGGGGTGGGCGTGCTGAGACCCTGGGGGTGGAGGGCACCCTGGCTCGCTTGTCTTGTGTAGCAGCCCTGGGTGGGGGACCATGGGCTGAGCACCACCCCTGCCCCCGCCTTGGGCAGCCACTGTGGAGCGGGAGATGGAGCTGCGGCATAAGAATGAGATGCTGCGGGTGGAGGCCGAGGCGCGCGCCCGGGCCAAGGCCGAGCGCGAGAATGCCGATATCATCCGTGAGCAGATCCGCCTAAAGGCCGCTGAGCACCGCCAGACCATCCTAGAGTCCATCAGGTGAGGCCCCGCATGGCAGGCTTCCGCTAGCCCCTTTCCTAAGCGGGTGCCCTACTCCTCCCCTGACTGGTCCTTCTGCAGTGCCCCTCGTGGCTGACCTAGGGGCCTCCAGTCAAGTGGCACATGGCCTGATGCCTTCCGGGTCATCCCACTGCTCCCCTGCAGGACAGCAGGCACTCTGTTTGGTGAGGGGTTCCGTGCCTTTGTGACAGACTGGGACAAAGTGACAGCCACGGTAAGCACCTTTGCCTTCTTCCCTGGGATATTTTCACATGTCAGGGGCTTTGCAAGCCGTTGGGGGTTGGCGCCTATACTGAGTGTTCACCCCTCCCCCTACCAGAAAGGCACAGCTGACTTGGCCTTTGGGTTTGGGGCACTTCAAATAACTCAGCATCAACCTTGGTGGGGCTGGGGGGAGGGCGTGGGGGATGCCAAATGCCCGTTTCATCTCCCTGGTGCCAGCCCTTTGGTGCACCGGTGCTGGTGGGCCTAGTGAGACTCCAGGGAGCCAGTAGGGGAGCCAGGGGACGGGGTGGACACCACCTGCCTCCTCTGCCTGCTCCAGGTGGCTGGGCTGACGCTGCTGGCCGTTGGGATCTATTCTGCCAAGAACACCACATCCGTCGCAGGACGGTACTTTGAGGCCCGGCTGGGGAAGCCGTCCCTAGTGCGGGAGACGTCTCGCATCACGGTGCTGGAGGCGCTGAGGCACCCCATACAGGTAACCGCAGGTCTTGGGGGCACACACCCAACAACCCCTTCCTCCTCTTCTGCCCAGATGCCACCTTTTTTCTGTGTGCTGACTTGCATTGCCTCCTTGATTCCACCCCTTGGGCCCTGTGATGTCAGCACTGGGGGACTCTCACCCTGGTCCACTCGGTCCCTTTGGGGGTCTGTTGGGGTGGCCATCCCCTTGGGTGGACTGCCCCCCTGCTTGTTTATGAACTCCTGGGGCTGCGGTGAGCCGTCCTCCTGGAAGAGAAAGCATTGGAGGCAGCCTAGGTTAGACTCCTTCCCTTGAGGGGAGCCAGGCTTCCCCTGCATCTGGTGGGCTGTGCTGTGAGGTCAGCGCCGGAGGTCAGTTTTGCGGATGGTCTCCCCTGCCGGCCTTGTCCAGGATAGCTGCTCGCATGCATTCTGGTGTGACCGCGCCATGAGCTCTGCTATTGACCCTCCCTACCCTCCCCCTACCCCACAGGTCAGCAGGCGCCTCCTCAGTAAACCTCAGGACGCGTTGGAGGGCGTCATCCTCAGCGTAAGTGGGGCTGCCCAACCTCCCAGGAGTTGGTTTGCTGGCTGAGCCCAGCTGGGGAGAGTGGCCTCTCGCGCCAGCCCAGGCCCTCAGGAGGGATGGACTGGACAGCAGAGCGCCCCTCAAACCGCTGTGTCCCCTGGCAGCCCAGCCTGGAGGCTCGCGTGCGGGACATTGCCATCGCCACAAGGAACACCAAGAAGAACAAAAGTCTGTACCGAAATGTCCTGATGTATGGGCCGCCCGGGACCGGCAAAACTCTGTTTGCCAAGGTGAGGGCACAGGTGGGACTGGGGGTGGTGGAGTCTCACCTGCCTGGGACACGTGCCCCTGTCCAGCTCTGCAGGCCAGGTGTCTCCACACACACGTGATCCGGCCCTGGTGGCCAGGAGAGGTGGGGTGGAAGGTAGGTGGAGCAGCCCTTAAAGCCCCTTCCCCAAACGCCCAGAAACTGGCACTGCACTCCGGTATGGACTACGCCATCATGACAGGCGGGGATGTGGCCCCCATGGGGCGGGACGGCGTGACGGCCATGCACAAGGTCTTCGACTGGGCCAGCACCAGCCGGCGAGGGTGAGCCAGGGCTCCTGCTGGGAAAGGGGTCGGTCTCTTCCCCACAGCCTGTCCCTGAGGTCCAAGGGCCTTTCAGTTTTGGTGACTTATCAGTGTTTAAGATGAGGGCTCACCAGCCCATTTCTAGTTACTTTCCCCAGCACCGGCACTGAACATGTCCCGATTGGTAGCCAGGCTCTGGGTCCCAGAGGCCACTGGGGACAATGCAAAGTGTGGGGTTTCCTCTGGGCTGTGCCCTTCCTGCCCTCACATGGCCCTGCCCTCACAGCCTCCTGCTCTTCGTGGATGAAGCGGATGCCTTTCTCAGGAAGCGAGCGACTGTAAGTGTCTAGAGGCCCCATCTCTCCTGAGCTGGGTTGGCTGCTGGGCAGTGGGCAGGCGGGTGGCCTGGGCCACATCTACACTTAAGGGAAGGTTGTTGGGAGCCTGCTCCACAGCCACACTTTGTTCATACATTTCGTTTGAAAAGTGGAAGTTTAGCATCTTTTCAAAGCTAAGCTTCATTCAGTCTTTGAGCTTAGATCTGTGAAGGTCCTGCCATGTTTCTGTCCTGGACGAGGGGGGCCTGACTGTTCGCATGGCTGCTTACACCCTGACCCTTCTCTGTGCAGGAGAAGATCAGTGAGGACCTCAGGGCCACCCTGAACGCCTTCCTGCACCGCACGGGCCAGCATAGCAGCAAGTGAGAAGGAGTGGCCAGCAGCCCTGCCTCATCTCACGTGGCTGCTGCAGGGTGGCCAGCCCACATGACCAGACAGCCTCCTGTGTCCTCCCTCCATGCAGTGGGATGGCCATTTGGGCACTGGGGGACATTTGTGGGTGCCCCTGAGACTTGCTGTAGGCTGAGGCCAAGCCCAGGGGCACATGCTTGTCCATAGGCCACTGCCCTTGGCACCTCTGTCTGCCCCTGAGATGCATTGTTGGGCCACCACACTGTCAGGTGACCCTGGGTTGGGCTGGCCCTTCTGGGCCCCTAATCTTGTGCTCTGCATGGGCAGGACCCTTCCAGCCCTTTGCCTGTTGCAGCTGTTGCCCGTGGAGACCCCAGCCTAACTGCTGGGAGGCGTGTTGACTTCCTCCTGGGTTGTTCCCTCTGCTGAGCTGAGCACCAGGCCTTGAGACCCTGCACTTGACTGGGGAGGGGCAAGGGTCTGTCTTCATCCTGGGTCCCCGGGTCCCTGCCCTTCCTGCATGTGGAGGCTTCACAGCCCTCCCCCAACGCTGGGCCATCAGTCAAGAGAAGCGGGAAATTGGGGCAAGACAGGGAGGGCAGGTGGTAGAGGGTGATGCCAGTCTCCACGGTTTTGTGGGCTGAGAAGCTTCCCAGTAGACCCTGCTGGATGGCAGCCCCCCTTTCTTGCCATGTGTCGGCTGCAGGTTCATGCTGGTCCTGGCCAGCAACCAGCCCGAGCAATTCGACTGGGCCATCAACGACCGAATTGACGAGATTGTCAGCTTTGAGCTGCCACAGCGGGAGGAGCGGGAGCGCCTAGTGAGAATGTATTTTGACAAGTATGTTCTTAAGCCGGCTACAGAAGGAAAGCAGTAAGTGTCCTGCCAACATGGCGCCCCCCTGCCTGTTATGTTGGTCCCTCCCCACAGTGCCCACATGGGCACTAATCCTAACCCTGCCCCTTGGCTTTCACCATGGGGTCCTAACCACCCATCATTGGAGGCCCTGCCCTCCTATCCTGTCCACCCATTGATGCCCTGCCTCCATCCTGCCTTCAGACCCCTCAGATCCAGGCCACACTTGGGTCCTGGTAGTAAGGGGCCATGACAGCCCACTTTTGGACTCTCTGAGCCTTGCTCTGGGCCCCTCACTGCACACAACGGGGCCCACTGGCTGGGGTAACCCTCCTTGCTCGTCCAGGATCCCCCCCCGCCACTGCTGTGCTTTCAGGAGTGCTCCAGATAAGCCTGCTCTATTTGTAACCCTCCCTGGGGACCGGATCTCAGCCCCACTGACCTGGATCCACCTGGCACAGCTGAGCCATCTTCTGTGCTCAGGCAGACTTTGCCTGTCCTCTGCCACTGCCCCCTGAGCTCTCTTTACTGGGCCTCTTTCCCCTTTTGCCCTAGCTGATCCCAGTCCCCTTAAGCTAACCTGAAGGCACATCTTGGCCCAGCAGCAGCCCGGGCACTGTATGCAACCTGAGGAGCTGAGGCCTTTCACAAGAGTTTGAGCAGTCTCTCTCCGGTTTTCAGCCAAGCCCAGTGGCTGCGTGCAGAGGGGTCAGGAGTGATAGCTGCTATCTGTGTGCTGGGGGGGTTCAAGGGGAGGGCACATGGTCCCCAGCCCCCTGGCCAGCGGTGGGGCTGGGAGCAGGCTGGGATCTCCCCCTGCCCATTTCTACACGTCCTGAGCAGCCCCTCGGCTGCCCCTGAGCCCAGCCTGTGCTCCCCATCCTTACATGGCCCCCACTGGGGCCCCGTCTCGGGCTCCCCAGGGACAGGACATGCCCAGCAGGGGAGGAGATGGAAGGATCACACCTATGGACATTGGTCAGGGTGTGGCTCATTACAGCAAGGGGCTCGGACACTCCTCCCTGGGGTTTCCCAGCACAGGCCCCGCCCTGGCCTCCATTAGTAGGAGCCAAGCCTTCACTGGCCTCTGGTTGTTCACGGGTCTTGTGGGCGCTCAGGCATCACTCAGGAACTCCTCACAGGCGCTTGAAGTTGGCCCAGTTTGATTATGGAAAGAAGTGCTCGGAGATTGCGCAGCTGACAGAGGGCATGTCAGGCCGGGAGATCTCTCAGCTCGCCGTGGCGTGGCAGGTGAGCCGAGACGTACCCTGCAGGGCAGAGCCCAACCGAGCCAGTGACCCTCAGAGTGGTTGGAAGGTGGTTGGGCTGGTTTCTGAGCTCCCACTGGGTTGTTTCTGAAGGGTTTCTGGACAGATGTGACATGACGCCCTACTTCCCTGCCATCACGGTCCTGGGGCTCCTGCAGGGTGGGGAATGAGCCAGGGCTCTCTGCTGCTTCGCATTTTCTGGCCTCTCTGTTGTCGTTCTGGTCCAGATCAAATAGAGCCCTCTAGATCAGTGGCATGCCCTGTGGCCAACATGTTCACTTCTAAGGAACCGCTGGGCTTTTCTCCAGCCGGGGCCCAGGACAGTCGGCACAGGTGATGGATGGCAGACGGTGCAGAGTCTGGGGCCACAGCCTAGGAGGGCATGGCGCGTCCCAGGAGCTGTGTGTGGGCACAGGACAAGACTGACCTGCCAGGGGATTTCCTCCTGGCTCCTGGCAGAAGCCCACAGCCTTTAGGATGATCTGCAGAGTCGCGAAGGCGGTGGGTGTCCTGGCTTTCGGGACAGGTTTGTGGAGTCTTGGGGGCCTGGGGGCAGCGGGATGGTGGCTCTGGGCACACAGGTCAGAGTGGCCCTGGCCAGCCTGACACCAGGCTTTCCTCTGAGGCATCCCGGTGGCAGCTCCCCGCCATTTAGCACGTTTCTCCGTCATCCTTGCTGGGTGGAGTGTGCTGAGTGAGTTGTGTCTGTGGCCGCATGACCGCCTGGCCACTGTCAGCTGAGCATGAACTCATCTTTTATGAAATTAGGGGACATCTGTTGAATTTGAACATCCTCGTCCAGATACAGTGGTGGGGAGGAATACACGACTGTGTTAATCAGGATGAACTAGGTTGTGCTGTAACAAATAGCCCCAGATCGCATACCCCACTGCAGGAGTCAGGGGCTCTTCCCCATGCTGGCCTCACTCAGGAAGCAGGCCTCACAAGGTTGGCTGTTTCCGTGACCAGCGAAGTGGCCAATAACCCAGGCGGCTGGGACAAAACGCACAGCCAGGGCTTGAACAAGTGTCACCTCATGGTTCTGGAGGCTGGATGTCCTGCCTCAGGCTGCCAGTGAGGGGGTTCCTGTTGCTGTGAGGGCCCGCTTCCTGGCTGCCCCCCAGCAGCATCCTTGCCATTTGCTCACGCACAGCCCTGGAGGAGCAGGGTGCCATTCTGTGACCCTACCTGACTTGGCCCACCCGTTTCCAAGGGCAGCCATGCTGGGGTTAGCACTTCAGCGTGACCTGGGCGGTGGGGGTGGGGGGGACAAACAGGTGGTCCCAGCAGCAGGGGTCCTGGTGCACCTCCTCTCCCTGCTTCTCTTCCCAGTTCTTTGAGGAGGCCATGAGACGGGCCTGCATGTACTCTCGGGTGGGGAGCTGAGGGTCAGGAGACGCGGCGCAAGCATGGGAGGCTGGAGCCTGCAGGGAGCTCTCCCTGTGTATCCAGCCCCTGGTCAGCTGTGCACAGGGTGTGCCTGGTACTCATTACCACTTCCTACACCTGTGAGGGCCCAGAATGCCATGGGGATTCCATCACCTTGGACAGGACATGTTGGCATCACTCTTTCAAGTTTTCTCCCCTTGTGGTCCCAAGTGCTTGAGGCTGGGCTGTGGCGACTTCTGCCCACCCTCCGACTCTCTCCGGCTGGGCAGCCCAGGGACCTGGCACCTACTTCCCACTTGCTGGTATCGTGCGGGCTCTGTTGCAGCTGCTGCCCTGTGCCGTGGTGTGACAATCAGGTCTATGCTTCTCACCATGCTACAGTTCGTTACCCATCATGGGAACCTGAACTTTTTAACATAAACTTCATTGTCACCATTTTTAAGCGTACGGCTCAGTGGCATTGAGCATGTTTGTGGTGGTGTGTTGCCGTCCCTACCATCATCTCCAGGACTGTCTTATCTTCCCAAACTGAAGCTCTGTCCCCATTAAACACTTGCTTCCACCCCTGCCTCCCGCCCCCAGACCCCACTCGCCTACTTGCTGTCCCTGAGAGTCTTGACTCTTCCAGGGACCTGTGAGGAATCATATGGAATTGTCTTCTTAAAACTGGCTTACTCACTGAGCAGTGGCCTTGAGGTTCATCCGTGTTGTAACAGGTGCCATTCTCCTTTCTCGTCAGGCAGCCTGACACCCTGGAGTGCAGTGGACACACCTCGTGCACCTCTCTGGCCGCAGGTGGACACTTGTGTTGTTTCTATATATTTTAGATATTAACCTTTTATCAGATACATGGTTTGCAAATATTTTCCCCCCTTCTGTGGGTTGCCTTTTTTTACTCTCTTGGTAGTGTCTTGCTGCTGTTGCGAAGTCGCTTTAGTAGTATCTGACTCTGTGACCCTATGGACCGTAGCCCCCCTGGCTCCTCTGTCCATGGGATTTTGCAGGCATTAATACTGAAGTGGATTGCCATGCCCTCCTCCAAGGGATCTTGCCGACCCAGGGATCAGATCTGTGTCTCTTGGGTCTCCTGCATTGGCAGGCAGTTTCTTTATTACTAGAGCCACCAGTGTCCTTTGAAACACAAAAATTTTTAATTTTGATGAAGTTGAATTTTCCTGTTTTTTTCTTTTGTCACCTGCTTTTAGTGTCACAGATAAGTCATTGCCAAATCCAGTGTCTGAAAGCTTCTCCCCTAAGTTTATTTCTACCAGTTTTATAGTTTGGAGTTTTCCCAGAACCATTTGTTGGAAAGGCAGTCATTTCCCCAGTGCGTGGTCTCAGCCCCCTTGTTGGAGGTCACTGACAATACACATGAGGGCTTATCTCTGGGCTCTCTGTTCTGTTCTGTTGGCCTGTGTCTGTCTTAGTGCCAGTACCACTGTCCTTTAGGTTTTAAAACGAGGAAATGTGAGAATTCTGAGGTTCATGACTGTTTTGGCTACTTGGGGGCCTTTGAGATTGCGTATGAATTTTTGGGTGGATTTTTTTTTTAATTTATGCAAAAAACCGTCATTGAAATTTTGATAGGGATTGCATTGAATCTGTGGATTGCTTTGGGTAGTATTGGAATTCCAACTAAATACTTCCTGGATGAGGAATCAAACCACTGTCCCTTGCATTTCAAAACAGATTCTTAACCCTTAGACTACCAGGGAAATCCCTGGGTTTTTTTGCTTTCTTTCCAGTTGTTTAGTGTTACTGTAGAGACACAAGCGGTTTTGTGTGTTACTTCTGTGTCCAGCAACTTTGTTGAGTTTATTACTTTTAACAATTTTGGGGGGATCTTTAGGGTTTACTGTATGTAATAAGACCACATCATCTACAGACAGATAGTTTTACTTCTTCCTTTCCAACCTGATGTCTTTTATTTGTTTTTCTTGTCTAATTGATCTGTCTACAATTTCTAGTGCTATATTGACCTGAAGTGCTAAAAGTGGGCATCCTTGCCTTGATCCCAGTCTTAGTGGAAAAGCTTTCAGTCTTTTACCATTGAGATGATGTTTGCTGTGAGTTTTTCTTATATGGCCTCTATTAGGATGAAGACATTTTCTTGGATGAAGACATTTTCTTATATTCCTGGTCTGTTATTGTTTTGTCATGCCTTAGGGCTTGCAGGATCTTTTTCTCCCCCAACCACAGATCATACCAGGACCCTTGGCAGTGGAAGTGTGGAGTCCTCACCACTGGACTACCAGGGAATTCCCCCTAGTTTATTGTTTTCGTCAAGAAAGGCTATTGGATTTTGCCAACATTTTTTGTCATTAACTGAAACGCTCATGTGGTTTTTGTCCATTTTGTTAATTATTTGCCTAGGTCGATTTTCCCTAGCTGAGCCACCCTTGCACTACAGGAATAAATCCCATTTGGTTGGGATGTATAACCATGTCAGTATGCTGCTGAGTTTGGTTTGTTAGTATTTTGTTGAGGGGTTTTTTGTTGTTGTTGTTGTTGTTGAGGGTTTTACATCTGTATTCACAGAGGATCTGGATCTATAGTTTACATGTGGTGTTCTGTCTGGTTTGGGTATCAGGGTGATGCTGGCCTCAGAATGAGTTGGGAAGTGTTCCTTCCTCTTCAGTGTTTTGGAAGAGTTTGAGCAACATTGGTGTTGGTTCTCCTTTAAGGTTTTGTGTGTTTTTTTGTAACGAACTTCTAAATTTTTGAATAATTCCAAGTTCACAGGAACGTCACAAGGCCAGCACAGTCCCCACCACACTGTGGATGTCTCATCACATCCCTCAATTCCACTTTAGACTTGATCTTATCCAGAACCCACCCAGATGCCCATGATATTCCACCCTACCGTCTCAGGCTCCTCTGGGTGGGCTGTTCTGCGCATGATCCTCACGGTTCGAGGAATGCTATAGAGAGTCCCTCCTTTGGTCTGTCTGGTGTCTGCGACTGGGATTGTGGGACTGTGGAGGAGACCCTAAAGGCAAGGTACCCATCTGGTCTTGTCACACTGGGGCATTGGACATCCACACAACATCACAGGGATGTTGGCCTGGATCCCCTGGTTACATGGTGGCTGCCTGGCTTCTCCCTGGTGATGTCACTGCATACCCCTCCCTACCCCTTTCCACCACTGGATCCCCTCTGGCTGCCTCCACCCAGCCTGACTCTCTGCTGTTCTCATGTGTGCCTCGCAGGAGGCAGCAGGGGCAGCCCCTCCCTCCTTGGCCTGGCTCGGGTGCTGAGGACAGCCGTGTCCCAAGGCTGGGGCCACCTGGGTAAGCACAGTGACTGGTCATCTCAGACGGTGGGAGCTTGCTCCCAATGTTCTAACGTGGCTGAACCTCCTCAGGGAGCTGGAGAGAAACAGCCAGCCTAGCTTGAGCACCCTACTTGGTGGACACTTGAGTGCTGTCCTCAGGATAGGCACATGTCAAAGCCACTTGATGGGTGACTGGGAGCAGAAGGGATGCGGGGTCATCTGGGTGGCATGTGGCCTGGCGGGTAGCATGTGGCCTGGCCAGAGGACCTGCTTTGGCAGCTGCAATGCTGTGGACCACACTGGGACCTGACTAGCAGAACTCTGGTTCCCCGAGCCACGTGCCAAGACTGGGGTATGGGGAATGCAATGCTGCCCACAGCAGCCCCACAGTTCTGGAAGCACTGTTGCGAGCAGTTGGGGGCCTGTGAGGGGCAAGTCCCGGTGGACTGCCTGGAGGGCTTTGCTTCCGTTTAGTGTCAGGCCTGTGGTGGTTCTGCTGACCATGCCCTGGGCCTGAGGGGAGCTTGGTTATCCACAGAGCAGGGCCTGCAGTTGAGGGGTGGGGCTCCCTCCTGAAAGTAGTCCTCTGGGTTTCTATTTTTAGAGTCATTGAGAAACTTAGTGGAGCAGGCAGAACCAGGGAATTGAGGGATGGCGGCCACACTGGGCTGCAGATCTGCCTGTGAGCACATGTGTGTGGCACACTGAAGTGCATAGGGAGTCAAGGTGTGTGCCGTTGGCATTTCTGTCTGCATGTGTGTCCTGCTGAGAGGCCTGGCCCCTCCTGAGTCTGAGCACAGGCCCATGGGAGCACCCTGGGCTTTGCCCCTGCCTGCCCTGCCCACAAGAGGGCTTTGGGTTCTGTGGGGTGGGGGGCTGTCTCCAAGGTGGGGGATAAGCAGCAGCAAGGATGAGGCTGCCTACAGGCTGAGTGGTTCCTGGTGACTGGTGGGCCCTGACCAGTCACCTGGGAGCCACAGGCCTGGCCCCTTCCCTGTGCAGGCAGCCCTTCTGGTATCCTGAGTCAGTACCCTTTTCTTCGCCAGGCCATGGCATATGCCTCTGAGGACGGGGTCCTCACTGAGGCCATGATGGACACCCGGGTTCAGGATGCTATCCAGCAACACAGGCAGAAGATGGAGTGGCTGAAGGCAGATGGGAGCCAGCCGCCGGCCCTGCGCACACAAGCTGAGTGAGCTGGCCTAGACGCCCAGGCACACTGGCCAGGTGGCTTCAGCAAGAAGAAACACCGAGGTGCCCGATCTCCTGGCAGTTTTCCTCGGTCAGGGGCGAGACAGTGTCAAAGGCCTCTGCTAGGGACCAGCTGCTGCTCAGGACCTGGGCATCTTTGAGGCGGGGTTGGTTCCTCTGACCCCACCTCCAAGCTGATGCTGGCTGGGGCAACCCCCAGGATACCCTGGGAGATATGTCCCCTGGCCAAGCCCAGATGGGGAGAAGGCACTGTTCCCCATGCCCAGGGGCAGCAGCCAGGCTAGCAGCACTGCTTCCCAGCAGGTGCTGGCTGCTTTAGCTGTGAACAGCAGTGGCAGCCTGGCCAAGGGAGCGGACCTGACTTTGCTGAGTCCCACCCAGGACCAGAAACAGAGCCGTGAGCTGTTAAGCGTGAGCAGAGCTGGTCCCTGTGTGGCCCAGCGGGGGTGCCCACCACTCCTCTGGAGGGGTGTGCCCCTCAGGTCTGTGAACCTGTAAACCCAGGGTTCAGGAACTAGCTCACCAAGACCTCATGGCCAAGGGTGTCCAGCACAAGGGGAATGGCCAGCCCACAGAAGCCACAGCTCTCCCTGACTGGAGTTGGTGTCTTTTTAATCCAGAATCTAATTAAAAAAAAAAAAAAAGCAGATATCACCAAGTCTGTCTCATTGCTAACGTGGGGGTCCCGGGATCAGAGGTGAAAGAAGAGGCAGAGGCTGGAGCTTTCTGGAGAATTTACTGACCAGCAGGGGTGGGAATCACAGTGAGGCGCCCAACCGGGGATGCCCTGGACAGGGTGGCCGCACTTGCCACAGCAGGGTTCGGGGGCCTTATTGCTGGGCCGGGGCCTACCCCGGGCCCCTGCCCCATGCCCCTACTGCGGGCCTTGCTAACGCACACGCCTCATGCACGTGCTCCCGTGTGCAGACGTGGGCGCACCGGGGTCCCACCCCTTCCCTGCCGCACCCTGCTCCCGGCCGCGCTCTCCTCCAGCAGAGATGGCTCCAGCTCCGGGAACCAGACAGATGGACAGAGAGACAGACACAGGCACACAGGAGGCCTCCAGCTTCAAGCGGCTGACGTGGTCCCAGGCAGGGCATGCGGCCTCGCCTGCATCCCAGGTGCCGCTGCCCCCGCCCCACCCCGACCCCCTTTATAAAAAGAAGAGACAGCACCTTCCGCCGGACACGCCCGACGGCCTTGGGCGCCCTGGCCCGGGCCGGCCGTCCAGTCCTGTGAGTGTGGGCGCGGTGGCCGGCGGCCCCGCGAGTCCTGCGCGCGGCTTAGAGGTGCCGCGGGCTCGGGTGGCCGTTGTGGTNACGTGGGATCTACAGACACCTCAAACTTGCACCTAAAAATAGCTTCTCCCTCCCCAAGCCTGCTTCTCCCCATCTTCCCTTCAATTACATGTCGACACCTCTGCCTGTCTCCAGCTAAGAGTCCCTGTCTCCACCTCACAACTGGATATGCTCCATGCCCCCTCCCCAACAGAGGACCTTCTCAAAAACGGTAAACCCCACAGGTCATCCCTGACCACAGGCCCCTACAGCTCCTCCCTCATAGACACCCGCTGTGCCAGCAGGAGCCACCCAGCTCCTTCCTCCCAGTGAGGATGGCAGCCCCTTTTCACACCCCTCTGCTACCCTTGGGGACTCCTGGGGCCCATCCCCCTCAGCTAGTCTGAAGTGTGACCAGGCCTGGTTGGGGAAGGGGTACACCTCGGCCACCACAGCCCCATGAGCAGACCCAGCTTATTTGACAAGGACTGCCTGACACATGGCAGCCATAGCTCATGAGATCACATTTCACCAATAGCTCTTATTGGTCATCAGTGAGAGACGGAGAATTCTTGACTGCCCACAGTGTGTAGCAGTGGCCAGCCCCCAGGACAGGATGCCCTTAGTCACCTGTTCGCAGTCCCATCGCCCTGACCAGGCCAGGCCTTCTGGCAGCTGAGAACACTGAGCCCCCGCCTCCTGCGTTCCTGCCTCCTATGCCCCCATAGGGAAGACCATCCTCAGGACCACCACTTCCCACCCATGGACAGGACAGGAAACTTGAAGATGGGGTTGCCAAGGAAGCCAGAAATGCCCCTGCAAGTAAGACGAGGGCAAGCCCCAATTTTACCTAGGTGCCTCGGACCTCCAGGGGATTGAAGGTCTTGACCTGTGCCCCCATCGTTGCTCTGGCATCTGCCACTCATCCCCTGCCCCTTGCCCTCCTCCTTCCTCCAAGTCAGGCAGACCCTGGGGGGTGGGTGGGGGTTCAGGTCACCCATGTGCACACGTATTTCTGTGATGTGTACATACATGTGTCCTGCCTGGGCCACGCATGTTGCATGTGTCTACTTGAGGTTGGACGCATGTTGTGTATACACGCCAGCCACATGCACAGGACTCGGCATGTATACCATGAATTCGGCCCATGAGCTCCACACGTGTGCAAGGGCACACGCACCTGGGGCCGAGCATGGTGCGTGTCACATGGAGATGCACATGCACTGGGCTTGCACACAGCCCTCCTCTGTGGGCCCCATGGCATATGTATGGTGAGCGCCCACAGACAGCCTATTGGCACGCACACTCCACAGCATTTATACACGTGTCCTCTGCATAAAATTCTCCATACTGGCATGTGGAAGGCACAAGTGTGTGTGCGCTTTCTCTGCACATGGGGTGTACACACAGGTAGACTCCATTATGGCAGTGCATGTACATGGTTTGTACACAGAGGCCTCATGTGCAAGCCTGTGCCCTGCAGACATTCACCACGCCCACAGGGCACACACGGTGCTGTATAGTTACACACATGTACTGCACATACACATACATGTTGTCAGTGTACAAGAATAGTTTGTACACTGAATTTTACATCCCGTATGCGGCAGTGCATACAAAGCACACACACATGAACACATACACACGTGGAAACACTCAACGCTACAGTTGGGTGACTCTTGTGTTGTTTGTGTCTAAACTGTGCACATGGGCCTCACTGTAGCTTGCACTCCATGGGGATTTCTTTTACACCATCTGTGTATACTCTGGACATTGCATATGATGCATACACACACCCTGAGCAAATACACACTGAAAACACACCCTGTCTGCTCAGATGGGCCTGTGGTGTGATGTTCTGGTACATATGTGCTGGTCACAGTACAACAGCCCTCACATGGAAAATGGGCCTTATAAATGTCGATGGAGCCAAAACTTGGGCCAGTGCCGTGCACACTTCCAGTGTCCGGGAGGGTCTTGGGACCCTGCTCACACTCCAGTCCACGTTGGCCCAGTTAGTGTGGAGCTGACCTGCCATTCTTCGGCCTCTGAGTGTGTGCTTGGGGCAGGAATACAGGGACCTCAGGGGGTGTGGCCACCCAGACGACACTCAAGATGATTCTTGGCCAGCGCACAGCACACATGAGGGCCATTTACACACTTGTCTCCACCTGCCCTGACACGCATGTTCTGCTTCAACACCCGGTCTGCACATACAGGCGTGTTTAGTGAGGCATGAAACTGATCTCACACACACACCCCTAGCCCAGTATGTGTGCATACATCCCTGGAGCAGAAGTGCAGGGCAGGGTCAAAAACACAAGTTCCCTGCTGGCCACACAGCCTCAGGCAAGTCCGTCTGCTCAGCCTCTGTCCACTCTCATGGCCCCAGTGTGTGGGCTTCCTGCGGGGCTGAGGGACAGCTGTGTGTGCGCACATGTATATGCACAGACGGTACACACATGCGCATCTCATGAGAAGATGTTTATTTCATACATGGACATACAAACATGCATGGCCAGGAAGACTCCATCACTACATGTGCACAGAATTGGGGGGGGGTGTCACAAAGTGGGCACAGGGGCCTGGGCGCTCCCCTCCCTCTGCTTGACCTTGAGCAGACTCCATCCCCGGCCTCAGTTCCTCCTGGACAACCGAAGGGGGTAGGCAGATGCCCCTTAAGGGAGGCCTTGCCCACCTTGACCTTCTGCTCCTCCCCCTAGCTGGCTCCCAGGAAAGTTCAGGGACAGAGCTGGGGGCTCTGGGAGGAGGAGGGTGTCCTCTGTGGGCAGGAGCCCTCCTGGGACACCAAGCTGGGCAGCTGCTCTCCTGGCCTCCAGGCCTTGGACTAGTTCTGCCCATCACCCTGAAGGGCCTTTCTCTAAAGGCCATATGGGAGAGGGTCCTCTCCCCTCCCAGAACAACCTGTGCAGATGGAGCCTGACGGGTCCTTCCCCCACCCAGCCTGGCAAAGCCTCGGCAGCCCCCACCAGCCTAGCCCAGCTGGGCCCTGCAGCCCGGCCTGCGTGGGGCTCGCNGTTGTGCTCTCAGGGCTCGCCATTGCAGCTGGGAATGCTCATTTCGTGGGCTCCTGGGTCCCCATCGATCAGCATCCTGTGAGCAGAGTGGAGAGGTATGGACCACAGGTAAGGGAACTGGGTCTCGGTGGAGCAGAGAACCACATTTTCTGCCCTCTTTGTTTGCACAGTCTCGGAGCCCACTCACATGGTGGTCGCAGAAAAGCCTCGCCTTTGGGGTCAAGGCTTACTGCTTTCCCCTTTGCATAAAGCTCAGACCTGCAAGGTTTTCCCAAGCAGCCTAGTGTATTGCTTCCTAGAAGGCCTAGAGAGGATAACAGGCAGGAAGGCCAGGGGTCTTCAGACAGAGAAAATAGACTGCAAGTGTCAGACGTTTCTCTCTCTCTCTCTCTCTTAATAGGCAGGAGGAGACAAAGGAGTGCTGCATTTTTTTCTCCATCTTGATACAAATTCAAAGGAGGTTTCTCTGAAAATTCTGTGTTGCCATGACGACTCCTGGCTCCACCTAAATTTAACTTTTCTCCAACCTTGAGCTAAGCAATGCATTTTCCTTATGCAAATGTTTGTCTTAAGCTATGTTAATGTACTATATAT
>SJYV01056284.1:1371427-1435657 GCA_006410875.1 Neotragus pygmaeus | reverse complement strand
TCCCGGGAGGGACCTCGCCGCCCGCGGCCGCCCGCCCCCGAGACGCCGGCCGGACCCCTCCCCGGGGGCCGCAGGGCCCGCTCGCCCCCATGTGGCCAGGGCCGGCCCTGGCTGCCAGCCCAGAGCCCCGGGACCGCGGGGCGCGTCCCGTCCCGACCCGCCAGGGCTATCGTGTAGAGGCCCGGGCTTCCTTCCGCTCTCCTCCTCCCCACTTCTCAGCTGGAGGTCCCTCCTCCCCGCAGCCTGGGGTCGCGGGGTGAGGGGCTGCGGATCGGCTGGTCGGCACCCAGCCCACTATGGCAAGAGGCTGCCTTTAGTGGAGGGGCTGCAGGGCGGCTGCCAGCTAGATCACTCCAGAGCCATGGCCACATGGCCCAACGACCGAGGCCAGAAAAGACCAAAGAATCCCCCGTTGCGGGGGGGCAGGGCCAGCCTCAGCTTCAGCTCTCCTTAGGGGTCGACCTGGAAGGTCAGAGGCCTGATCTGGCTGCCCCATAATGCTGGAGGTTGGGGAGGGGGCCCTGGGCCAACCTGTCATCTGCAGCCCAGGAACAGCACTGCCTACTTAGGACCACTCCCCCTCCACCCCCGCCCCCCAATTCCCTGCCCAGCTTCCTGCAGGGACTTAAGGTTTTCCACAGCTGCAGAAATCAGGAGGGCTCACCAGACAGTGGTCCCAGCTCCTGGGGCAGGGGCTTATGAACAGGAAGTCCTCTGGATGGTGCCTGGGACTGCTGTCCAAGGGCCCTGACTGGGGGACCAGGCAACTCAGGATGAAGCCAAGATGACCATCAACATCTATTTATTGGACAATGGCAGGTTCTTTCCCAAAAAGTACAGCCTGTTGCTTTATTCAGGGATTTGTACATTCCAGCCAGTTAGGGGAGCCGGGAAAGGGATGCCCAGTGAGAAGCGGATGTCTTGGAGGTCATGTGCTATCAACCGTTTTTTTCTTTTTCAGTTAAAGAAAAACCATAATCGAGATCCCACTCCTAAGTGAAAGTGAGATGGGAAAAACTTGATTGTTTGTGATCTGGCATGTATCTTCTCATTTCATATGTACAGTTTATTGGGTACTGCTACCGTCCACCGGCAGAATACCTACAGGTAAAAACAAATATCAGGGAGGAAAAAGTATTAACAAAAGGAAGTTCAAAAGATGGCTTCAGGCGGGTGGCGGCCGGGCGCCAGGCGGGCTCAGTAGAAGCAGACGGTGTGCAGGAAGGTCCTGCCGCTCTTCTCCTCGAACTCCTGTAGCAGCTCGTCGATCTCATTCTCCATGTCCTCCGTGTGCTGGATCTGGAGTGGACAAGAGACCCACCTTGAGCCACTGCCCCGTGAGGGGAACCTGCTAGGGACAGGGACACAGAGCAGCAGCAGCCAGAGGCCAGCCTCAGAGCTCAGGCGAACATGCACTCTAGACACTCGCCACTGTGCTGTCCTCAAAAATGGCAGACCCAACCTGCCCATGTCTCCCTGCAAGGAAGCCCAAAGGCTGTCCTGTGCACAGCAGGGTGTCGGGCAGCACCCTGTGCACCCCCTGCCAGCTGCCACTAGTGTCTCCCAGCTGAGGCCCACTGTGCGTGCAGACATGGTGAGATGGTCCCTGATGGAGAACCACTGCCTTGGGAGGAGGAGGCATGACCAAGGGCAGCCCTCGGGTGGCCTGGATCTGGCCTAAGGCTGAGGCAGCTTGGTGCCCTAGTCTCGGCCTGCAAGCACTACCTTTCCTCTGCAAGCTCTCACAAGCATGACCCAGGTGGGTGTCATGTGTGCTATTTCTAGGATGTGTCATCCCCTTCAGCCCTTTCTCTTGTATGATGGCCTGATCAAAAGTGCAACGGCTGAAGCTTCAGCAGCCACCCTGGACCATGTGACACACTGGGAACAGAAGTTGTGCTGGGCACAGTAACAAGAGAGCAGGGGCCGGGGCCCCTCACACAGCAAACACATTCACGCCTGCCTATCTCTACACTTCTTGGTTAAGCCACTTGTTTTCCTCATTTTCCAATCACTCAGTTAGTTGGCTTAAATGCAGAAACCGCGGGTGAAGGTATGACAAAGCATAGCAGTTTCTCCTTGGATGGGTTCTTTTGCACCACTAAGAGGAAATGTCTGGCTCTAAGTGCAGCTACACAGCAGGCGTGAAAAAACCTGAGGTTTCCTGCACAAGGGAGGACGTCCACGGCCACTTGCGGAGGGCCAGATGTCTGGAATGATAAGCCCAGAGGACGACGAGGACCAGCACCCTTTAACACCATCTCTGGGGCTCCCAAGCTACAGTAGGTGTTGGGGTCCTGGCAGGAGGCCTGTGTCCATGGAACCAGCACCAGGTACGGCGCTCTCCACTGCGACTGATCAGTCTAAAATGCTCAGAGGGGGATTCTCTAGCCAGAACCGACTTGCTGACCCTCATACTTGTGGGCACCTCTACAGTTCTGGGTTGTAACCTTTGGAAATAACCTGAACATGAACTGAGTGGCTCATCAGTTTCCTGCTGAAGCCCTGGTGTGCAGGAGGCAGCCCAGGCAGGCCGATACTCACACACTGGCAGAGCTCACAGATGAGGAACGCCCCCAGCGTGGCCTCCTCATGGTTGTCCTGGATGTCCACGTTGATCACATGCACGGGCTGGCAGGTCTCCTGCTCCCTGGAATTCAGATCTGACCATGACAGAAGGACGGAAGTCAGAGGCCTCAGAATCAGAGTGCAGGGGGGTATGTGATACCCAACTGCCCTGGCCTCTGGGGATTACAGTTAAGGACCTACATCAGGCATCTAACCAGGCTGCACACTCCCTGCCACCCCGGAGCCTTATGCCGAACACAGCTGTGCTGGGAGGAAAGCTGGTGCTCAAGTGGGACCCCTAGCAGCTTGGTCACACTCACCAACACCAACCAGCCTACCGTGCAGGGGACAGTAACAATGCCCTCACTCGCAAAGGACCAGGCCTCAGTTCCTCTGCACCATGCATGCTCTTTCCGTGCCAAAAAGACCCTTAACACACATGATGCTGTCATCAGCAGGGGTGGTTTTGCCCTTATGAACAAAATTACCCAGAAGACCACTGTCTCCTGCCCTCACAGGGCCCACAAAGGTCAAGGGTCCTTTGTCCACCTCTCTGTGGCCTCACCCAACTTCCCCTGCTCACAGGAGCCCACATAAACACTGACTCTTTAGGACCCCATGGACTGTGGTCCGCCGGGCTCCTTCATCCATGGGATTCTCCAGGCAGGAGTACTGGAGTGGGTTGCCATGCCCTCCTCTAGGGACAGAGACACCAGGAATCTTTAATCAGCCCTGGGCCAGGACCAGGGACCGCCCACAGGGGCTGGGCTGCCTCAGAAGCACTGGATGCACAACAGGGTGGAGGGCATGGCCTTGGTTAGCTCCACAGTGCAGGGTCTGGCCCTGGGGCTGGCTCACCTTCCACCACCTGGTCGTACACTCGCTCTTCACAGGTGAGGATCAGGTCAAACAGGTCTTTGCAGTTCTGGAACCTTTCTGGCCGGGGCTTGATCCTCTTATTTCTGTCCAGCATGTGTAAAATGCCATTCTGCGTATAGCTGAGTACTCGAATTAAGGAACTTTCAGTAAAGACCCTTGTCATTAAGTGTAGCAGCCCAGGCAGCTCAGCACCTCAGGCAGGGCCACCTCCCCAGCAGGAGCATCAGGGCAGTGCAGGTGCGGGGTTGGGGTATGGGGTTGGCACGCAGAATGTGCTACAGTCCCCGCAGAAGACAAGTCAGGTGGGGGTGAGTACCCCCAGCTCAGTGTCTGGACACACGCCCCTCAGCCTACCAGGCTACCTTTAGACCCACACCTTTCCAGGAAGCAGACCAAGTGTCTACAGCCTTCTCTTCTGTGTCCCCCAGATCACAGATCGAACCCCTGCCCCCTGCAGTGGAAGTGCGGAAGTCAAGTCCCTAACGGCTTTTGTCCTAGAGCATCTTGGCCAGCACCCACAATGAACCACAGCCCTTCGCCAAGAGACTGAGTTCACATGGACACCCAAGTCTGGCTCAGTCACGGCAGTGAGGAGATCGAGGAACCCACCCAAGAAAGGACGCGTCAGTGGCAAGAAGAGTGTCCAGGAGGGAGAAGCCTTGGGTTAACTCAGGGCAGAGTCAAGGAGGCCCAGGCCTGGGTCCCTCAGAGCTTGGATGGGACACACAGGTCCTACAGTCAGAGTCTGTGCCAAGCAGGTGGCCCCAAGCTGGAGATGCCTCCCCAGGGATCCACACAGGGCCCCACCCAAAGGCCGATAGGGCTGTGTCCTTGGCCCCACGGGAGGGCTCGACACTCCAAAGATGGGGCCTGTAGTCTCTAAGGGCCATTCCAGATAGTGTGGGACAAGCATGTCACCCACTCTACTGAGGGACACAGATTAGTTGATTTAGGAACTCTGAGTGGTACATTTACTGTCTTTCCCAGATTTTAAATTAAGATAGTTTATTTAAACAAGCTCATATTACTCAAAACACATTTCCTACCATCTTAGATGGTAAAAACTGCTTTTAACATGTAGAGTTTTTATTTGAAAAGATACCTGTTAGTGGGCAGGGGGGATGTTTTTGGCTCTGGCCACTTTCTAGAAGAGTGTAATGACTGTGGCACCGCACTCTGACCTGCGTCCCTGGCTGCCTTCCGTGGCTGTGCTGCCACACCGAGGTCGGCCTTCCCAGAACCCAGTCTTTTGGATGCCTGGCACCCACGTCTAGGGAACATGGGCCAGCCTGGCATCCATGTCCAGTGGAACATGGGCCAGGGCGGCCCTACATGGGGCAGGCTGGTGGAGGAGGCGCCTATATCCCCACACTGGCTGAGACCTGCTGCCAGACAGCCAAGCTTCAGGGTACACTGAGACTCACGGTGACACCCACAAGGCGGCCACCAGGCACTCAGGAAACTGCTCATCAGGGCTCCCAGCAGCCCTGCAAAGCCCCTCCTCCTTTCCTCGACCCTCAGGTATTCAACTAAGGAGAAAGGGCTGAGTTGAGAGATCAAACCCGCTCCCCGGTCAGTGCAACAGGAGAGGGGTAATGGCGGCCTCTGGGACTATTCTCCAGCAAATATCTGAGAGGCAGGGTCCAGGCCGTGCTGGGCAGGACCAAGGCCACCATATGCTCGAAGACCTTGAGGGTGAAGCTGCAAACCATCGGATTCACAGGGACCCAACTGAACTCCCACTTCACACCTTGGGGGACACGAAAGTGGGGAACAGGACAGGGAGAGTCGTCTGCCACCAAGATATAGCATCTATTAGGGTCTGGCTTCTGAGGGAAGGCCCACCCATCCGGGGTCTGACCAGGCGGGAAGGACATGTTAGGCCCCTAGGACTACCCCCATGGATCCTCAGATGGCCAGTGGTGACCCTGGGCCCAGGTGCAATGGGGAGCCTGGCTGAGCACAGTAGGTCAAGGGCCAGCTGACCCACCACGGCAGGGAGCCTCCTCGAGGAAGGGAAGTTGGCTGGGGCCTCCCCTGCAGTCCACACACTTGTCAGAAACTAACCCCTTGACGGGTGTGGAAAGTGAAAGTTGCTCAGTCGTGTCCAACTCTTTGCGACTCCATGGACTGTATAGTCCATGGAATTCTCTAGGCCAGAATACTGGAGTGGGTAGCCTTTCCCTTCTCCAGGGGATCTTCCTAACCCAGGGATTGAACACAGGTCTCCCACATTACAGGTGGATTTTTTACCAACTGAGATATGAAGGAAGTCCAAGCAGGCTCAAAAGTCCAATCCAGGTGAACGGAGGCCCCAGTGGGTGCGGGCAGAGAACGCAGCGTCCAGGCTCCCACCCCCAGCCCCTCGGCCTTCAGACAGTGCATCCCAGCTACGCTCACCTGGGGCTGCTGAAGGATGGCTGGGGCACCTCCCNTGTTAGGCCCCTAGGACTACCCCCATGGATCCTCAGATGGCCAGTGGTGACCCTGGGCCCAGGTGCAATGGGGAGCCTGGCTGAGCACAGTAGGTCAAGGGCCAGCTGACCCACCACGGCAGGGAGCCTCCTCGAGGAAGGGAAGTTGGCTGGGGCCTCCCCTGCAGTCCACACACTTGTCAGAAACTAACCCCTTGACGGGTGTGGAAAGTGAAAGTTGCTCAGTCGTGTCCAACTCTTTGCGACTCCATGGACTGTATAGTCCATGGAATTCTCTAGGCCAGAATACTGGAGTGGGTAGCCTTTCCCTTCTCCAGGGGATCTTCCTAACCCAGGGATTGAACACAGGTCTCCCACATTACAGGTGGATTTTTTACCAACTGAGATATGAAGGAAGTCCAAGCAGGCTCAAAAGTCCAATCCAGGTGAACGGAGGCCCCAGTGGGTGCGGGCAGAGAACGCAGCGTCCAGGCTCCCACCCCCAGCCCCTCGGCCTTCAGACAGTGCATCCCAGCTACGCTCACCTGGGGCTGCTGAAGGATGGCTGGGGCACCTCCCTTGCTGTGTGATTGGCGGCATCTCAGGGCCATGGGAGGGGGTCCTGGGGAAGACAGGAGGGTCTGCCTCCTGCCAAGTGAAGCACAGAGGACGGTTTTGAGACACTTGGGGATCTCAGCCATCGAAAGACACACACCCTACTGTCAGAAGAGATGCACTCTTTAGCAGCTTCTCCATGAACAACCATGGGTCACTGAAGCAACCGCATGGGGGAGCGCCTCGTTCAGGATGGGGTCCTCAGGAACTGTCCTGACAGTGCAATAGAACACAGCAGGCACATGGTGGCTCATCTCCAAAGTTCAAGAGCAAAAGGCAGGCACACCAATGAGCTGGAGACACACCCGCGGGCACCGTGGGCTGGCCTGAAGGCTGCCTGCTAGGGGAGCCGCACCTGCTCATGACTGGAACATCCAGGGCCTCTGGCCTGTTCTAGGTCAAGGTAGCTTTTCAGAAGTGAGGTTTGGCCTTTACACAGGTGTCCTTGGCTCACAAAACAGGTTCAGGTGAACGTTTTTGCCTCAACAGCGATTCTCAGAGAAACGGGGCTCAACAATCCACCTGGCAACCATGCCAGACGGGCGCCCACGGGCGGGGCCTTCCTGAGCTCTCAGCTGTGTGAGGCGGCTGACCCTGTGGGCCGCAAGCACGCGGCTGCTCCTGCCTCCCCAGGAGCACGTGGGGGCTGGCTCAGCTGTGCAGAGGTGCCCATCAGACGAGGGCCCAGGAGGGTGAGCCGAAGGGGCCGGGTAGACACAGCACAGGGCCCTAGCACACAGCCCATGCCCGGAGCCTGGGACCCAAGCAGAAATGTGCCCATGAAGGCAGATAGCTGAGGGCAGGGGTGGGGGCAGATGAGCCAAAGTGAAAAAGCGTTAGCTGCTCAGCTGTGTCCAACTCTTTGCGACCCCATGGACTGTAGCCCACCAGTCTCCGCTGTCCATGGAACTCTCCAGACCAGATGCGCAAGGCAGACAAAGGGATTCCAGGGAGGGCAGACACACCGGAAGAACCCCAAGTCAGGGTCAGATGCTCCCCTCAAGGGTATGGGTTTAAGAGTGGAGCCCAGACCCCATGTCCCCACTCAGCCCAGAGGCCCGCCAGGGTCTGGCTTCCATGGGGATGGAAACACTTCCCAGAAGGTGAGACAGTTCAGTCTGGATTCCCGCAAATATCGCCCAGTACACAAGATGGAGACAAATCCAGGAAAAGCAGAGCTCAGAACACTGAGAAGAGAAGCAGGGTCTCTGGGAAGAGACAGAACCAAGAAAGAGGGAGCAGGGCCAGGGCACTGCAGCTCCACATTTGTTGGAAAGGGGCTTCAGGACAATACTGTCCACCACCACCCACATTCACTCCCCACCAGCAGGCTCTGGAGCCCAGCTCTGATCACCCACTGGGGGCTCTTGGATCCGGCAGGTGGGGTGACTTGGGCAGGCCCCAGTCTGACTACCATGACAGGAGCTTCACCAAGAAAGGATGTCTCGGTCTAACCACCATGATGGGAGTTTTGCCAAGAGAGGATACCCTTGTCCAAGCTGCACCCCAGACATCCTGGCCCATCTACATCAGGACCTCTGCTCCTGCATACCACCAGGCCGAGCCTGTCATCTCCTGTTTCAGGGCTGAGCTTAGGATGTGAACCCGGATCCTTTGGCTGGGCTTGCCAGGTGGGCTGTGCCCCCAGAGGACACTCGGCTCAGGCATCCTCCTACCTGACGCGAGTTCCAGTTCTGAGCTCATTCCAACAGGAACGGAAGCTGCAAAACCCCTCATGCAGGGGCCCAATGCTTCTGGGGAAGGTACTCGAAGGCAGGGACCAGCCCCCAGCTGTGGAGCTCAGGCACTCGCTGCCCCGGACAGGTGACAACTGGCCGGCTACGCCCTGGGCAAGAGCTGAGGTTTCTGCAAACCCCACCGGGCCAAGCATAGCACCAAGGTCAGCAGGACCTTGCACCCCTGGAAGCCCACAGTAACCTCCCAACTCCAAGTCCAGCACTCTAGAGCCCTGGTCAGCTGCCCTGTTCTCTCCTCTGCTGATTCAAGAGGGTCAAGATTACCCTCAGACCCCTTCTAGTCCTGAGGGAGGAAGCCAGGAGCCCCCTCCCTGCACATGAAGCCTCCAGGCATGGAGGGATGGGCAGCTCAGCAGGGAAATGGGTCTCCTACCCCATCTGAGAACAGTTCAATCATTTCACTCAAATTTTAGCCTCATCACATAGCGACAACCTTGCCACCTTCACTTCGGATGAGCGCCGAGACTGCACAGGCCACCCTTGCCCATGGCTTCCCCATGCCACCTACAATCTGCTGTCACAACCACCCTAGGGTTTTGTGTCAAAGCCGCTGGCCTGGTAAGGCCCTGTTAAAAAGCACAAACCCAAGCAGCACAGGTGCTGGCCACCAGAGG
Organism: Neotragus pygmaeus; assembly: GCA_006410875.1. NCBI lineage: Eukaryota > Metazoa > Chordata > Mammalia > Artiodactyla > Bovidae > Neotragus > Neotragus pygmaeus. Next base: position 1,426,810 of record SJYV01056284.1, on the reverse strand, counting down.
GCAGGCTAGGCCCAACCCTGTCTCCACGGGCCACGTGTGACAACCACGTTTGTTAGACAGCCACATCCCCAGGCAGACTTCAGATCACAGTGGGTGTCTCAAACGCACGTGCTGCACATAGGACACCACGGAGGACAGAACAGGGCCACACGGGAAGTGTAACTGTGCAATTACATCTGTGCCCCAGGTATTATGTACAAAAAGGATAAAAGTCAGAAAAGCAAACATCTTGGACAGAGAGTGCTCCGAACAGCTGGAGGCCACAGGGACTAGAGGGGACCACCCGAGGGGACTGGGCCTGGGCCAGCGGGGCTACAGGGAGCCGGGAAAGGGCAGGATAGACAGGAGCAGAAACCCTGCCACAATTCCCCAAACTGCAACTCGGCAGCACAGCTGCTGTGGGTGGGCCAAAGTCAGTAAAGAATGGACTGGAAACCAGCAAATACATTTCATTTGTAATCATGTCCTACACGTAACCAGCTGCACCACACTATTCACAGGCTGGGCTCCAGGGCACGGTTGCCCCCATCCCCTGCACACACACATACACACACACACACACACACCTGGAACTTGGCCTGGGCTCACAGGTGAGGGTCTGGTTAACCAGCACTGCCCCCAGCACTCCCTGGATGGACACAGCATGAGGGGCTCCACGTGCCTGGCCACCTCCGCATGGGGGGTGAGAAACCACCATATCTCTTCTTCAAAGGAAACATTGCCACCGCTCCCCCCAAAAAATGGTGTTAAAAACAAAACTGGGACACCAGAACAAGGACTGACCCTCAGTGTAATTGGAAGGATCCATGAGGTCCAAGACCAGGGCCTCATTCTTAAGTCAGCCTGAAAGGAGCAGGTGACAAGCATATCATTAAACCAGAGTTGGTATCAGCAGACTTATTTAAATAAGGTTGACCGCTATCCAAATCAGGTAAAAGACTACGTTCATTTGAGAAAAAGCTCAACAGAACTTTTAAAAAACAAATTGGCTGGATAAATAAAAACACAATGGGGAATATATCTTTAGTCTTAGTGTTTTGTTTTAAATAGACACATACCTGTCCCCCAGCTGTCTGTGTGCAACATCATAGAAACGTTAAACTCGAAACAAAAGTGAAAGCTTGAGTCCTGGGTTGGAGCATTTTAGTGATAATTAAATTATTTTTAAAAACTTTTTGAGAAGAAAATCCTCAGATGGTCAATTAACTCTGCAAACATCAAATCACTTCTATGCAGAATGGTTCGACAACAGAAGAGACCCCAAGCACTGTACAGTGGGCGGGGGCGCGGGTGTGTGGTGACACTACGGGAGCCTCTTCTGGCCACCCACCATCGCCCACCCTCCAGCAGCATCAGGCAGGACATCTGCCCCAAACACTGAGTTCAAGGAGAAATAAAATGACCCCCTCCCTCACTAAAACTCCAGTTACTGTTTGAAGCAGAAACAGCCCCAAGCCCAGGGTGGCCACTGACCCAGACACCCCCAACTGAGCCCACTCAAAGAGGGTTGAGCTTGGCCCTTGAGACAATGCAATTGGCATGGGAAAATGAACTGTCTGGATAAGACGGCTGGGGGCTGGTCCCAGACACCAGTGGTCACTGCAAACCGACCCATGCCCAGCAGGGCTCCCCCTGGGGACCTGTGGGAGCAGCCAGGGTCCGCAGGTGTCTGGGAAACACCACAGCCAAGGGAAGAAGGGCCGTGAGCCCCAAGGGCAGGACAGAAGCTGAGAGGCCACGGGAGGAGAGGCGCTGGCCCGTGTCCCCTGGTACCTACAGGATCCTAACCCAAAAGTGGCCCAGGAGAGCCTGTCCCAAAAGGTTTCCCACTCTTTTTTTCTGGGGGTCACGGTGACAGCACATGTCCTGACAGGGCGGCTGTGACCCTGAACATGAGCCAGGGAGATACAGGTTCCATGCCAGGGAGAGGACCTCCCTGAGAGCACCTGTGACACGCCTCGACCTCCGCCTGCTCCCGGAGTGGACATGTGCTCCAAAGATACCCTGGACAGGTCCCTCACTTCAGAGGATGGCGTCGGGAAGGTGCCGGTTCACCTGTGGACAGGGGACGTGGGGCCGTGGGGGGCACACCTGCTGGCAACAGCTCTGTCCTGAGGCCTCAGGTGTGCTCTCTCCTCTGGGCCACATCATCTCGAGGAGGGGTCAGTGCTGGAGTGGACATAGCTACGCCAGTATCCCAGCTCAGGGCTTCCCCAGCAGACCCTGCCCACCAAGGTCAGAGGAAGCCATGTCCACCATGTCCACACAGTGCTGGGGCCCAGACCCACACCCACCCTTGGCATGGCCCATCCAGCCCTCTCCTCCTGCTCCTTGCAGCCAGGCCCAGGCCCAGCCCCAGGGTGCTGGGTAGAACACACTGCTGATGCCTACCCAGCCCCCACCTCATACCCATCATAGCTCACCGGGATTCCCAGCCAGCTAGCCCTTCGACGCTGGTCACAGGCTATCTGGAGTTCACACTCCAGATGCAAGTTAAGTGCCACTGGGAGAGGGCTAGAGGCTGACTATGCCCCCTCCCCCCAGAGAGCCCTGATGACCCCTCACCTGCTGTGGATGCAGGAAGCACCCTCTCCCCAAGGCACCCAGTCCGTCTCTTCACAGAAAAGCGCTGAGCAGCAGCACGAGGGTCTCCCTTGGGCCTCGGGGCTGGGGCAGCAGAGCCAGGATGCAGCTCCTGTGGCTGAGTCAGCCCTTCTTCCCCAGGGGCTGGGGATAGGCCAGGGCTCCAGGAACGGGTGGCAGTTGGGGGGTGGTGCAGCTGCTGTGTGTCACCATGAGCACACACTCAGCCCACCAGTCGTCAGGGGGCTGCCCTCCACACATAGGTGTGAGCAAGGCCAAGAGCAGATGGCTCTAGACTGGAGATGGTCTCAGGGTCCAAGATGGCTAGGGCACTCCTGGAACACGCCCTGAGCAACGCTCAGCACAAGCTGTCACGTGGGACTTGCTCATGTTGAAAAAAAAACTCACCAGGGTGATTGCAGTCACCCTGCAATGAGCACCTGGCCGGCCCTGGAGGGAGGTCCCAAGGCTGCTGAACACCTGTCCCACCACTGCCCAGGGCCAGTGGCAGGTGGTCTGGCGCCAAGGTCTGCAATGGCCTTACCACCCTGGACACCCGGCAGAGAGAAAACACTGGTGTAGGCCATGGTGTCACCCACTGTCTACACACCTGCTGCAGGGTGCAGTGATCAGGCCTGAGGCTTTGTATTCACTCAGAAGGGACCCAGCTGGCCACTCAAATTGGGGCATCATCTGGCAGACGTGAAAGCTACTCTTCTGGCCTCATCTATCTTAAGGCCATAGTTTTTATTTTAAGCATGAGTGCTTTTCTGAAACCCAACAGCTTAAGTATCAGCAAAACTGGATCAGAGTTTCCCTGGGTACCAGTGTCTGGCTTAGGAACACGCTCCCATGTTAAACAGACACCATTTTCAAAAACCACTGGAGACCACAGCTGCCAACCAGGATGAAATGAGATGGGGTCAGACAGGCAAGCTTGTGTCCAGGCAGGTATGGGGCCAGGGAAAGCAACCACAGACTGTGAGCAAGGTGGGCAGGCAGAACACGCCGACAGTGGGAGCCTGAGCTTCAGGTGCAGAGAGCATCTCCAGGGCAAGGGCCGGGAGCTGGGTAGCCGCCCCCAACACCCGCCCGAGCACAGCATGAGAAGGCGGTAAGAGTCTGAGAGACCGCAAGAAGGTTCTGGAAAAGCCTAGGGGCCTTGGAACAGGACGGAACTGCCGTGTCCACTGATCTTGAACCCAGGATGGAGGTCTGAAGGCTGTGGGATTTACAATCTTAGAAATCACCTTTATTTTAATCTTTTACCCCAAGAGAACAAAAGGTACACAGTGGAGAAGTGAGTATAAACATAAATCTAAGGCCTAAAAAACAATGAAACTGAGATGAAAATGAATAGTTAAAAAAAATCTAAAACCCAAAGGTAATTAGTTACAAAAGAACCACAAGATAAACTGGGCAAGTCTCCTAGATTCAGCTAAACAGGCAGCCTCCAGCTCCGAGGACAAGTCAGGATCTGGGAACATGTTATAGTTACACCAGCACTTCAGCTCACCATTTGAGGAGCAAGTGGTCACACGTATTAAAAATCACATTAACTGCATTTATAGCCACACATTCCCATGCTAAGACACGTGGTTTTATAATTCACAAAGCAATTACTTGAAACTTACATGATGATGCCCCAAGGACCCCACGTGACTCCTTTCTGGGTGGCCCCTCCAGTGACTGGGCTCACGGACCCTGTTCATTAGGTTGCAGGCAAGCCATTCTTATATTTAGAAAAAAACCACTTTTCTCTCCCCAAAGGTGGCCAGCAGGCTGAGGCTAAGCAAGAGAGTCCACACAGCCAACGCTGGGAGCCAGGGAGGAAGTTCAGTTGTGGAAACTGGCTCTGGCAAGAAATGAAAAAACCTGGATGCCTTCACCAACTTGACCCCAGAGCTACATTAAAGCCCCACATGGAACACCAAGTTTGTAGTGGGTCTGTTTTTAAAAGGACTCCAAGGCAGAGGGAACAAATTAAGGTCAAGGGGGAATTTACACCTAAAGCCAGCGAAGTACCCGCTGCAACTTGTATAAACCTCAGGTGTCAGGCAGAAGCCAGCTGCTACAGATCCAAGTCGTATGACCTGATGGGTAGGGGTGGGCCAGAGGCTGTGGGGGCTTCTTGGGTGAGAACCTTCTCTGTCTGCTGGTTATACAATCCTGAGACCCACACACTTGGAAGTGGATGGACCTCCTTATAGTCAAGGACAGGTCCCACTTTGGAGGCAACTGTGTCTGGGAGGGTGAGGTGAGCCTAGACTTCCTGCACTGCCGAGGACACCTCACAGGGCATCTGGCTCTACTGGCTCAGCGACATTCAGCAGGTGCCAAGGGCTTCAAGCAGGCAGGCCCCCAACCCCACTCCTGTTTATGGACAGAAAGTGAAGTGAAGCCACTCAGTCGTGTCCGACTCGTTGTGACCCCATGGACTGTAGCCTACAACACTCCTCCATCCATGAGATTTTCCAAGCAAGGGTACTGGAGTGGGTTGCCATTTCCTTCTCCAGAGGATCTTCCCGACCCAGGGATCGAACCTGGGTCTCCCGCATTGTTGGCAGATGCTTTACCATCTGAGCCACCAGGGAAGTGGACAGAAAACCAGAATCAAAACCTCTACTTATAGCCAAATAATCAATACCATTGAGGGCTCAAGCACCACAGGGTCCTCAGTCCTGCCAAGTGTCCTCAAGGCTGTCTCTGTCCCCACCAGCACCTCGGTCTCAACTCCCGCCTCTGCGCAATGACTGGCATTTTTTCTCCCCTGGTAATTTGAACATTTACTGAATGTTGGTTTACATCTTACAGTATTTTCCTAGCTTTGCATTGCAAATTACAAGAACCACCACTTCTGCAACAGCCTTGGCACTCATGCTACAGTCCTGGGTTTTCAGCTAGTCTGCTGTGTCCCAAACACGTGGGGACATGGGGCTCCCAATCCCACTTGTGATCACCAACCTGCCCAAGTCAGCAGACCCTCATTCTGTCATTCCCTTTATGCATGGAGGCCCCAGATCCCCCACACTCCTTTAAAGGCCAAAGGCTGACTCAGGAAGAGCCAAGTACTGCAATGTCTTGCCCCTTCCCACTCCCAGCTAGAGGGCAGAAATCCCACCCAAGTGAAGCCAATAAACCAATGGTCCCTCCCAGAGCCTCATGAGGGTGCCGAACTGCTGACAGCAAGGACAGCCATCCCCTGGACACTCCCAGGGGGCACAGGCCTGTGCAGTCGCCCTGGAGGAGCTTCTGGGCACTCAGAGGCTGGGCCCTGCCCCTTCGTCTCAAGCCACCAGGGGCACACACACAACACCTCTAGATTTGGTCTCATGTGTGAATGCTTCTTCCCAAAGAGAGCTCTGATGTGAGATAACCTGAGGTACAGCGACGAAGGGAGCACAGCAAGTGCACTGTTACCTGTTTCATTTATCTTGCTGAGTTTAAGAGCTTCTAAAATATGAATGGTGCTAATAATCTTCAAAAACAGACAAGGTCTCAAAATAAGCTATCAACATGGAGTGTTTGCGGTGCAAGTACCAAAAGCGTGCACCGAGGCTCCCAGCTCTGCCCTGGGGAGCAGCCATGGCAGACACCTCTGGGCAAGGCCAGGGTGGCTCTCACCACTCAGACCTCAGGGAAGTCTCTACCAGAGCCCATCAGCACCATGGAGGCCAGGACACACCTGGCAGCTCCCCGGAAGTGCTCCCAATTGTTTCTAATGTGGGTTCTGGGGCTTCTGAAAAGGGGATGTGGGGCAGGTGCGCCGGGGGGCCCTGGGGACCGTGCAGGGGGCGAGTCCTGGACCCAGGCATCAGTGCCTGGCCAAAGTACTGACAAGAAACACCTGCTTCTGCCCTGATGCTCCCACCTGACACTCCCCCTGCAACTAGGAAGGAGCAGGTGCTCTGACAGAGCACGCAGCAACTGCCTGCGTCCAGTACTTTTGCTGAAAGGGCCTCTGGGGCCCCTTGCACCTAACTAACTTACAGGTGTACAGAGGACATTTGTAGTTTATTAAAAGACTGCAAGAGTGCCTACGTGAGGACAGCTTTCCACATGACATCTACACTCCTTCACTTGGAAGGTGTCTGGGCACCACCCTGAGAATCACCATCGCTTGAGGCGGCCCAGGAATCTAAAGCACTAGGGTGACCCTGAAGGTCCTGGTCAAAACCCAGCCAGCAAGGATGGCCTTACCATCCGCAGCCTGGGATCACATGGGCAAGAACCTGGTGAGTCTCAGGGAGCAGACCCAGTCTGCTTTGTGTCTTCCTGCAATGAGATCCTCTCAGATTACCTGCTTCTAACACACTTCCTCTGCAGCCAACGTGGCCCTCTTGTGATCTCCAGACCACCACCAGGGTGGGAGGCAGCCCTGTGGACCAGGGCACACCCGCACGCACACCTACCTGCAGCGCGCGAAGCCACAGTGTTCGGGCTCCCACCTTTCTCACCTAAGCTGCTCTAACAGCGCACCAGAACCTTAACCGACTGTGTCCACGTGGTCTCCAACCCCTGGACTGTCCCGTAAGCACAGGGACAGAAACCCAGTGACCCCGCACACCTCGCAAGGGCCGTCGCATCCCCCGCCTCACAGGTGCCCCTGAGGGGTGCCCACAGGTGACACGTGCCAGAGACAAGCCCTCGGGGTTAAAGGGCAGCCACTGGGATGCAGTTCTTTGTCTTTCCTAAGGAGATCGTTGTACATCTGGTCATATGTGGTTTTGAAATCATAAACGTTCGGTTTGTCAGGTGCTGGTCCTGGAAGCTTCACGTGAGTTCCTGTTCCAAAGGACCGGACGCTGAATCCTCGTTTGCTGAAAGACACAAAAGGACAGAGAATCACAGTTGGATTAAACAAGACAGAAAATGCTAAAAGGGAATACGAAATGGACTCGAACAATTCTGTCTTTCTCAGAGAACATGTACCTCAGTTCTTTTTTTGATGTGAACCACTTTTAAAATCTTCATTGATTTTGCTAATTATCATTTCTGTTTATGTTTTGGATTCTTGGCCATGAGGCATGTGGGATCTAAACTCTCCTACCAGGGACTTAACACGCATCCCCTGCATTGGAAGGTGGAGTCTCAGCCACTGGACCACCAGGAAAGTCTATTTTTAAGTATTTTATACTCAAATCTTGCTATCTGTGAAAGCCAAGGACAGACACACAGTTGAGAGAAGATTTACCTAGAAAACCCTGTCGTCTGACTGTAGTGTGACTCTTAAAAGGAAATTGTTGCCCAGGTTCCCAGCTGCCCTGATGCCGGCTTCCCAGGACCTAGACAGAGGCCCCAGAGCCCCCAGGGCAGGAGAAGCACCCCCACAATGGCCTCCTGCCTCGAGGCAACGCTTGTGAGGCCTGAAGCAAGGGGACGGCTGAGTATCTCCTGATAAATGGTCAGGCAGGCAGCACCCACAAGTCGCACATGGCACCCACATGGCCCCGTGGTTGTCCTCACTCCAGGGGCTCTGCTGCAGACCTCGTGTCCTCTCAAACTCACAGGCTGGGAGTGCTCAAAGTGTCTGCGTGAAACAGCCTGCTCACCCTAATCTTGTGTTCACACACCGCCGCATGTCTGTGTGGATGCGTCCCTGCCCACCAACTTGGTAGCCGACCCCAGTACCGGCCGCGCTGATGTCCCCTTCACGGCGCTGTGGGCTCTGTGGCCACCTCTCAGTGTCTCAAGCTTTTTTGTACATTTTATTGTAACTCTGGGGTCTGGCTGCTTCTGGAGGGATTTTTGGTCGTCACAGTGGAAGGCCCACAGAAGAGCCAGTGCATCTGGACACTTGAGGCCCAGCACCCAGAGAAGTGCCAGCCTGCAGCCCCTCCCCCATGTGGGCATCCCTGCCAGTCACTCTCTGCTGAAAGGTGGATGGAGGAGGAAAACGTCACTGGGCCGTGGTGCCCATGGGGCGAGACCCACGGTCCCTCCCACTAGACACAGCAGTTCCAGAAGCCCAGTTGAGTCACTGTTCTCCCAGAAAAGCAGGAAGGACCTGCAGGTCACTCAGGGGTGCAACTGTGCAGATGAAGGGCCCAGGAGCACAGCCACCATGCTTGGCACCACAGAGCATCACGGGCATACGTTTTAAAAGCATCTCACTGGGTTTGTGTCAAACACCTCGCCAGAGCCCTCTGAGGTTAGTAAAAGCCGAGCCCTGTCCTTTCACCCCTAGAAGGCCCAAGCTGAGCCCCCACCCAAGCCCTGGACGCTGCCCATGATGGAGAACATGAACGACAGCAGAGATGACTGAGGAGTATACAGGGCCACGGCCACTTGGGATGTAAATGGAGCTCAAAGAAGGGTGGCTGGAGTGCAAGGGTCCCCAGCAGATGCCTGCAGACCGTGGCACCAGAGTCTGAACCCGTTTCCTCAGCAGGTCAGGAACGCACAACAGAAGAAATGTTTTCTGTCAGAGCACCAACAAGCTGGGGATGAAGGTCCCCCTGACAACAGCCCAGGGGCCACTCCCTCCCAAGATGGTGACAGAGATGGGTCACAGCCATGTCCCACAGGAACACACAGCAGGGGCCATGCTGGTCTTGCTGGCTTCACGATGGCTGTTACTCCACAAGCATTGCCCAAAACAATCACCTTATCCTCACAGAGCCAACTCTCCCCATCCCGGAAATAACCTGGAGGGAACAGGCCCACCAGCGAGGGATGTGTGCTGTGAGAAAACATGTACCCGCAGAAACACAGTCCCCGGGGATCTGGGGCTGACTCCAGTTCCCAAAGAGAGAGCCTAAGGTGTGACACCATCAGGAAGCAAGCTGGGGGGCTGCGTGAGCACAGCTGTTGGACAACCATCTAGGACCACCCTGGGTCTGTCCCAAAGCTGCACAGGTGTGCACAGAATCTGGGGAGAAAGGTCTGTCCTTTGGTGGCAGCCCTGATTCTTTTAAACATGTCATCTGAGACCAAATAATGATAAATTAATTATGGGAGAGTGCCTGTGAGGTCAGAGTAAGAAATCACGGTTGAGCCCACTTCTCTCAGCTAGCTATCTATGAAGTCGGCTCCAAAAGGAGTCCCAAAATCATTCTGGGGAACAATGGGAGAAATAATACGTTTCCCAACAAAGGTACATGAAAGATTCACTTAGACACAGCTCCTCCATCACTCTTAAAAAAAAAAAAAAAAAGTATCTCTATATCTTAGTCATTTCCTTGTGGTCATTCTTTTGAAATATTTATCCGTTACTAAAGAACTTATTTCATCCTGAAGCGTAGCTCAGATGGTAAAGCGTCTGTCTGCAATGCAGGAGACCCGGGTTCGATCCCTGGGTTGGGAAGATCCCCTGGAGAACGAAATGGCAGCCCATTCAAGTATTCTTAACTGGAAAATCCCATGGACGGCGGAGCCTGGTAGGCTACTGTCCATGGGGTTGCAAAGAGTCGGACACAACTGAGTGACTTCACTTCAAAGAACTTATTTACATGAGCCTAAAATCTCTTGAATCTGGAGCTTTCCCAGTGGCTCAGATGGTAAAGAGTCTGCCTGCAATTCAGGAGACCTGGGTTTGATCCCTGGGTCTGGAAGACCCCCTGAAGGAGGGCATGGCAGACCACTTCAGTGTTCTTGCCTGGAGAATTCCATGGACAGAGTAGCCTGGCAGGCTCATAGAGCTGCAAAGAGTCAAGACACGACTGAGCAACTAACACAACTCTTAAATCTAAGTTCAAATGTGTTAAAACGGGTCCAGGTACAACTACTCTTGAAACACATTAATGAAATACAGTGAACAAACCTTAATTTAGCCCAGCAGAAGCAAACAGATTATTAAAACCCCAATGGCTGAAGTTTTAAGGAAAACAATCACCATTTCTACTGGCAGTAGGTCTGTCTTAACACCTTGATCCAGTATTTTCTGGAGCTTGCTATGTGCTGGGATTCAGTAGCAATGGAGACCCAAACCCCCTCCTCAGATACTCTGGGAGCATGGCATAAAGGGACCCTCCAGGACCCAGGTGGCAGGAAGCACAGAGATAGCAAAGCCGTGGCACCAGGGGTGACAGCAGAGTGGAAAACAGGGTGCCCTGGGGGTCCCGACACACACTGTAGCCTGTAATGCAGACCCCAAATAGGACCCCAGGATGTGTCAGGTCGAGGCAGGGCAGGGCAGGGCTGCCACTGAAAAGCTGCCCACAGGGTTTCCAGGAGATGCAGAGGCCCCAGCACAGGGTCTCTTGTGCCCAACCACCCTGTTACTGCTGGGGCAGCAAGTCCAAGCTGCCTGGGTGGGTCATCTCCTCTCCTCCTCTCCTATCACAGAGGAGTCTGAGGTTGGAGTTAGGGTCCAAAGGAAACACTGTCCATATGCTAAAAGTAAATTACCCCAAAGATAACCTGGGCTAATCTTTCAGCTGGCTGACCCTTTCCAGGGTGTCTCAGAGGATGCCTGCTGGCGTCTGAAAGGCTAGGTGACCCTCTCTCCACTAGAAACTATCCGGCCAGTGGCGGGGCAGGGGTGCAGAGCTGTGCCCTCTCCTCACTGCCTCCCCAACTGCCTGAACAGTTAGTTACCCAAACATATTTAAAAACAAAGTGAAACCCCCCAAAAGAGGAATTCACTGGCAGAATTTAAACCACACACACAAAAAAAGAAATTTGGCTGTTCTTCCCCCAACAAAATGTTCAAAGTGGCAAAAAGGCTAGTTAGCAACAAAAGTGCTCTCTCCTACGCTCATGCAGCTGACAACACAGGCCCATCTTGTGGGACTGTGCAGTGACAATGTGTTTCTTACATAAAAGGACTGAGCGCTATAAAAGTATTCCTGACAACTAAAAAGCTTTAAGGGCCAATTATTTCGTATGTTAAATAAATCTTCCAGACAAGTTTTTATCAAACTTGTTTTTATAAGGGTATCAAAAAACTATCACTATCAGGGACATATACTTTAATTATGTTAAATATTAAGATACAAAAATGTTAAGTTAAAAAAAGATTACAGTATCATAGAAAATGCTGAATTTGGGGAAACAGAATTGTTTCAATCCTGATGTCTAAAGGTAAAATAATAAGTTAAAATGAACACTGATCATGAAAACACACAAATTATCAGCATAGGTTATGGGTTATAGGATTTTCCCTATTTTCTAGTGTACTTATTAACCTAATTCAAAGCATTATTTTGGCTAAGACTGAAATCCTAGACCACTGCCAAACTTCTGAAAGTACGACCTGTCTCTAAGTAGGACACAATGTGCTTACAATGATGTCACCTTTACTACAGATGAAATCACCCATGACTTAATCAGCCTAGTTTCTAGCTACACAACCACCCCATGTTTACCCAACACAAATCAACTGCTCACACACCATCACACTTCCAACATTTGCCTGCAATTTCACTGTGGTACAGCCGCAAGCCTGAGATCAACTTCCTGAAATGTTAACATTCCAGTAAAGTTGATGTCACCACTAGCAAAACACTTCTCAATAAATGTTTTCTAGGATTTATTTTATTCCTACCATCCCACAAGGTCAAGGAGAAACCAAGAGGCTTCTCAGCATGAGGTCACCATGCAGAGAGCTTGTGACAAACATAGTTTTCCCCAAGAGAGCTCCTGCTTGGATGTCCCTGCTGCAGGCCAGCTCTTCCTCCACTCTGACTTTTCCAAAGTCAACTTGCTCTTCCAGTCACTGCTGGCCTCCCCAGTGTGGGGGCCAGCACAGAGCAGGTTTTCAAGATCTAGCACTTGAGTCGTCCCAGCCCCAACACTGCGCTAAGCACTGTTTATCATAGTGAACCCATCCAACTATCTTTCCTTCTCTGGGCTCGACCTTTTCTCACCTACAGAAGGCTGGTGATGATCCTTAAGGGAGGGAAAATGTTTTAGCTGCTGGAGCTGATACTATGCTTGGTCTACCCAGCTTCATCTCAATCTTCAGATCCACACAGAAACCTACCTCCTTCCTGGTCTTAGTTCTGCCCCCTGAAGACAAAAAGCAAAAGACAACACAAAGTCCCTTAAGATCTATGAAGGCAAACGTGTCCCCTGTAGGCACCTCTTCTGCCATCCTCAAAGACACGATTTCAAATCCTTCCACCTCCCCCAAATGGTCTCCAGTTCATCTTCGCCAAGTGTACCCAGAAAGGAAATATAAAAAATGCAGCCCAAGGGGCCTTGGGCAGAGCTAGCCATCCTTCCCTGGTTTAGGACAAGACAAGGGAGAGTTCAGCACCAAAATGGGGAGTGTGCTGTGTCGAGTGGCCCAGGGTTCAGATCCAAGGCACCCCTGGGAGGAGGTCTGAGCACCTCCATCCCACTGTGGCAGGGTCCACGTGCTCCACTGAGGACACTGAGACTTGAGAGCCCCACCGCAAATCGGAGAATCACAGGGCCTCAGCTGCCTGCTGCATTCCCCACACCCTGGATCTGGATCCTTCTCCAGCCCATCAGATGTTATTTGTCCATCAGGACTGGAGCCCTGTTTCCAGAGCCTTGCTGTTACTCACAGCTGGGGCTTCTGGCTCTGGGTCTTATACCCTCACCTGTGTCAGTGTGGACATCTTAAGAGTTGTGAGGATGAAATGACATATGCATTTGTAAAGTACCTGGCACAGCGGGTCTCAAGAGATGACTCTAAACTTCTTTCTTCCACATTTGAAGCCTGTCTGCTTATCTTCCCCAAATCACACTACCCAGGAAGTCACGATTGAAAACAGACTGAGAATTCACTTCAGGAAGTTATACAAATCTTTCTTTAAAATTTGCTTTGAATTACTACAATTAAAAATATAGCTTCCAAATATCAACATGCCCCTTAACATCCAGAGATAGTCTGGAACAAAAAAGTAATTTAATTGGTACCAAAGGGACATCTTAACCTGCAGAGTACAAAGAATAGGAGGCTCTGTAGAAACAATCTTCCTACACTCCTTTTAAAAACCTAAAGGATTCCCAGGACTAGTATTTCAAACAATTTAGTCTCAAAAGATAAAAAAAGATTACCCTAGGGAAATTATGGCTACCTCTAGAAAATGCCAACCTTTGTTAACACTTGTATTCAACTTGTCAGAAAAATACAGCCTGAGCTGATTTTCAACAGGGCAAAAAAACGGATTTCAGTAATAAACAATCTAGCATGCATATTCCACTAACTACATTTGTTTGGTCTGAGGGTTAAGATTCCATGTTCCTGACGCAGGGGGCCAGGGCTGATGGCTGGTCAAGGAACTAGATCCCACATGCTGCAACTAAGACCCGGAGTAGCCTAAAAAACCCTACATTCCCTTTGACAGTTCATTTCAAAGTTTTCCTAAGCACAGTTTTATGCAGTTGTAACTAAACTGAAAACGCAATTTTCCCGTTTTCACTATCATACTTTTTTGTGGGCCATGCCAAGGCAGTAGGACCTTAGTTCTCTGACCAGGAATCATCGACCCTGTGCCCCCTGCACTGGAAGTGTGGAATCTTAACCACTGCTGCACCAAGGAAGTCCCTTATCATATCATCAAATACTTTTCTCAGTCATCTTTAAGGCCTGTGTCTCATGTCTCCACATATTCTATAAGCTCTCTAACTTGTAACAAAAGTCATCATATACATTACTTAAAGATGCTATTAAACCTTGTAAATTATCCAAATGGAGATATCATAAATTAGTTTCAAAAGTGAAAAATGACANTTAAGGCCTGTGTCTCATGTCTCCACATATTCTATAAGCTCTCTAACTTGTAACAAAAGTCATCATATACATTACTTAAAGATGCTATTAAACCTTGTAAATTATCCAAATGGAGATATCATAAATTAGTTTCAAAAGTGAAAAATGACATGAAAATTTGTTCAATCTCAATAGCAATTTTAAAACTAAAGGAAAGGCAAGGTTCTTATTTTGCTCCAGAAACATGAAAAGATGTAAATAATGTCCGTATTATGAGAAAATGGGAGTTCTGTAAATAGGCACTTTTCTGGAAAGCAGTCTGGCAGAATGTATGAAAATGTAAAATATGCCTACCTTTTGACTCAGCAATTCTACCTCCAGCAATTTATGGCAAGGAAATAACTAGAAGAGTGTACAGAGACATGAATGGCACAAGGATTTGGACATTATAAAACTGAGAACCCACCACATGTCTGTCACTAGGGATGATTACCAAAGTGACTACTGCACAGGATTGCTTGTGTATTCAGTTTTGAAACGACTGCCATTACTCAATCTGAACAGATGTTTAAATCCAGTATACTAAAATAAAAGCAGAAATGAACAGTGAAATCAAACTACATTCACATCCTGTGGAGAGATTACAGAACAGTATTTTGATCTCTCTTAAGTGTTTATGTATATACAGAAAACATCCAGAAAGAAGGATGTACACTGAAACAGTACTTCAAGTGATTTTTATCTTCTCCATCTTCTACAGCAAGGACGTTTTGCAACATGCAAACACTATTATTTTAAAAAGGAAGACAGTCCCCCAAATATAATCTTAGGAATTAAGATTCATATCTAATAACTTCACATTCATGAGGTAAATGCTGTATGTTACTCTAAACTTACCTCCTTTGGATCTCATTCGTGAGTAAACTTGAAAGACAGTAAAATGGCTAAAAGTACACAAGCATTCCTACTTGGTGATTATCTGCAGGGGCTCTTCTCCACCCTCCTTTCCACAAGAGTACCAAGGCTATACCATCTACTTCAAACTAAGGAAGGGCTTGTAATTTGCAGTGACTGAGGACTATCAGATAGGCAAAACTTTAGAAATGATTGAACAAATTTGCCAGAGGAAATTTAAAAACACCTCCTTTTTTAAGATTCCATCCCAACTGTGTTATGCAGAGAAGAGCTCAAAGAATCCAGAACCAGCCAGAGTCAGCAGAATGAGGTGGTCTCCAGGTCACTCGTTATTCTAAATGAAGATATTAAATTTCATTTTCCTTGAATAATTTTCCAGGAAGGTGAACTCTGCAGTCTTTTCTTTACATTTACCACTAAAATTGGTGACTGAACAGATATACGCAGTTTGGGGATCAGATCAAGCACACTGTAATCCTCGGACTTTCCAAATTTTAAAACAACTTTAATTTAAAAAATTCTAGTTTAGAAACAAATTCCACATTAATTCGTTAGGTTCCAAGCATACCACACTCGACCAAAAAAACACATTAACTGAATACTATGGATAGTGTGATAGATCTTAGGTTAGAATTTAACTCCTAACTAGCAGATCATGGACACCTGGTTATGTCCACCTTCATAAAGAATGAGGGGTGCAGGAAAACTGATTTCACTGGGAGAGTCAAAGCTGACTGCGGCGGTAGGGGAGCAAGGCATGGTTGCCCTTTAATGTCCAAGTAAGCAAACTTCGAGAGAAAAAGCAATTTCAACTTTATTTTACTATCACAGATGACATGTACACCTAACTTTTTAACTGTAACACAGGGATCAATCTCACATTCTGTGAAGTGCTTTTGAACGAAAAAAACTATCAAATGGGAATAAACTTTTATTAAACGTACACGACAGAGTCGCAAAAAGGGAGTTACCACTGAAATATAAACTAAAAGAGTGAAACCAAATTCACGTGTGGTTCAGAAATTGTCGACTGGAGATTTTCCAAATGAGAAAGGAATTCTTTGCATGAGACTTGAAAAATGTAAACAGGAATAAACACACAAATGCATTAAGTTAATACAGGCCACTTCCGTGTTTTTAACGACTTGTTCTATCCTGAGGTTCTCTTGTGTAAAGTTTTCCACGTTTGATACAAGGCGACACGCCCTGGACAGAGCCGGCCAGTCCTCTCGTGGACCCTAAGTTTCGACTTGAAACTTACCACCTCACTGCAGAGGATTTAAAGGAGGTCACTGTTTTCAGATACAGATGTGAGTACTAAGGAGACATGAACAGCATAAGCCTTTCAGGTTTCCTAGCAGTTTTCGAGGTTCCCGTGATCCGGAAACATTTCGGCTCACATTCTGAATTTTTCCTGACACTAGGCACACATACGGGAAACCAGACGAACCGAGCTTTCTCGAGTCCTCGCAGCACACGGCCCCGGAGNGCATAAGCCTTTCAGGTTTCCTAGCAGTTTTCGAGGTTCCCGTGATCCGGAAACATTTCGGCTCACATTCTGAATTTTTCCTGACACTAGGCACACATACGGGAAACCAGACGAACCGAGCTTTCTCGAGTCCTCGCAGCACACGGCCCCGGAGGCAATGAGGCCGGACGCGGCGCGGCCTCTCGGCCGTCCTTCGGGAGCCGCCGAGTACTGCCCGCCTGGGAACCCGGGATGCCCAGCACCGGTCAGGGAGAACCGGGGCTGGTAACCGCCGCCACCCAGCACGGGTCGGGAGCCGGGATTGCCCGGCACGAGTCAGTCCGAGCCCAAGATACGGGGCCGCCGCCCAGCATGGACCGGGGAGGGCCGGGGCCAGCAACTGCGGCCGCCACCACCCAACACGGGCCAGGAATCGGGACCGCCCAGCACGGGCCGGCTAGGTCCGAGACTAGGAACCAGGACTGCCCATCACGGGCCGGGGCCGGAAGGACGGCCAGTCGGCCGGCGTCCGTGGGGCGCGCTGGGCCGGGGCGGAGGCCCCAACTACCTGAGGATGTTGTGCGCCTCCATGCTCCGGTTCTGGTTGCTCGAGCACACCACCGCCACCCGCAGTGGCGACGACGGCATGGCGGCAGCCGCACCGTCTGCGACTCCCGCTTCGGGACTCCCACCCAGCCGCGCCGCTTCCGCACGAGCAAGATGGCCGCCTCCACTCCCGGAAGTCATGACGCGGAAGCGGGGGCGCCGGCGACGTAGCGCGTCAGGACGCGCGGCGGGGGCGTCTGTGCGGCGTCCAGGCAGCCTACCCACACCGCTCCCGACCGCTGGGCCTCGTACCGAGGGAGGCACCACCCCCCGCTGGATGGCCTTCGAGCGTGAGGGCCAGGGCCTGCACTCTGTCCGGCGCCTGGAACTGGCGTCCTGACGTCGCAAGCCGCCGTCGCCGGGACTGACCCGCGGGGCGACGCGCCGACAAAAGTGACGTCACGCGCGCCCTCGCAGTCGCCGGGAGTGACGTACGAGGCGCCGCGGCAACTGGGACGTACGCTGAAGGTTGCTGGTCTCCGTGGGCTTCCCTCTTTAGTGTGAAGTCGACCCCGGTTGTTTTCACACCTGCCGCCGTCCCTCCACCGCTCTAGGCCGAGCCCCGCGCCCCTTCTTGGATGACTGCCCCAGCTTCTTACTAGCCTCTCGCAAACACCAGTGCGTGGGTGTCCTCTGAAAACCCTGCAAAGTTTGACATTTAAGTGAAGTTGTGAAAGTATTTGCAAAGACAATTAGAAATGAGACGTAGGAGGTGTGAGGAGACCTCCTGGGTTGGGAGAGCAAATTGACTTAAATCCTTGGGTTTGTTTGGAGACACTGGCACAGTCTTTAAGAATCTGCCTGCCAATGCAGGAGAGGCGGGCTCGATCCCTGGGTGGGGAATGTCCCCTGGAGTAGAAAATGGCAACCCACTCTAGTATTCTTGCCTGGAAAAATTCGACAGACAGAGGAACCTGGAGGGCTACAGTCCATGGGATCGCCAAGAGTCGGAGGTGACTGAGCACGCACGCAGTGCGGACCAGACATGATATGACGGTGAAACTAGTCAACTCGGTTTTGTCCTCCAGCCGCTTGGAGTGGCCACTGAGTTGATGTTTTGTAATACATGCGCAACAAAGGGAGGGGGCAAGGGAATGGCGATGCTCCACTATGGATCCAGAAGTGATGAGAAAGGAGGATGTGAAGGGGTGGCAGCAGTGAAAAGGTACTGTGTGTTCTGAATTGGGGATCCCGATGGAAAAAATGTCACTGGAGCCAAACAGAGGTAGAAGGTACTGTGTTTTCTGAATTGGGGATCCTGATGGAAAAAATGTCACTGGAGCCAAACAGAGGTAGAACAGGATGCTTGAAACAGCGTGTGGGGCGGGGGCCGCATTTTATATCTCTGTAGACTGTGTGACCATGGGCACCAGTAGAAGATAATCTTCCTGTTGGAGAGGGAGAAACTCAGAAACCAGGGCAGTGAGTAACCACCCTTACTGATGCTCCAGTGTCCTGTAATTATTACTGATGTTTTCACGGAAGAAACTAGGCTGAGAACCACACCCTTAGAGTATTTAAGGACCCTTGAGCATCGTGTGGGGGAGGGACAGTGCATGACTGCAACAAGGAATCATTTACTTGGAAAGACCCGGTTGAGGGGCGGGGGCTGTGAGGGACGAATCAGGAGGAATGAGGGCTCCTCTGCTCTCTGTGTATTTAAATGTACGTATAGCATAAGTCTAGGAGGACAGAACACTGAGGCAGTGAGAACAGGGGCAGTAGGGTTATGCGTACTTTGAATAAAGCACCCTTGACTATGTAGTTTATGTGTTTCTCTTTCAGTTCAGTCAGTCGCTCAGTGGTGTCCGACTCTTTGTGACCCCATGAATCGCAGCACGCCAGGCCTCCCTGTCCATCACCAACTCCCGGAGTTCACTCAGACTCACATCCATTGAGTCAGTGATGCCATCCAGCTACACCCACCACAAATAATAGTGCTGTTTACATTTTGAAAACAACACTCCCCACCATGTGCTTTTGCAATGTAATTCAAAGACATTATGGTCTGACCATTCCAGTGCAATAGTGAGCTCTCCTACCTCACATTTCCCAGCTTCCTGTTTAGAACTTAAGGGACTACCAGCTGAAAACTGCCTGTCCATTACCTTTTTTACCTCCGCATAAGGCAACCTCACCTCAGGTCTTAGTCCAGGCCCTGAGAGTTGCAGACAGATGTCATGGGCTTCAGGAAAGCTCACCCTCGTCGTCGTTTTCTCTCCCTGGCCTTTCTGTGCTCCCAATAGCACCCTCAACTTGCTCTTGTGGCTCTGTACAGTTTTTAGCACTCTGTGCTTCTTTCCCACTGCTTTCACAGACTCAGCTGAAAAAGGGCTAGGGCCTCCTTTTCCAGCCAAGATGGCTGTGTTGCATATGCCCAGTGTATTTAGAAATATCATTCCTCTGGAGACACCAGTTGTTCATCTAGCAGATACCTGAGGGGGAAGGTGCCCAGGTGGGTGACAGAGCACTCTGTGAACTGTCTGTGCTTAGGCTACCAGCATCCTTTTGAGTTTTAATTTTATACGTTCGTGGCATGGGAACCCCAAGCTGAAATAAAAAGTAGACTTAGTCTTGGACCATTGGAATCCCCAGGGCCCCAGTATAAACAGGACCCAATGTTCCCTTAGGACATATCCATTACCAGGGTCACATGGGACAAAGAACACTCCATGAGCAAGTATTACCAATAAAAGATTGAAAGCAGGATGAGCTCCCACAGGGTAACTTACATACTCATCAAGCAGGATAATTAATTCCTCAAGAGTTGGAGAATATAGAACAACCTGAGATGGATAAATAAGACAATTTAATGACATATAACTAGACATTTAGAGGGTAGAGTTTGACGAGTTCTGACATATGTGTACATCCATTTGCCAATAGTAACAATGGCTTCACTGGCAGTCCAGTGGTTAAGATTCTGCCTCCACAACAGGGGACATAGGTTCTGTCCCTGGTAGGAGAAGGTCCTGTATGTCATAAAACAAATACAATGGTAACATGCATCACCCTCAACAATTGCCTATACCCCTCTGGAATTCCTCCTTGGGCTCCCCTCCACCTGCCCCCCCATCTCATCAGGTGACCACTGAGCTGTTTCCTGTTGTATAGATTAGTTTGTATTTTCTAGAATTTTACATAAATGGAATCATAGAGTATGTACTCTCCTTATTGTGTGGGCGGCAGTCTGACTTCTGTCACTCAGCATATTCATTTTGAGATTCACCAATAATATTGCACATATAAATAGTTGGTTCATTTCTGTTGCTGAGAAGTATTCCAGTGTATGGGTGTTCCCCATTTCATTTATCCATTCACCTCTTGATGGACACTTGGGTTGTTTCCAGCTTCTAGCTACTACAATTAAAGCTGCTGTGAACTTCCATGAATGAAACTTCATATGAACATATTCTTTCATATCTCTTCAGTTAATGCTTGAGCACAGGATGATTAGATCACATGTTCAAATGTATGTTTAACTTCTTAAAGAACTCCTGCCAGATTGTTTGCAAAGCGGATGTACTATTTTACATTCCCACAAGCAGTGTTCCAGTTTCTCCACATCCTTGCCAGCATTTGATGTGATTAAAAATCTTTTCAGTTTTAAATGTTTTTAATAGCTGATGTCTCATGGTACCTCAATGTGTTTTTAACGTATATTTACCTAATTACTAATGAAATGTAGTATAGTTTCAGGTGCTTATTTGCTGTTGTCATGTCATCTTTGATGAGATGTCCAAATCATTTGTGCATTTAACATTGTGTTGTAATTAAGCTGAACTGTGTGCTCAGTCACTTTAGTCATGTCCAACTCTTTGCAGCCCTCTGGACTATAGCCTGCCAGGCTCCTCTGTCCACAGGATTCTCCAGGCAAGAATACTGGAGTGGGTTGCCATGCCCTTCTCCAGGGGATCTTCCCAACCCAGGGATTGAACCAGGGTGTCTGGTGCAGTCCCTGCAGGTGTCTTGTGTCTCCTGCATTGCAGGCAGACTCTTCACACTAACCTGCTTGGGGAACCCCAATTAAGTTATGTGTGTATATATATATTTTCTAGATATGTGATTTATAGATGTTTTCTCCTTGCAGTTTCTCTTGTTCTCTGATCAGTGTCTTTCAAAGTCAAAAGTTAAGTTCGATAAAGTATAATTTATCAATTTGTTCTTTTATAGATTGCACTAAAATATCTGCTATGAAAAACATACTGATGGGATTAATGGTAGATTAGATATTGAAGAAGAGAAGGGTATTAAATATAAGATATACAGATAGAAAGTATAAATGAAACAAAAAATGAACAGAATATCAGTCAGGTATGGGGTAGCCTCCAGCAACTGCTATACATGGAATCAGTGTCCCCTATGGGTGGGTTGGCACTCTGGTTGTTAGTGACACTGCTCCTGGCCCTGCTTGAACTCGGGAATTTTGCTTCTGATTCCATTTGTTGCTTCCTTTGTTGGCCCGGTGATTCCCTCACACACACCAGTCGGTCCTAAGCTACAGATCTTCACTTCCTCTTCCTTCCAATTTCTGCCCCTCAGTCTCCAGCCATCTTGGCCTCCCAGAGCCATCCACTCAAGTCAGGACAGTCCTGGACTCTGCCTGAGTCTCTCCTCTACGCTCTGCATCCTGAAAGTCCTCCAGACGGTAAGCTGGAACAGTCACAGAACTCAGTCCATCTCTTTCCTTTCTCATTAGGGGTCATGGCCCTTCATTGCGTGATAGCCAATGTATTTAGAACTGTTTCACATATTTTGTATGGGTTTTTAGTTGCTTCAGGTAAAAGAGTAATTCTGATGCCTGTCACTTCATTTTGGCCAGCATCATAAGTCTCACTAAATCCATTTTAAAGAGTGAAATGTGGAAACTCACCCTACAGATGTTAAGATTATGATAAGACTAACAGAGTATGACAATAGGAAAAGACAATCAGATCAATGCACGTGTGGGGATGTGGTATGTGATATGGGGCTATCCACATACTGGAAAAGGATAGATTGTTTGTGCAGACCAGATCGGGGTACTGATATAAAATGTTGGATCCCTACCTCACACCATATACAAAGATGCCCTCTAGGCAACTAAAGACATAAACAGAAAAAGTGAAGTCATAAAGCCAGTTGAAAGAAATATTTTATGGGGACCACTTACATATTCTTTGGGTATGCAAGAATTGCTTGAGACTTAAAAAAAATACAACTTACAGGGGAAAAAGGATAGGTCTGATATCATCAAAATTAAGGTTATGTTTTCAACAAAGGACACTACTGACAGTGTTAACAGTATCAGTTCAGTTCAGCTCAGTCGTGTCCGACTCTTCGTGACCCCATGAATCGCAGCACCCCAGGCCTCCCTGTCCATCACCAACTCCCGGAGTTCACTCAGACTCACGTCCATCGAGTCAGTGATGCAGGAGAAAATATTTGTGACAGCTAAATGGTCAAAGGTATGTATCTAGAACTATGCTGTTCAGGACAGCCCCCACTAAACATATATGGATATTTAAATTTAACACTTAATTAAAACTATGATGCAATTTCTCAGTTACACTAGCCACAGTATCCACAATGACTGATAGCTACTGACTGGTGACCACTGTGATTGAATTGTGTTCCTCAAAAGAATAAGTTGATACCCTAACTCCTGTTATCCGTGGATGTGCCCTTATTTGAAAATAGGGGTCTTTGGACTTACCTGGTGTCCAGATGGTTTTAACCATCCATTTTTAACCGTCCAGTGGTTAAAAATCCACGTGCCAATGCAGGGGACATGGATTTGATCCCTGATCTGGGAAGATTCCATATGCCAAAGGACACCTAAGCCTGTGGGTCACTACTAGTGAAGCTGGAGTGCCTTAGAGCCTCTGCTCTGCAACCAGAGAAGCCATTGCAATGAGAAGCCCATGGACCTAGCCCTGCTCGCTGCAACTAGAGAAAGCCCACATACAGCAACGGAAACCCAGCACAACAAAAAATAAACATTTTTTTTTAAAGGGTCTTTTGCAGATGCAATCAAATTATAACGGATTAAAGTGAGCAATAATACAGTGAGTGCTATTATTGCTCTCTNAGGGTCCTGAGAGAGCAACTGGCGTGGAGCCCCTCAGACTCTGAGCAAGGAGGGTCATGGGATGAGCAGGTGACCAAGCCGTTTGGGTTGTCCGAGCAAGAGAGAGTCAGGGCGGCAAATGCTCTCCTGCGCCTCTGTGTTCATGGGAACCACACTCTCCACAGCCTTGGCACCCCGGGCTGGGTCCTCTCTTCCTGGGGCCAGCCTCTGTTCATGCCCCAAAGGACCACAGATCGACTGCTCCTGCAGGGTGGGGTGGGGACCTGACATCCAAGGAAGGGGGCCTTTTTTGGGGTGCAGTGCTCTCCTCTCGGCAGATCTGGGCTCTGAGAAAGTTGTCAAGCCCAGGTTGGCCTCTGTGGGGCCATATTTCTCATGATGTGGCCAGACACCCTCCTCCCCTGTAGGACCCAAAGGTGCCTCTGCCACTGGCCGGACAGCCCAGGCTTCTGTGCGGCCTTTGGGGCCCCCCAACAGCCCATCCTCAGCTGGTGACCTGAGGGAGACCACCCGCACCTTGCGGGGAGGGAGAATGGAGGGGACACTAGAGAGAGGACCCCCACACACCACCACTGGGTGTGTCGAGAGCCTCTGCACAACTCACTGCCCCCTTTGCCTTTGCAGCAAGGGGGCTGGGGCAGCCCTGGCACCCACCCACCTAACCTCTGCACCCAGCCCCAGATGTCTCCCTACCCAGAGCCTCTGCTTCTCTGCTCCCTGAGGACAGAGATGAGCTGGGAGGCTGCAAACATGTCCCCAGGGCGGTGTGGCAGTGGACTGGTGCCTGTTTTCTCACCTGCAGAGGCGGGGGGTAAGTTCTGGCCTCCAGGAGCCCCTACCAGGGAACTGGCCCGCAAGACTTGGAGCTTGGAATGGCTGGCTTCTCCGGGCCTCCAACGATTCTATCAGAGGACAGCACATCGTGGACTACTGGGGCAGACCCGGTTCCTGGGCTCCCAGGACATGCATGACGGACCTGGCCTGGGACCTGGCTCCCTTCTCTCCCTAGAGTAGACAAACGGAGAGCCGGCAGTACGCGGGGCAGCAGTTTGCCTGATCACGAGCTTGCCTGAGTGACCAAGCTTGCCTGATCACGAGCTTGGCAACTGGCAGAGAGGCAGAACTGAGGCTTCGGGGTTCCATGAGCCTGGGATGTGGGGCAGGTCCCACGCGAGGGTCTTCCCTTCCCGCAGGGCTCCTGTGGGTCCCTCCTCCCAGAACAGATCAGCACAGGCATCAGCAATATGGCAGTTTCTGCTGGAAGCACAATGAATTGAGCAAAAAGAGGTGTTGAGCAGAGTGGAGACGGCCTCCAGTGAGGAGGCCCATGTGTGAAGTCACTCAAGTTCTCTTTGGCCTGTTTCTGCTTTTGCACAGAGACCCTCTGGGAGCCCATTGTGGCCGGGGGCCCCAGGGAGGCTGACGAGGGCCGAGCCTCACTGATCAGCCTGGGTTCAGGGCATCAGCAGATCTGCGGGCCCTGATCAGCCTGGTCACCCTACTGGCTTGAAACTATTCAGGTGTCCTAGGAAGTCATCCGTCTTGTTTATGTTTCCAGACTTATCGGCATGAAAACTCACAGTGCTTTCGCTCCTGCAAGAGATGTAATTATGTTGTTTTTCACTCCTAACATAAAAGAGAAAGGTACCACTCACTATGTATGGCATGTGTTTAGAAAGGGTCTGCTTTGCCCTTCACTAATCTCAGCAAAATGTTAACCAGGGCGATCCAGCCTCTGACCAGCTTAGTTCCCAGCTGCTGGGGCAGGGGTCGGGGGAGAAAGTTTTAAAAAGGCAGTGGGAGGGAGGCTCGGCCGCCCCTGACCTGCTGCGTCCTCAGAATTTCTGATTCTGAGGACATTCATGTTCCTCCTCTCCAGTCAGTGTGGTGAACGGGGAGAGACTTCTGTTCTTCTGGTACTGTAAAGCTGCCCCCAATCCCCGGCTGCCTGCAGGTGGCACAAAGGCACCTCCGCAACACCTGGACTTTCAAGAGTGGACCCATGTCTCCCCAGATTCAGCCTCCTGATTGGGGCTTTGCCCTGATAACACTGAGCTGACGTCTCTCAGTGTGATGAGTCGGCCTGGTTTCTGTGGGCGTCCACCTCGCTACTCCATGGCCAGGAACGAAAGGGTGACAGTGCAACCCTCAACCTCATCTTTAAATTCTTGCAAACTAGATCTCGGCTTCAAGTGTAGCTTTAGCCACAGGTGAGTATGTGAACAGAGGGCGATCTCCTTGCTTTTGATGAGTATGTGTGTGTTAATCACTCGGTCATGTCCGACTCTTTGCTACAGTCCCCATGGACTGTAGCCCACTAGGCTCCTCTGTCCATGAAATTCTCCAGGCAAGAATACTGGAATGGGTAGCCATTCCCTTCTCCAGGGGATCTTCCTGACCCAGGGANATGTGTGTGTTAATCACTCGGTCATGTCCGACTCTTTGCTACAGTCCCCATGGACTGTAGCCCACTAGGCTCCTCTGTCCATGAAATTCTCCAGGCAAGAATACTGGAATGGGTAGCCATTCCCTTCTCCAGGGGATCTTCCTGACCCAGGGATCAGACTCAGATCTCCTGCATTGCAGGCGGTTTCTTTACGTCTGCCACTAGGGAAGCACTTTTGATGAGTATATGAATCTCATATTAGGAGATGCAGAAGAGATTCATTCACAATTAAAGTCAAGGAAACAACAAGGTGAATCATGCTTGAAGAATATAACATTACTCTGCTCCAAAGTGTCTCCAACCAGAAATTGTCAACGAAGTGAGAAATTCTTGGGAATGTGAAACAGTTTTTTTAGGCATCTGAAACATTTACTCATATTGTTTATTTTACTGCTGCATGGTTGATTTACGGTATTAGTTTCAGGTGTACAATACAATGATTCAACATTTTAATGGATTACACTCCATTTAAAGTGATTACAAAACAATGGCTATATTTTCCTGTGCTGTATAGTAAATCCCTCATGCTCATCTATTTTTATACACAGTAGTTTGTATCCGTTAATCCTATACTCCTGTCTTGCCCCTCTCCCTCCCTTATCCCCACTGGTAGCCATTAGTTTGTTCTCATACATGTGAGTTTGATTCTGTTTAAATGTATTCGCTACTTTGTTTTATTTTGAAGTTTCCATTTACAAGGGATTCCCTGGTGGTCCAGTGGTTAGGACTCAGTACTTTCACTGCGGGGACCCAGGTTCAATTCCTGGTTGGAGAACTAAGATCCTGCAAACTTCACGGCCAAAAAAAGGCATCACATATAAGTAATAACATGTGGTATTTGTCTTTTCCTATCTGACTGATTTCACTAAGCATAGTAATCTCTATGTCCATCCACATTGTTGTAAATTGCAGAATTTCAGTCTTTTTATGGCTGAGTAATATTCCATTGAGTATATATACACCATATTTTCTTTTTAAAATATTTATTTATTTACTTGGCTGTGCCAGATCTAGTTTGTGGCATGCAATCTCTTAGCTGTAGCATGTGGTATCTAGTTCCCTGAACAGGGTTCAAACCCAGACCCCCTGCACTGGGAACTCCGAGTCTTAATCACTGGACCACCAGGAAAGTCCTCAGTATACCACATCTTCTTTATCCTTTCATTTGTTGTTTTTTCCCCAACAAAAGGTCTTACATATTTTACTATGCCAAAGCACTAGTGCAGAAATACTGATGCAAAGAGAAAAATCATTTCCCACTAAAACTCATCCAGCTTTTCAGACAGTAGTGATGTTCTCAGAGTGATACAGTAAAATGCAAGTGACCGTGACCTTGACACAGCATAAATTTGTGGCACCTCCCATGGGGGCTCCTTATAGACCCAGCCTGGTTCTTCTCCAATGTCTTCTCTTGTAGTTGTACCTGATTTTATTACCAGTTTTCATTTAAATCCATTGAGGAATGGGACAATCCTGCTTTCGCTTCTTGTCCTGGAATTACGTGATCCTGAAAGTCTTGTGAGAAGACCTGGCAAGGAGTAAATTCAACCCTGAAAGGATATGGCAGAGAAGAGACAAGATCCATTCATCTGTTGATGGACACAGATCCAAAACACTTATTCATATGGTTTTGATCATGCTTATGTCAAATGAAAACAAACGCTATGGAATTGTTTTTATTTTTTTAAAAAGAAAAAGAGTAAATCATCTATTATTTCTTATGGGCAACTCTGCGATTTCTTAGTGAAACCAGAAGAAAGCTCTGGAATTCCTTCTTTTCTTTTTGTGCAAAAAGTTATGCCAAATCTCACAGTTTTGTTGGTTTCCTTAGAGTCAAAAGTCTGTTTTCTTTCATACTAACACGCTCAGATGTTTTCTTGGAAATGTGATTAGGATTAATCCTCCAGACACATTTCTGGGTCAGCTAGCTGGGCTTTCCTGTTCATTCCGTGTCCCCAGTTCCTTCCTCTGTAAACCTGCAGCCCGAGTACTTCACAGGCAGAATCTACTCACTTGACATGTAGTTATTTTAAAAGTGCTAGGCCCCCACTGGGCTGGGAGAAATGGGAATGAATGAATACGGAATCCTGCCCTCTAAATAAACGGTGTCCTCAGCCTCATCCCCTACCCTGACCTGCAGCTGACCTCACATTCTGCTTGGGTCCACTCCTCCCTGCCTGTCCCCTTCTCCTGCCCCCTCCTCCAATGGCACATCCTGGGGCTCAGCCCCTCTTATGGTCCCCCTTTAAAAAATTATTTGCTTATTATTTTTGGCTACCCTGGGTCTTCGTTGCTGCTTGCGGGCTTCCTGTTGTAGAGAGCTGGGTTTACTATTCCTTGGGGGCGCCGGCTTCAGTAGCTGTGTCTCGTAGGATTTGTTGCTCCACTGTATGTGGGATATTCCAGGGCCAGGAATTGAGCCCATGTCCCCTGCATTGGCAGGTGGATTCTTAACCAATGGACCACCAGCAAAGCCCTGTGGTTTTGATTTCATTGCATTTGGGTTTGCTGTTTCTCTCCTGTTCTTTCTCTCATTTTGGCCATGCATTTAAAAGGAAGCTTTCTGTGTTTCATACAGATTTTCCACCTTTTAATGAGAAAGACTTTCCAGTGATTGAAAACACCTCGTTGCTAAAATGGGGCTCCTCCTTCCTTTTTTTTTTTNATAATGAAGGTGCATGATTTGACCTTTAACGTGATTGGTGCAACTATGGAAAGTCCCTCCTAAAACCCCCATGCTTGTCTATATAACCTGGGAGCTTGCAACAATAAAGCGGAACTGTTCAGACAGAACCCCTGTCACACCTGATTGTCTCTCGCTTGCCGAGGGGCTGGGTGGCGGACAGCAGACTCACCTTTCCTCGAGATCCCTCAGCTTTGCTGAGGGAAGTTCCATTGCCTCTCTCTTTCTGTGGGGTGCCCCCCGCAACCTTCAGTCTGTATGTGTCCCTTGGTTTGAGGTAGGTCTCTTGTAGACAGCATATATAGGGGATTTGTTTGTGTATCCATTCACCCAGTCTTTGACTTTTGGTTGAGGTATTCGACCCATTTACATTTAAGGTAATTATTGATAAATATGATCCCATTGCCATTTACTTTGTTGTTTTGTGCTTGAGTTTATAAATCTTTTCTCTGTTTCCTAGGTAGAGAAGATCCTTCAGCATTTGTTGAAGAGCTGATCTGGTGTTTGCTTGACTGTAAAGCTTTTGATTGCTCCTTCATATTTGAATGAGATCCTTGCTGGGTATAGTAGTCTGGATTGTAGGTTTTTCTCTTTCATCACTTTAAGTATGTCCTGCCATTCCCTTCTTGCCTGAAGAGTTACTATTGAAAGATTAGCTGTTATCCTTATGGGTATCCCTTGTGTGTTATTTGCTGCTTTTCCCTTGCTGCTTTTAATATTTGCTCTTTGTGCTTGATCTTCATTAATCTGATTAAAATATGTCTTGGGGTTTTTCACCTTGAATGTATCCTGTTTGGGACTCTCTGGGTTCCTTGGACTTGGGTGGCTATTTCCTTCCCCATTTTAGCGAAGTTTTCAGCTATTATCTCCTCAAGTATTTTCTCATGCCCTTTCTTTTTGTCTTCTTCTTCTGGAATTCCTATGATTCGGATGTTAGGGCATTTAACATTGCCCCAGAGGTCTCTAAGGGTGTCCACACTTCTTTTAATTCTTTTTTTTTTTNAGATGATGTTGTGAAAATGTTGCACTCAATATGCCAGGAAATTTGGAAAACTCAACAGTGGCCACAGGACTGGAAAATGTCAGTTTTCATTCCAATCCCAAAGAAAGGCAATGCCAAAGAATGCTCAAACTACTGCACAATTACACTCATCTCACACACTAGTAAAGTAGTGCTCAAAATTCTCCAAGCCAGGCTTCAATATTATGTCAACTATGAACTTCCAGATGTTCAAGCAGGATTTAGAAAAGGCAGAGGAACCAGAGGTCAAATTGCCAACATCTGTTGACTCATGGCAATGAGCTCTCAAAAAAGGAGGAGGGTCCCAGGAAAACATCTACTGATGTTTTATTGACTATGTCAAAACTTTTGACTGTGTAGGTCACAACAAACTGTGGAAAATTCTTCAAGAAATGGGAATAACAGACCACCTGACCTGCCTCCTGAGAAATCTGTATGCAGGTCAGGAATCAACAGTTAAAACTGGACATGGAACACCAGATTGTTTCCAAATAGGGAAAGGAGTACATCAAGGCTGTATCTTGTCACCCTGCTTATTTAACTTAGATGCCAAGTACATCATGAGAAATGCTGGACTTTATGAAGCACAAGCTGAAATCAAGATTGCCAGAAGAAATATCAATAACCTCAGATATATGCAGATGACAACCACCCTTATGGCACAAAGCAAAGAACTAAAAAGCCTTTTGATGAAAGTGAAGGAGGAGAGTGGAAAAGCTGGGTTAAAACTCGACATTCAGAAAACAAAGATCATGGCATCTGATCCCATCACTTCATGGGAAACAGATGGGGAAAATTGAAAACAGTGACAGACTTTATTTTGGGGGGCTCCAAAATCACTGCAGATGGTGACTGCAGCCATGATATTATAAGATGCTTGCTCCTTGGCAGAAAAGTTATGACAAACCTAGACANCCCATCACTTCATGGGAAACAGATGGGGAAAATTGAAAACAGTGACAGACTTTATTTTGGGGGGCTCCAAAATCACTGCAGATGGTGACTGCAGCCATGATATTATAAGATGCTTGCTCCTTGGCAGAAAAGTTATGACAAACCTAGACAACATATTAAAAAGCAGAGATATTGCTTTGCCAACAAATGTCTGTCTAGTCAAAGCTATGGTTTTTCCAGTAGTCACGTATGGATATGAGAGTTGGATTATAAAGAAAGCTGAGCACTGAAGAATTGATGCGTTTGAACTGTGGTGCTGAAGAAGGCTCTTGAGAGTTCCTTGGACTGCAAGGAGATCCAACCAGTCCATCCTAAAGGAAATCAGTCCTGAATACTCACTGGAAGGACTGATGCTAAAGCTGAAGCTCCAATACTTTGGCCACCTCATGCAAAGAACTGACTCATTGGAAAAGATCCTGATGCTGGGAAAGATTGAAAGTGTGAGGAGGCGACGACAGGTGATAAGGTGGTTGGATGGCATCACTGACTCAATGGACATGAGTCTGAGTAAATTCCGGGAGTTGGTGATGGACAGGGAGGCTTGGCATGCTGTAATCCATGAGGTTGCAAAGAGTCAGACATGACTGAGTGACTGAGCTGAAGTGTACTTAAGAGCCACAGCTTCTGCAGGGGAATCTGTGTGGATGTGTCTATGAGCAGGTGCATCTATGTTTATACTGATGTACTCTTTCTGTTAATATATTGATTGACCCAGCACCTTTATTTTGGCACTCACATTCCTCTGCCACTGATTCACTCTTATTGACACTGATTCTGAGCAAAGTTGCCCTACAGAGCCTGTCTGCAGGAAGAAGTTGCACTACATCAGGATTTAAATCTAGCTCTCTGAGTCCTATTCCTGTTTAGTCTTTGTGAAATTTTGTGATAGTTTTGTTCTGCCTTGTGCATTTTGCAATGGACTTGGCAGCATACTTTTTGATGAACTTTAATACTTTGCTTCCTCTGGACTCATGAGAAAATAAACGTTGGCCAAATCTGGATCCAGTGCTTGAGAGCGTATAAACAGGTCAGCAAAGATGTATCTGCTAAGGGACACAACCACACAGCTTCCACTGCAGAAAGTTGGGACTCTAATAACATGAGAGACTATAAGGGCTGGGGAAATGTGAGTTGCAGAAAATGACCTGGGGAGTGTCCATAGAAAAGCCACTGACCTGCAAAAAGGTTAGCGTGAAAGTCAGGATATCAACAACAGGGGTTTACCTCTTGCATTTATGAGCACGACTACTCCAGCTGTGGAGTAAAGCTCTCCTACCTACACATGTATGGGAATGAGGGCCATTGGGATACCAAAACTGCAAAGCCCTAATCTAGTTCTAGATTAAGTTTTAGCTTCACATCCTGTCTCTCAGGCTCCTCCAGGACTGGAAAACACTGGAAGTTTCCCAGAATCCCTAGAGTCAACCAGCTTTATCTACTGGGAACACAAGGCAACCTCCAGAGTCAATGTTACACATAATAGTAGTGATGCATAGTGATTACGTTTGGGGAATCAGGGAGTTTTAAAAAGAGCTAATTCTGGGCATTATGGGGGCCTAGACTTAGGTCAGTTAAAGAGCCACATCGTGAAGAAAGCCTGAAGGTGAGGAGTGGAGAAATGCAGGACAATGAATGTGCTCTCCAAGAGGCAAATGGATGTTTGCTAAGATATGCCTGTATACATGTGTACACACTCACATGTCCATATTTGAAGACCGTGTAGGACTAGTTTTCCACTCTCTTATTGCCTTACATTCAGGTAGGTGGTTCTAGGTGAGTAAGGGCCACATTCTAGTGGCCTCATCTCAGCATCAGGTGATCAGAATCTCATCCCCTGTTTCCTTCTTATTCATTATTATACATTTCTAATCACTAGAGTCCCCTTGAGTCCCATATGAACAGTAAATCTGTATTTTTTAAATAATTGTGGATTGCTTTCCTGTGTGAAAGTGATACATGTTCTTAAAAAATTTCCCTCATTAATAAATGTATATATTCCTTATCTGGACCATAAGTTTTCTTTTTCTTCCCTTTTTTCCTTTTTAACAATACTTTTAAAAAAAAATTAAACTATAGTTGACTTACAATATTATATTAGCTTCAGGTTTATAGTTTAGTTATCCAATTTTTTGTAGATTACAAACATAAAGTTTATTATAATATTTTATATTATATTACCTGTTCTAGGCATTACATCCTTGTGACATTTATTTTACAACAGGTAATTTGTAACTTAGTCCCCTTCACCTTTTTCATCTATTCTTCCACCTTCCCCTCTGGCAACAGTTTGTTCTCTGTATCTTTGAGACTATTTTTTGCCTTTTTTTTTTTTTTTAGATTCCTCATATGAGTGAAAATATACAAATAGATTCCAGATAAAAGTGAAAAAGAAAATATAGCTTTCTTTCCCTGTCTGACTTATTTCACTTAGCAAAAAAACCCTCTAAATCTATCCACATTGTCCCAAATGGCAAGATTTTTTTATGGTTGAATAATATTACACTGTATGTATAACATCATAAATGTATATATTTAAATTTTTGAATAGGAAATTATATTATAAGCCTAAGTTTTATTATTTCTAAAAAAGTTTTGTTGACCTCTTTGATCTTGTTTGCTGAGAGGGTTTTGTAATATTTTATTAATTTCTCATTGAATTTATTTTCATTTCACATATTTTAAGTTATAGTCTTTAAGTGAAAAATAGATGCAATATATTCTTAAAATTTAGCATGTTCTGATAATAAACAATGAATCAATTTGTCCTTAATAAAATAGTTTTGATAAAGCATATTCTCTTAGATTAATTTTATGCCACATTATTACTACTCTAATACTACAGTGTACTACTTTATTATATTGATTATATATATCATGATATCAGAATTATTTTTTATGCTACTTTAAATCCACCTTTTTTCTCATTTATTATTATTTGGAGTCCCAGGTTGTTCTTTTAGACTGCAACATAGAGGGGGAATCAGGAGAATGAAGTCAACAGCAGTATTAGCATACAAAGATGTTATTACAAATTATAACTTATCTGAATATACTCTAGAAAACAGGGGAGTCAGTGCTTCATAGGATATTTTCAACCATAATGGTCTAAATTTCTTGCCAGATGGACACATGTGGGCTTGCAGGAAAATCCAAACTGTGCTGAATCTTCAGTGTTGAACTTTGGAAAACACTGTGGAAACCTACAATTCTGATCAAATGGAAGTCAAACAGTCTGTGGTGGTTTTGAAAATATATCTCTTATTGAGATATAGTTGATATACAACACCTGTATAAGTTTAAAGAGTACAGCATAAATTAACTTATATACCTCATGAAATGATTATCACACTAAGGTTTGTGAACATCCATCATCTCATGCATAAACAAAATTTTAAAGAAATAGAAAAAATGTTTTTCCTTTTGATAAGAACTCTTAGGATTTACTCTTAACTGTCATACGTATTGATCATATTGCACATTACATCACTAGTACTAATTATAACAGAAACTTTGTACCTTTTGATTGTCTTCATTCAACCTCCGCCACAATTATTTTTGTGTATCTCAATATTCCAACTTTTATTTCTACTTTGAAAATCGATTCTTTTTAAAATTCAGGCTCAGCTGTTTCTGAATGGCTCTTTTCAGGTGCTCCACCAGGGGGCCAGCATGACTGAGTGCAATGCCTCCCAAGGCCACCCCTCTTTCTTCCTTCTCCAAGGCATTCCTGGGATGGAGGACAAACACAAGTGGATCTCTATTCCTTTCTCTTCCATGTACTTTGTCACCATCCTGGGGAACTGCACCATCCTCTTCACCATCTCCACAGAGCGCTCCCTGCATAGGCCCATGTTCCTGCTCCTTGGCATGCTGGCCCTCACGGACCTGGGCATGTCCACAACCACCATCCCCAAGGTGCTATGCATCTTCTGGTTTGACCAGAATGACATCAGCTTTGAGGGCTGCCTGGTCCAGCTGTTCTTCCTCCACTCCATCTCTGTCTTGCAGTCTGCCATCCTCATGTCCATGGCCTTTGACCGCTATGTGGCCATCTGTGAGCCCCTGCGCTATGCCACCATCCTTTCCAACAGCCGCATTGGGCTCATCGGCCTTGTGAGTTTAGTGAGAGCTGTCCTGCTCATTCTCCCCATGCCCATCCTCCTCCAGAAGCTGCCCTTTCATGCCAAACATGTCATCCCCACCACCTACTGTGAGCACATGGCTGTGGTGAAGATGGTGTGTGTGGACACCACAGTCAACAGGGTGTATGGTCTGGTGGTGGCCTTGTTGGTTATTGGGGTAGACATCTCAGCTATTGCCTCATCTTATGTGCTGATCATTCGGGCTGTAATGCGACTTTCTTCTAAGGAAGCCCACCAAAAAGCAGTAAATACCTGCACCACACACATCTGTGTCATGCTTATCTCTTATACTCCCTCACTGTTTTCTTTTCTCACTCATCGCTTTGGCCAGGGAATCCCACCTCATGTGCACACAATTCTTGGCAGCCTCTACTTCCTTGTACCTCCAATGCTCAACCCTATTATTTATGCAGTGAAAACCAAAGAGTTTCGGGACAAATTGACAAAATATGGGTGCTGGAGGAAGGAGCCCATAAATATTACCTATGGTCAGAAATCTGTCTGATTATCTGGCACTGCTGGTTATAAGAAAATAAAAAAATATCATCATAAATGAAGTTCCTTGAGGAATTAGCTCATGGAAGAAATACGTCATATTACAAATTATCTGCCAAAAGTCTTAAATTGAGAGTCTAAGACACAGGAGAACTTACTCTCACTATTTCCAAAGCAAGGCTACAGTCTCACATTAAATGAAAAAATAACATATTCTTTTCATCCTGATATGGTAATTGGGAAAAGTGAATGTGACAATGTACATAAGAGGACTTTGAACAACACACACTGAATGCAAGTAAAATGAGGTGGAATGTTCCCAAATAGAGAGAATATTGGTAGAAGAGAATAGTGGTACAACTTGTCTACCACTTTTCCAGGAGAAGGAAAGGGCAACCCACTCCAGTTTTCTTGCTTGGGAAATCCCATGGACAGAGGAGCCTGGAATGTTGCAGTCCATAATGTCACAAAGAGTAAGGCATGACTTAGTGACTAAGACAAAAACAACCACTTTGCCAAGGCTGGTCAAGTTGTGTGGGAAGAGGTTAAGATTATTTCAGGGTGAGTGAGTAGGTCAGGGAAAGTACACTAATTTATTATACCTGCTGCAAGAGACTTAATGTTTGGTTTACAGGACTTGCTTCTTTGTAGAACTAGGGAGAATATGGACGAGAAACATAATCCCCAATTCCTAGAGAAATTCCAATGGAAAAGGAGAAATGGGAAGCTCCTAAATTTAAAAGATGGATATGCCTTTAAACTAATTTCACATTTTAAAAAATTCTTGTTTTCAACTCTCCTGCTTGTCTCTACTAATTCCAGTGTTTCTTAAAAATCTCTTACTGAGAAAAATTTGAGAATGTTTTGTTATTGCTTGTAGTTGTAAGTCAGTTTTATACTGGAAGCCATTGGCTATAGACCTCTGAAAGACAATTTCTTTGGGAACATGGAAACAAGTTCTTGGACAGTTTGTAGAGCTCAATCTTGTGCCCAAACTTAGGAATTCCTAAAGTTCAGACGATATGATTTATCACTTTCAGACAATGATTTAGGATATAGTGCAAATCTTTCAAGATGTATGGAAGGTTAAGTCCCCAAATTCTAGGGTTGGTCTTTATATTGTAGAACTAATATTTAAAGACAANCCCAAACTTAGGAATTCCTAAAGTTCAGACGATATGATTTATCACTTTCAGACAATGATTTAGGATATAGTGCAAATCTTTCAAGATGTATGGAAGGTTAAGTCCCCAAATTCTAGGGTTGGTCTTTATATTGTAGAACTAATATTTAAAGACAAAGCTCAGTGAAAAGACACCCTTGAAGCCACATAGCTACCATTTAAAGGTTTTTTTTTTTTTTTTTTTGGCCATGCCTCGCAGCATGTGGGATCTTAGTTTTCTGACCAAAGATTGAACCCATACCCTCTGCAGTGGATGTGCAGAACCCTAACCAATGGATCACCAGGAAATTCCCTAAAAGGAGATTCTTAAAACACTAATCTAGAGGAAAATAAATGATACTCCTCCAGAGAGTGATAGCAGCTATAATAAATACTAATAAATTATTTATTGAACAATTATTATTGTTCTTTGGACAATTCATTATATTGTTCAAACCAGTATATTGAGCAATTCATTAACAAGGGCTGTGAAAGATGGAATATTTCAAAGCTTGAAATAATGGGCACAACCTAGGAAATATTTCTTCTGCAAATGGAGAACTAGAGACTAAGGAAAGCTTGCAGGAGGAAAAATGGTTGAGGTACAGAGTACTGCTTATCTGACACCACAAACTTGAAGATTAAACAAGCACAAATTACTCAGCATAATATTTTATGATTAAACATTTAATTGACAAATAAGTAGCAGTTTATGAAGGAACCTCAGGCACTCATTAGCTGGAGGGGCTGTGGTAGCACAAAACTTAATTTTGCTGAGATCTCTGTCCGATTTAATGAGTTACAGAAGCAGAGATCTACATAATAAAATATTACCTATCTCTCATATTTATTTTCTTCCTTTTGCTTTATGATTGGATATTTTATAAAAATAAGAAGTCTATTTTTACTGAAATTATGAGCAAAACATTTATTAACTTGGGAATAAAAAGCATATTGGGAAAATTGTGGCAGGAAAGCTGTCAACAGCAGATGATTCTGAGAAAGAGAGAGCTGAGAAACTCAGAAAAAGAAGCAAGTCTGACTCCATCTGTGCTTTTTCTCTTGGCCTGTTCTCTTCTTATTTAAAAGTGTTTTATTGTTTCTACTGTAAGATCAGCTTGATTCATCTCCTGTAGACTTGCTAACAAGATAGTATATGACATAGATATAAACTATTATTTTTCTCATGTCTGTAGAATTGTTTCTAGCCACGCAAAGCTAGAAAAATGTTCGCATGTTTTGTATCATGGTCAAATTTAAATCGCTTTCTGTCTGCTAGGTATTCAGATTTGAGTTAATACAGAGTTGATTACCCTTCTATCATCTCCATTTTATGGAGAACTTAAGGTAAAGAATCTGCCTGCAATGCAAGAGACTTCAATCCCTGGTATGGGAAGATCCGCTGAAGGAGGAAATGGCAACCCACTCCAGTATTCTTGCCTGGAGAATCCCATGGACAGAGGGTTCTGGTGGGCTACAGGCCATGGAGTCACAAAGTCAGATATAGTTGAGCAACTAAACAGCAAATATGCCTGGTAAGAGTCTCAAACTCCCAAAATATAAACAATTAGAAAATAATTATATAATAGTAAATATATAAATAAATATCTTGTAATAAATTTTCATGGAGGCAACACCCGACTAGAGTTTCAGGTATTGGGGCAAAAGATTTGTAGCACTGGGGAACATAAATCTAGATTCCCAAGAAAACAGGCCTGAGACAAAAGCTTGCATATTGGCAGCTCATTTAGATAGGTAGTCACAAAATATGGGCCTTTGTAAAATAGAGTGAAACAGGAAAGAGGAAAAGCCAATATAGGAATTTTTTGGTCGGATTGCACACTGTTAGTGGAGACTATTGTCCAGCCCTACCAGAACCATCTAAAGAGCCTTCTGAAATACATCTCAGAGTATTTCATCCCCAGAGAATGAAAGGACTTCTCCCAGTGGCTCAAACAGGGTTCCTGGCCTCCCCAACAGGTGTTAACTCCAGGTACTTGTGCATGACAGCAGAGCTGTTTGCTAGGGGTATCCATGGACTTGGGGAAGCCCCATGGCAAGATGTTCCACATTACTAGGCATGACCTGAGCTTGACTGTCGGATTATAGCTGCTAGGAACTGGTCACAGCAGCAGTGCTTGAATGAATACAAGAGGATTGTGGATAGTGTGCAAGAACTGTCTAATGTAAAAATCTACATGACCAAGGCCTCACAGGCTTCCCAGGTGGCACAGCAGTAAAGAATCTGCCTGTTAATGCAGGAGACACAAGAGATGCAGTTTCAATTCCTGGGTCAGAAAGATCCCCTGGAATAGGAAATGGCAACCCACCCCAGTATTCTTTCCTGGAAAACTCCATGACAGAGCAACTTGGTAGGCTACAGTCTATGGGGTCACAAGAGCTGAACAGAACTGAGCAAGTGAGCATGCAGGTGGCCTCACCATAAGCTGTGAACTTTCTTTGAGATTAAGAAGGGCTCACACCTTGAGTTCATCCAATAGATTCATTATTTTAATTTTTCAACTTCAAATAAAAAGTTATCTCATTAACATGGTTCAACGTCCATAAATATAGCTAACTAAAAAGTATTCTTCTTAAAATATTTAAAAGTGTTCCTAGAAAGAAAAGAGCTTCTATAGATGTGTATTGTTCTTCTCAATTTTTACTTCTTTTTGTCTTCTTTTTTACACAGAATGAAATAAAGATTGCTACTTACTATTGTTGTTCTTTCTATTTTTGTTGTTAAAATAATACATATACTTTGTAAAGCAAACAAATGTGATAAGATACACAATGCAGTGTAAAAGTCTTCCTTCTCCTTTTACATAAAACTGGTCCCTGGAAGTAAGTCCTTTAAATAGATTTTATGCATAATTTACTAACTGTTATTACTTTGCTATTTAAAGTAAGCATATAGATACAAGCATCTAGATATGATTCCTTTTTTCATAAATATGACTTCAGTTCAGTTCAGTTCAGTTCATTTCAGTCACTGAGTCATGTCTGACTCTTTGCGACCCCATAAATCACAGCACACCAGGCCTCCCTGTCCATCACCAACTCCCGGAGTCCAATCAGACTCATGTCCATCAAGTCAGTGATGGCATCCAGCCATCNTATAACCTCAGATATGCAGATGACACCACCTTTATGGCAGAAAGTGAAGAGCTAAAGAGCCTCTTGATGAAAGTGAAAGAGGAGAGTGAAAAAGTTGGCTTAAAGCTCAACATTAAGAAAACAAAGATCATGGCATCCAGTCCCATCACTTCATGGGAAATAGATGGGGAAACAGTGGAAACAGTGTCAGACTTTATTTTGGGAGCTCCAAAATCACTTCAGATGGCAATTGCAGCCATGAAATTAAATGACACTTACTCCTTGGAAGGAAAGTTATGACCAACCCAGATCACATATTAAAAAGCACAGACATTACTTTGCCAACAAAGGTCTGTCTAGTCAAGGCTATGGTTTCTCCAGTGATCAAGTATGGATTTGAGAGTTGGACTTTGAAGAAAGCTGAGTGCCAAGGAATTGATGCTTTTGAACTGTGGTGTTGGAGAAGACTCTTGAGAGTCCCTTGGACTGTAAGGAGGTCCAACCAGTCCATCCTAAAGGAGATCAGTCCTGGGTGTTCATTGGAAGGACTGATGCTAAAGCTGAAACTCCAATACTTTGGCCACTTCATGTGAAGAGTTGACTCACTGGAAAAGACCCTGATGCTGGGAAGGATTAGGGGCAGGAGGATAAGGGGACGACACAGGATGAGATGGCTGGATGGCATAACCGACTTGATGGACATGAGTTTGAGTGAATTTCGGAAGTTGGTGATGGACAGGGAGGCCTGGTGTGCAGCGATTCATGGGGTCACAAAGTGTCGGACAGAACTGAGCTACTGAACTGAACTGAACATCAAGAGAAACACTTGGCTGGATGAAGCACAAGCTGGGATCAAGGTTGTCGGGAGAAATATGAATAACCTCAGATATGCAGATGACACCACCATTATGACAGAAAGTGAAGAAGAACTAAAGGGCATATTGATGAAAGTGAAAGAGGAGAGTGAAATGTTGGCTTAAAGCTCAACATTCAGAAAACTAAGATCATGACATCTAGCAAATCAATGGGGAAAAAAATGGAAACAGTGACAGATTTTATTTTGGGGGGTTCCAAAATCACTGCAGATGGTGACTGCAGCCATGAAATTAAAAGATGCTTGCTCCTTGGAAGAAAAACTATGACCAACCTAGAGAGCATATTAAAAAGCAAAAACATTCCTTTGCCAACAAAAATC
Source organism: Neotragus pygmaeus (assembly GCA_006410875.1). Taxonomy (NCBI): domain Eukaryota; kingdom Metazoa; phylum Chordata; class Mammalia; order Artiodactyla; family Bovidae; genus Neotragus; species Neotragus pygmaeus. The sequence continues at coordinate 1,386,348 of SJYV01056284.1, read as the reverse complement.
CATCTGTCAAAGCTATGGTTTTTCCAGTAATCATGTGTGGATGTGGAGTTGGATTATAAAGAAAGCTGAGCACCAAAGATTTGCTGCTTTTGAACTGTGATGTTGGAGAAGACTCTCAAGAGTCCCTTGGACTCCAAGGAGATCCAATCAGTCCATCCTAAAGGAGATCAGTCCTGAATATTCATTGGAAGGACTGTTGTTAAAGCTGAATCTCCAATCCTTTGGCCTTTTGATGTGAAGAACTGACTCGTCAGAAAAGACCCTGATTCTGGGAAAGGTTGAAGATGGGAGGAGAAGGGGTCAACAGAGGATGAGATGGGTGGATGACATCACCTACTCAATGGGCATGAGTTTGAGTAAACTCTGGGAGTTGGTGATGGACAGGGAGACCTTGCGTGCTGCATTCTGTGGGGTTGCAGAGAGTTGGACATGACTGAGCAACTGAACTCACTGATGTGCCATGTGCTGTGCTGTGCTTATCTCAATCATGTCTGACTCTTTGCAACTCCATGGATTGTAGTCCACCAGGCTCCTCTGTCCATGGAGATTGTCCAGGCAAGGATACTGAAGTGGATTGCCATGCCCTCCTCATGGGGATCTTCCCAATCCAGGGGTTGAACTCAAGGCTCCAGCATTGCAGACCATCTGCACCATCAGGGAAACCCAAGAATACTGGAGTAGGGAGCCTATCCCTTCTCCAGGCGATCTTCCCAACCCAAGAACTGAGCTGGGATCTCCTACTTGCAGGCAGATTCTTTACCAGCTGAGATACCAGAAAAGCCTACTATATGGCATATATGATGTTAATGAGAGGGACACACTATTTGCAGAGAAATCAGATGGGGCTATTATTCCAGAGTGGTGAGATTATCCAGAAGGTTAAGATGAAAAGTTTTGACTAAAATGAGAATCCTCTGGTTGATAATAGAAGGTGCTTTGGAATTGGGGGAATACTATGAAGAAAGGTTTCTTTATTAATTGTGTTCAGGTATTTGACAGGCCTGAGGATAAAATAATGACAGGCCCAGAAATAGGAAGAAATTATTTTTGGTTGCTAACTGTCATTCAGGACCACCCATGAGACATAGAGAAAAACAAATGACTGAGCTCAAGATTTCTGCATGTTATTAGAGTCACAGCTTTCTGTAGCTTTCTGTCTATGAGCAGGTGCATCTGTGTTTGCCCTTATGGTGATTCAGTGGTAAAGAATCTGCCTGCAAATGCAGGTGATACAAGAGGTGTGGGTTAGATCCTTGGGTCGGGATGATTTCTTAAAGTAGGAAATGGCAACCCACTCCAGTATTCTTGCTTGGAAAACTCCATGCACAGAGGAACCTAGTGAACAACAGTCTATGGGGTCGCACAAAGTTGGACATGACTGAGCAACTAAGCACATAAGTACATTGATGTACTCTTTCTACTGATGTACTGACTGACCCAACACATTAATTTTGTCATTCACATTCCTCTGCCATTGTTTCACTCTTATTGACACCTGACTGTGAACAAAGTCTCCCTACAGAGCCTGTCTACAGGCAGAACTTGCACTACATCAGGGTTTAGAATCTGGTTCCCTTAGCCCCATTTCTGGTACATCTTTGAAAGATTTTTATGACAGTTTTGTTCTGTCTTGTGGATTTTGCAATGAACTTGGAGAGATACTTTGGAGACTTTAATAATTTGCTTTCTTTGGAACCATGAGAAAGGAAACACGGTCACATCTGGACTCAGAGACTGATAGGATACTGAGACAGAAGAGGCTGTGGGTGCTGAGTGAAGGAGGTGGTTTTGAAGAAAATGCCCTGGAGATTGTTTGGATCAAAACTATTAACCTGAGAAAAAAATTAGAGTGAAGTCAGAAAGCACTGAGGGATAGACAGAACTGGAGACTACTAACACCATTTTACCAGGGGATCAACAACAGGGTTTGTGCCTCTGACTATTTCATGCGCCTGAATACTTGAGCCAGGAAGCAAAGTCTCCCTGGTTCTCAAATGCTCACACGTGTGGGAATAGGGTCTTTGGGGTATCCGAACTGCAAAGCCCTAATCTAGTTCCAGATTCAGATTTAACTCCACCCCCCCCATATCCAAGATCCCCTGGAGAAGAAAATAAAGACCCACTCCAGTTTCTTGCCTGGGAAATCCCATGGATGGTGGAGCCTGGCAGACTATACTCCATGGGGTCGCAAGAGTCAGACACAACTGAGTGACTTCACTTTCATTTTCCCCTCTCTCAAGCTCCTCTAGGACTGCCAAAAACAGGGTTATTCCCAACATCCCTAAGGTCTACCAGCATTATCTTTTGGGAGTTCAGGGTAACCTTCAGCATCAATCTTACAATTAACACCAGTAGTGTGCATGTTTAGAGGATGAAGGAGTAACGAAGAGCTAATTTTGGACACCCTGGGGTCCTTTACTTAAGTTATTTAATGAGACACACCATGGATTCTGGGTGCCTGAAAGAGAGGAGTGGAGAGATGCCGGGCCATGAGTGTGCTCTGCAAGAGGCAAATGAATGTTTGCTAAGACGTGACTGCATACATGTGTACGTACTCACAAACAGACATTTGAAGACGGTGTGTGGGACTAGCTTTCCACTCTCTTATTGCCTCACATTCAAGTAAGTGATTCTAGGTGACTATGGACTTTATATTCACATTCTGGTGGCCTCATCTCAGAGATTCCGATGATCAGAATCTTACTGTCTGCTTTATTCTAATTCGGCATTAGACAGTTGCCATGATTCCTAAGCCTGCAATAAATGTGTATTATTTAGCTGGATAAGAATTCTGCTGTAAGTTTTAAAGTTCTCTTATTTTATAAACAGTTTTTTGTTGACCTGTTTATTTGGCCTTTGGTTTGTTGAGAAAGGAATGTGTTACTTCATCAATTTTCCTCTGTATTTTTATCTATGTCTGTTTCATATACTTTGAGTTGTAGTCTTTAAGTGAAAATACATTCAAAATATATACAATGTATTCTTATAAATTTAATGATATGTTTTGGTAATTATGAATCCATCCGTCCTTAATAAAATAGTTACTATAAAATATATTCTCTCAGATATTAATTTTATGCCACATTATTACTGTTCTACTACCATAGCATATAATTCTTTTCTATTCTAATTAAAATCAGAATTATTTTTGTGTATCTTAATATTTCAACTTTTATTTCTACTTTGAAAATCGATCCTTTTTAACATTCAGGCTCAGCTGTTTCTGAATTGCTCTTTTCAGGTGCTCCACCAGGGGGCCAGCATGACTGAGTGCAATGCCTCCCAGGGTCACCCCTCTTTCTTCCTTCTCCAAGGCATTCCTGGGATGGAGGACAAACACAAGTGGATCTCTATTCCTTTCTCTTCCATGTACTTTGTCACCATCCTGGGGAACTGCACCATCCTCTTCACCATCTCCACAGAGCGCTCCCTGCATAGGCCCATGTTCCTGCTCCTTGGCATGCTGGCCCTCACGGACCTGGGCATGTCCACAACCACCATCCCCAAGGTGCTATGCATCTTCTGGTTTGACCAGAATGACATCAGCTTTGAGGGCTGCCTGGTCCAGCTGTTCTTCCTCCACTCCATCTCTGCCTTGCAGTCTGCCATCCTCATGTCCATGGCCTTTGACCGCTATGTGGCCATCTGTGAGCCCCTGCGCTATGCCACCATCCTTTCCAACAGCCGCATTGGGCTCATCGGCCTTGTGAGTTTAGTGAGAGCTGTCCTGCTCATTCTCCCCATGCCCATCCTCCTCCAGAAGCTGCCCTTTCATGCCAAACATGTCATCCCCACCACCTACTGTGAGCACATGGCTGTGGTGAAGATGGTGTGTGTGGACACCACAGTCAACAGGGTGTATGGTCTGGTGGTGGCCTTGTTGGTTGCTGGGGTAGACATCTCAGCTATTGCCTCATCTTATGTGCTGATCATCCGGGCTGTAATGCGGCTCTCTTCTAAGGAAGCCCACCAAAAAGCAGTAAATACCTGCACCACACACATCTGTGTCATGCTTATCTCTTATACTCCCTCACTGTTCTCTTTTCTAACTCATCGCTTTGGCCAGGGAATCCCACCTCATGTGCACACAATTCTTGGCAGCCTCTACTTCCTTGTACCTCCAATGCTCAACCCTATTATTTATGCAGTGAAAACCAAAGAGTTTCGGGACAAATTGACAAAATATGGGTGCTGGAGGAAGGAGCTTATAAACATTATCCATGATCAGAAACCTCTCTGATTATTAGTGCTGGTGGGTATGAGAGAAAAAAAAATAAGTAGATGCTGTTCCTGGAGGAATTGGCTCATGGGAAAAATATGTCATACTTGTAGATTAGCATCCAAAATCCTTAGACAGATGGGCTAAGACATAGGAGACCCCCCCCTGTTCACAGTAATTTCAAAGCAAGGCAGTTATCCTCTGTTAAATAAAAATAATGACATATTCTTCCATAACAGGCATACATGTTGGGCAAATTATATGTGGTCATACATGTAAGAACAAGCACTTGGAACAGTAACATACTGTACACATAAAGTAGGGTGGTATGTTTCCATAAGAACATAAGAGCAAACAATAACTTGCTCACCACTTTGTCACATCAAGGCTAAGGTGTAATGTACCTGTGTGTTTAAGGAGAAATAGAAAATGGTGAAAGCTTGAGGTGAGTGAGATGGAACAGGGAACGTTCTAAATTGCATTTAGGGTCATTATTTTTTTATCCCTGCTGCCGAAGATTTACATTTGGGCATCAAGAATTGTCGCTTCCTTGAAGAATCAGGCAATTTAGGGAGTGAATATCATCTCCAATTAACAGAGAAATTTGAACAGATAATGAAAAATGGGAAAATTCTAATTTTAAAAGGTTCATGTGTATTTTAATTAATTTTATATTTTAATTCCTCAAGTCAACTTTCCTACCCTTTTCAATTAATTCCAGTGTCTGTCAGAATCTCTTAAAAAGAATTCTGAGAAATTCTGTTGATGGTTATAGTTATAAAAGTTGGTTTTATACTGAACATCTTTGGCTACAGACATCTACAGGGCAATTTCTCTGGGGACATGGGAGGAAGTCATGAACAAGAACTTGAAGCAGCTTCTGGAGCTCTGATCCTCTGCTCGGATATAGGAATTCATTCAGTTTAGAAGTTATTGTTTAAGACTTCTAGACAATTAGTATGGATATTCTGCAAATAGTTAAAGATGCATGAAGGACAAAACCAAAATGATTCTAGGATTTGTCATCATAGTGTAGAACCAATCTGTGAAGGCAGAATTTGGTGAAAAAGAATACCCTCCGTAGGGTCAAGGTGGCCACTATTTAAAGGCGAGTCATGATACTTAAACTACAGGAGAATGAAAAACTTCTCCAGTGTAGTACCAGCTACAATAAATAATAATAAACTCTTCCAATATACTGAATAATTCAATGACAAGGTCTGAGAGAGGAGACACATTTCAAAGTTTGAAATAATGGGTGCAACCACAAGGAGAAAGAATAAAATTATGGGTTGCGTAGGAAGTGTGTCTTCTATAAATGGAGAACGCTTGCAGAAGCAATAATGGTTGAGCACTGCCTCTCTCACGCATAGAGTAGGCATTTAACACACCTGCAAACCTATAGATAAAAAAGACCCCCAAATTACTCAGCCCAATGTTTTTTGATTAATCATAATATTTATATTATGTGTTGGAAATGACTAACGTGAACTTTTGAATCTAGGTTATAGAAGGAAATACAGACTTGTTCTCTCCTCTCTCCCTGAGCTTTGCCTTCCTTCCCTTATCCTTTTCATCTCTTCCTCCTCCATCTCCGTTTCCTTCTTCTCTCTCTCACTTATGTGTAAGCATTCCAGCTTCCTCCAAGCTGCCATGATATCATGTATAGATGGAGAGAGATTAATGAGGCTTCCTAGCTGTTCAAGCCCTTACCTGTTTATATTCATTCAGCCTAGACATCAGACTTTGGAGTAAATCAGTATTTAGATGATTTAAGCATTCTATCTGATACCAAATTGAACTAGTCTCCAAATGCCCCAGCCAGTACCTACAGGAGCAGAAACAAAGTCTCCCTCTGAGCACTGACTAAAAAGTCACATTTGTAAGCAAAATAAAATTGCTGGTTTCTGCTACTAGTTTTTGCTAAAATTTATTTATTTGGTTGCACTGGGTCTTCATTTCTATGCAGGCTTTCTCTAGTTGTGGTGAGGAGGGGATACTCTTCATTGTAGTGCATGGGCCTCTCATTGCAGGGGCTTCTCTTGTGGCAGAGAATAAGCTTCATTGTGCATGGCCTTTAGTGGTTGTGGCATGCGGGCTGAGTTGCTTCATGACATGTGGCATCTTCCTGGACCAGAGATCAAAACCATGTCCCCTGCACTGGCAGGTGGACTCCCATCCACTGTACTACCGTGGAAGTCCTCAACAACTAGCTTTGAAGTGGTTTGTTATCAACAATAAATAACTGATACCATGATTTACATTAAAATTTTTCCTTATGGTTAATTTAGCCTAATATGACTAAGAACATGTTTCTCTACCCAGTATTTATAGTTATCTAGAATTGGCCATACTGCAAGTTCTAAGAGAGTAATTCCCACAAGATCACTCTTACTTCAGATGTCATCAGCTAGTTCAGGTTCTCCCAGCTGATTAAAAATTGAGGGGTCACAATGATTATCCTCATGTTCAATACTTTTCTAGAGAAATCATGAAAACTTAGAAAAATATACTTATCATTAAATTTTTGTTATAACAAGAAGATATAGAGTAAAACAATTGAAGTAGAAGATATACAGAACAGAATTCAGAATCCAGGAAGGGTCCAAATGGAGAGTTTTAGTCATCTGTCCCCTGTGAAATCATTGTTGTTCAGTTGCTAAGTCATGTCCAACTCTTTGCAACCCCATAGACTGCAGCAAACCAGGCTTCCATGTCCTTCACTATGTCCTGGAGTTTGCTCAAATACTTGTCCCTTGAGCTGGCAATGCCATCCAACTATCTCTCTCCCTGTTGCCCCCTTCTCCTCCTGCCCTCAATGTTTCCAGCATCATGGTTTCTTCAAATGAGTCAGATCTTTGCATCAGGTGGCCAAAGTATTGGAACTTCAGCTTCAGCATCAATCCTTCTAATGAATATTCAAGGTTGATTTCCTTTAGGATTGACTGGTTTAATCTCCTTTCAGTCCAAGGAACTCTTAAGAGTACTACTTCCTCTTGGTCACCATTTGTGACAATATACAAGGTACTGCCAACCAGGGATGCCCACATGAGCTTTTGAGCATAAAGAATTATAAATATATTAAATACAAATATATTAAGCTTTCCTGAACCATCTGAGTAATAAACTAATTTAGTAAGAATCACTTTTACACTTCTCATTTTAGTAAAATTAAAACAAAATAATCAAAGGAACTAGATATGATAGAGTGCCTGATGAACTATGGATGGAGATTTGTGGCATTATACAGGAGACAAGGATCAAGACCATCCCCAAGAAAAAGAAATGCAGAAAAGCAGAACAGCTGCCTGAGGAGGCCTTACAAATAGCTGTGAAAAGAAGGGAAGTGAAAAGAAAAGGAGAAAAGGAAAGATAAACGTCTTTGAATGAGAGTTCCAAAGAATAGCAAGGAGAGATAAGAAAGACTTCCTCAGAAATCAATGCAAAGAAATAGAGGAAAACAACAGAATGGGAAGGACTAGAGATCTCTTGAAGAAAATTAAAGATACCAAGGGAACATTTCATGCAAAGATGGGTTCGATAAAGGACAAAAATGGTATGAACCTAACAGAAGCAGAAAATATTAAGAAGAGGTGGCAAAAATACACAGAAGAACTGTACAAAAAAGATCNTATATATGTGTATGAATACAGATACACATACACATGCATGGATCTGTGTGGTTTCTTTGTATTTTATGATACATTGCAATGAAATTATTCATTAGTTTATGGATATATTGCCTTTCATTTTCCCTTCAATGTTTAGGTGATCTCAAATTAGGAAATTCTACATTTAATCATGTAAAAGATTAATGCTAAAGTAAGCTTTTTGGCCTTTGCCAATAAATAGTAATTCAATCCAGTATTAATCTTTTTACAAGTAACAGAGCTGAAAAATTTCTGTATAAAACTGAAGACTATAAAATAGACTTGCATAAAATTATCACAACTGCTTCATGTTTATATTTAACTTATATTTTTGTACAAGCAAGATTTTATAAGATATATTTAAAGTTCCAATGTTTTAGCAATCTTTCCAACTTTTTATGATTTTTAGGAATACAAACTTTTAAGAATATAATGAAACTAAATTATTGCCTTTTGCCCATTAGCCAGCAAATAAAATATGGCCTTAACAAAACTGTGTCACTATACAGTTTGAAAACTATGTCAGGACATATCCAATAGAATTACTAACCTCGATGCCTCTTGTAGAATGCATATTAATCTTTCTACATTAAAGAAAATAATGGCTGTGACTAGAAAGCCAAGTCACTACATAGTGATTATATATGCTGGCTGTGATATCCTACCACTGAGACATCAAACTTGAAATGCAATTTTATATGACAGAAATTGCTTATGGCTCTAATATGCCAAGAGTTTTAAGAGATAATTTTTTTAGAGAGAAATTCTGCTTCCACTATGGATTATGTACATAAATGTAAAATTTGACATTTTACACACTGTAGAAGCAGTGTGTTTTAAAGTAATTGAACTTCTGAATTTATTTTTCATATTCTATAGTCAACATGACTACAATGAATTACTGGAATGTTTAGTAAGTGTACTTGTTTTAAATGTTTTGATCCTGTTATATTTTTCATTAAGGTTTCTAAAAATGAAATTGGAATTAAATTTAAAAAAAAGATTACTAAGCTTGAAGATACAGCAATATGAATTATTTTAAATAAAATAGAGAAAAAGCACTGGAAAAAATAAAAAGCATCAGTGAGCAGTGGGACAACTTCATGTACCTTTGTATATAAACATTTAGAATTAGTCTCCACAGAGAAGAGAGTAAAAAAAGGAAAAAAGAAACAAGTAGTAGAAAAAAAAAAAAAAGCTCAAAATCTTGCAGAGTTGATAAAAAACTGTATACCCACAGATTCAAGAAGCTCAACAAAACCTAAGCATGATGTATGGGCACTGCCATGTGTAAAACAGATAGCTGGTGAGAACTTGCTGGATATCATAGGGAGCTCAGCTTGGTGCTCTGTGATGACCTAGGTGGGTAGGAGGTATATATGTATACTTTTAGCTGATTCATTCTTTTTTGCACTGCAGAAACTAGCACAGCATTGTAAAGCAGCTATACCCCAATTATAAATAAATAAGTAAATAAAAAATTTAAAAGGAAATATGAAAAAACCTATTTTTGTTCTTCTGGATATAACATGTCTATTTGCATCAGAAGATTGTCTTTATTCACTAGTTTCAAACAACTTGATTAAAATGCACCTTGGTTTAGGTTCTTTCATATTTCTTGTTACAAGTATTTTGCATAATTAGTGATTATTTTCATTGCTATAAGTACAATTTTGCCCTACAAGAATAGACACACTGAAGTCCTAACTCTGAGTAACTCAGAATGTGACCTTATGTGGAAATAAGGTCTTTACAGAGGTAATCATTAAAATAAGGTCATTACAGTGGGCTCTAATCAAGTATGATATCTTTATCAAAAGTGGAAATGTGGACACACAGACAGGAAGGCGCAGAGGGAAGACAATGTGGAGACATGCAGAGAGGATGTGACACAGAGAACTGGGGTGATGTATCCACAAGCCAGTAAACGTCAAGGATGGACAGAAACCCATCAGGAGGTAGGGACAAGCAAGCAGAGATTCTCCTCCGTGTTTCAAGGGAGAAGGGCCTTGCTCACACCTCTTCCTTCTCAGAGCCTCCAGGCACTTAGAGTATGTGAGATCCTGGAAGTGCACTGAAACAAGTGAGACCAGGCAGTCCCCGGGAAAGCTGGACCACTGCATATTCTTGCCAATTCTTTCCCTCTCCAGGGAGAAGCCAGGGACTGAGGCCTTTCATTTATTTGTTTTGTGCTAGAAGGGCTGCGTGCTATGTCAAACCACCATCTCTGTTCTTACCAACCTTCTGGTGGCTAGACTATGTTTGGTTCTTTTTAGACTCTGTTTGGCACACTGAGACAGACAAGACAAAAGCCAGCCCTTGAGCAGCTCCTCTAAAAGTTGGTGCATTTGTCATGTGGTCCAACTCTCTTTCTCTTCCCAGGGAAAAGCTGTGAGTTGGGGTTTTGCATGCCCTTACTATGTGCTAAGCCAGAAAGAGAGGTTATGCAGAGTGCTAGCCCAGATTACCATCTGTGTTCCTGTTCTTGCAGCTAGAGCATCCCAGGTCCCCTAAGGGTTACATGACCAGCAAAACACAAGCTAGTCCTTCAGGATCTCCTGGAAAAGTTGAAGCAAGAGGCTGTAGTGTAACTCTTTCCTTCTCCAGTGAGAAGCTAGGAGATTCAGTGTTTCCCTCTGGTCAGTTGGCACTATACCAGAGGTAGGGATTTGGCAAGAAGGCGTCTTGGATTCCTCTTCTGGTCTCAATGGGTCTGATTTTACACTTTCCCAAGGTGTAGGAACCTCTCAACTAGCTTACGGATTTCCCACCAAGGGAATTTTTCTCTGAATGGTTGTTGAATCAGCATGTTTATGGGTGGAAGGAAACTCTAAGACTCATTTATTCTCCCATCTCACTGACATTATCCTCTAAGAGCCAATGTTATTAAGCAGCTCTAATTCACCACATAGAGTTTCTAAAAATACTTAAGGAAACTGTAGTTTTCTGCTAAGGATCCTAAAGAAGTATTGGCAAGACTATCGGAGTACAGATTATTATTGCCAATCTAATTCCTATTCTGGAAGTCCAGAGAAAATCAGTACAAACCAGTAACATGAGGGAAATGTTTGGAAAGGGCCTAGTAGGGCATGCTCACTGATCAAATTCTAGTTATGTAGCATTTGGCTAGACTCTAGTTGGCAAATACACTTTACAAAAATGACTTTACTCTCCTTAAGCAGGAGGCAGTGGTATACTGATGTGTGTGCATTCTTCCTAACTTCAGTTTCAGTGACATCATATTGACAGTTTGAAATCAGCTATGATGGGAGCATACCCATCATATATCATGGAAATTGGCAAATGTTATAGATCAGGGATTTCTTTTTTTCACCTTTGGAAAATCAGCTGTTGAAGATTTACCACTACAATATTTGGAGAACTGAGTCTAAAACACTATGAGCTGTGGATGTTGAGACAGAATTTGATCTGGTTGTTGGGGACACAGACCCTGAGGTGAAGATTTTTATAGGATATTGTATTAACCACATCTTTTATTTTCTGTATATTAATGCTTTGATATCTCTGGCCTTGCCAACACTGGAAGGGCTATCCAGTTTCTAAAGATAGTTAAAAAAAAATGCAAACCTAACAATCCAGAACCCATACCTCCAACTACTTGTCCTAACCATCTGAGTCAGGTACCAGGCAATTAAGGGCAGCCTCCAGATGTAGCAGCTATGACCCAGAACCCATTGAAATTTTCACAAGACAGCCAATACTAAGCCTGTAGGTAACAAACTATCTTCTTAATGACAATCAATTCCTGACTGTTGGCCCTACCATACCTAAATCATAATAAAATCTCTGTGAAAACAGCAGTTATTTGGGAGTTCCCTGGTAGCCTAGTGGTTAGGATTCCAGGCTTTCACTGCTGTGCCTTTGGGTTCAATCCCTGTTTGGGGAACTGAGATCCTACAAGCTGCGAGGTGTGTCCAAACAATCAAACAAAAAACCCCACAGCAGTTCTTTGAGAAATGCTCTCAAGATAAACACATTTGAGGAAGAGATAGAAATAAAGTTGGAAAGAGAGACGATTTACCTATGATTGAGTCCCAAGAAAGGCCTGAGTCAACTCCACAGAAATGGGAAGTGGGATGACCCTTCCATGTGGTTCCCTTTAAGGCAAGGGGCCCAGGTTTCATAACCATATGTTGATCAAGGTAGGGTGCATCCAGACCCTAGAGAGGGGCTTGTCCTGGGGCTTTGAAGCAACTCTGGCTGAAAGCATCACCCAGAGAGGGATTCTGCTATTTGCTGTTAGTCATCAGTATTCCTGGCAGCTGAGGGAAGCTCTTTTGTTCTAAGAGATGGCTGGGGAGGTGTACTCCTGCATGCACTACCTAAATGGAGGATAAACTCAACTACCAAATGCTGTCTACCTTATATGATTCAAGAGCTTTCTGACGGAGTCAACGTCATTGAGGAGAATAAATGCTGTTGCTGAAAAGGTGCTAAAAGTTCATGTCAAGACTCAGATATGTCCTTGGCAGAAAAATGAATGTAAAATAAATTAGCCATTTCCAACTTTGCAAAACCTAACATACTGTGAAGATTTATCAGCTGGACCATGAAAAAATATGGACTCTATTCAACAAAGCAATTAAAAATGAACGCTGGTGCAACTGAAATCCAAATACAATAAGCTTCCAATGTAGACGAAATGCAGAAATAGAAGTTTGTTGGATCTCTCTTACTCTCTTCCTCTCCCTCTCTCCTTTATAATTCTGTATGTTAATTTATAAAGCTGCTAGTATGCTGAATAGAATAAGGCAATTGACAGTGGCTAATAAAGCTCCTCACCCCCCAAGAAGAGGGAACACAAAAGCATGTAGCCAGTGTGGATTCTGAGCAGCAGGGTGATTCTAAGGAAATTTTCTATTATTTCCTGGTTGCTTTCTTTCTAGAAATTAGAGAATAAAGCTTGTGAAATCCACAATCACCATTCTTTATTCTAATAACTGATGATAAAAATAAAGTATTAAAAAGATATCATAGTTGAGCTACAAAGTTCTATGGATTATTCTGTCAATTGAATGGAAGACAAGCAAAAGAGAATGGGCTGTATTCAAAGAAGAGTTAGCGAATGTATACAGAAAAGGCAAACACTCAGATTTCATAAGAATTCAAGGTAACTACTGCAGAGGAAGAGAGGGAGCTAGTCAGGGGAGCAGTGAGAAGTGAAGACACTTCACCATGAAGAGCTGAATATGTGAGGCTTCCCTAGGGACACATCTTCTTTAAATAAAACACGTTGTTTAAGTGCAGTGGCTTAGTTGCACCTTGATGCTTTCCTTCCACACTATTTCAAATATCTGTGTACCTACAGGATCCCTTACTTGGATCTGCACAATCCAGCCCACATTTATTGTTCTGGTTCTATTCTTAATGAAAATGAAAGTGAAAGTGCTAGTAGTTCAGTATCCAACTCTTAACCACCTCATGAACTGTAGCCTGCCAGCCTCATCAGTTCAAGGGATTCTCTAGGCAAGAATACTGGAGTGGATAGCCATTCCCTTCTCCAGCGATCTTCCTGACCCAGGGATTGAACCTGGGTCTCCTGCTGTGCAGGTGAATTCTTTACCGTTTGAGCCACCAAAGAAGCCCTATCCTTGCTTCACCTTGAGGAAGCTGAAGAAACAAAATTCACTACTAAAAACAGCTAACATATTTTGAGCATTTACTATAAACTTGACTTCACTTTCACTTTTCTCTTTCATGCATTGGAGAAGGAAATGGCAATCCACTCCAATGTTCTTGCCTGGAGAATCCCGGGGACAGGGTAGCCTGGTGGGCTGCGTCTATGGGGTTGCACAGAGTCGGACACAACTGAAGTGACTTAGTAGCAGCAGACTCAGCACGACTGAGCGACTTCACTTTCACTTTTCACTTTATGCATTGGCGAAGGAAATGGCAACCCACTTCAGTATTCTTGCCTGGAGAATCCCAGGGACAGAGGAGCCTAGTGGGCTGCCGTCTATGGGGTCACACAGAGTCGGACACGACTGAAGTGACTGAGCAGCAGCAGCAAACTCAGCAAAAATCTCTTTAAACTGTCACTATGGTTCTTTGGTGAAGAACTTACTATTATTTCCACATATGGATGAAAAAGGTGAAGTTCAGAAACATTAAGTAATGTGCCCATGCGTATAAGTCTGTAAACTGGTAAAAAAGATTAGAACCATAGTTAATTTAACTGCAGAGTTTGACCTTTAAATCTTTTTTTCTGCTATTGTTTAATCTATAAGGAGAGATTCATTATTACTAATAGAATTCAAGAGGAAGGAGAAATTGATATTGTCATTGAATGATTAGCTGGAATTAGAGTTAAAAATGGTATTTTTAAGGAGGGAAAATATTTGTACAAAGACATAAATTCAGAATATTGTATTCTGTTCCAAACAGCTAATGCAAAAAAGTGTGTGCTTTTCTCTTGTTTACTGGCATACTTTGGGAACACAACTGGATACTGTATCATGAATTAACAGAAGATAGGATTAAGGCAAATTATTCAAGCTCGATATATTCACCTTTCCCTTTGTTTTAGTTATGGGATTTTCTAACCAGAGGAGAGTCTTGGTTCATAGCCCTTAAGCATGTCCCTAAGTGATCAACTGTCCCAAAGGAGATAAGAAACAAGATAAAGTTATTGTCTTAGAAATTACTGATCCTTAGGGTTATCTCTCCTCCCTGAATCTCCCAAAATATTCTCAGGCCTAATGGTGCCACTCAATTCAGTTCAGTTCAGTTGCTCAGTCGTGTCCGACTCTTTGCGACCTCATGAATCGCAGCACACCAGGCCTCCCTATTCATCACCATCTCTCGGAGTTCACTCAGACTCACGTCCATCGAGTCAGTGATGCCATCCAGCCATCTCATCCTCAGTTGTCCCCTTCTCCTCCTGCCCCCAATCCCTCCCAGCATCAGAGTCTTTTCCAATGAGTCAACTCTTCGCATGAGGTGGCCAAAGTACTGGAGTTTCAGCTTTAGCATCACTCCTTCCAAAGAAATCCCAGGGCTTATCTCCTTCAGAATGGACTGGTTGGATCTCC
>SJYV01056284.1:1355729-1370654 GCA_006410875.1 Neotragus pygmaeus | reverse complement strand
TGGAGAAGACTCTTGAGAGTCTCTTGGACTGCAAGGAGATCCAACCAGTCCATTCTGAAGGAGATCAACCCTGGGATTTCTTTAGAAGGAATGACGCTAAAGCTGAAACTCCAGTACTTTGGCCACCTCATGCGAAGAGTTGACTCACTGGAAAAGACTCTGATGCTGGGAGGGATTGGGGGCAGGAGGAGAAGGGGACGACCGAGGATGAGATGGCTGGATGGCATCACGGACTCAATGGACGTGAGTCTGGGTGAACTCTGGGAGTTGATGATGAACAGGGAGGCCTGGCGTGCTACGATTCATGGGGTTGCAAAGAGTTGGACACAACAGAGCAACTGAACTGAACTGAACTGAGGAAGCTACTTAGAGACTCTGACAACATCCTCTTTCTCATCACACATCCTCATCACTAATTTCAGCATCTACCTATGGGCCTTGTCTACAGTTCTCACTGTTTTGGAGCCCCTTACCAAGGTCACAGGTGTGAGCCTTTGTACCAAGGTCACAGGTGTGGAGCTCTGCACCAAGGTCATCTCCGGAACTGACTGAACCCCAGAACAACCATTGCCATGAGCCCCCTGGATCTGAACCAGCCAGTTCTCAAGCCCCATGTTAGGTAAAAATACCCTCCCTAACTGTTAGGTAGTCAGAATAGGAAAAAGGAGTCCAAAATGCCGGTGGCTAAAAAACAAAGAAGGAAAAAGCCCATGAAAATAGAACAAAGGAATGTCTGAGGAGGACCGGAGTGAGGACCTCAGATAAAACAAACAGCACTCCTGGCTAGCCCAATTTACACAGGGCAGACTCATGGGGAGGAGACAAATGTATAAAAGGAAGAAGCCTAGAAGGATTGGGGGCTTCTCTTCTCTTCACATCTTTTGAGTCAGCCCGCCCTCACACCTCAAGGATATATTTTCCTTTGTTTTCTAAATAAAACTGAGCTGTAACGTGGAGCTGTAACACTGGTCTGTCTGAGGAAATTACACGGGGCTGTAACACAGGTCCATCCGTCACTTCAACTTTTTGCTGCGGTGAGACAGAACCGAGGAAATTACAATATTGCCCCAACACTAACCAATCACCTAATGCCAGCCTTCCAGCGGGAATGTTCTCTGTCTTGAGACTATAAAAATTGGCTACTAGCCCAGGGAAGGGGCCGGCTCTCCCTTGTTTTAATAGTGGGCACTCCCTGGTCTGTCAGGGGGTCAGCCTGCTGTACTTGAAGTGCCCTCATCATCTCCACTCTTCGTTCTGAATAAACTCCCTCCTTTCTGAAATACTCTGTGTCTGGAAATTCTTTTCCACCCTGAGCTCAAACCAGAACCACTCTGCTGTTTGTCTAGTGGTGTTTTCTTTTTCTTTCATTCCTTCTATATTTGTTAGAGTTTTCCAGGTAGGGGCTTCCCTGGTGGCTCATATGGCAAGGAATCCGCCTGCAATGCAAGAGGCCTGGCTTCAGTCCCTGGGTTGGGAAGATCCCCTGGAGAAGGAAACGGCTACCCACTCCAGTATTCTTGCCTGGAGAATTCCACGGACAGAGGAGCCTGGCAGTCTACAGTCCCTGGGGTGGCGAAAGAGTCAAACCTGACTGAGAAACTTTACTTCACTTCACTTCCAGGTAAGGAAGAGCTGTGTCTTCTCCCCCACTAACTTATTTATTCCTTACAGCAATATGGAATCTTACACATTTAATTTGTTCTATGAGTTATAGTCCTTATGTTATCATTATTTATTGTATTGCTCAGATTGAGCTTTGGCCTTTGGGAACTATTTCAATTGGCTCCTATGTCCTTTCGACAGACCTCCATTATTTATTTTTAATTTAGGTGAAATTCACACAATATAAAATTAGCTGTTTTCATGTGTATCATTCAGTGGTATTTCTCTCATTCACAATAATTTGCTACTGGTTACCACCAGTAACTAGTTCCTATACCACCAGTAACTAGTTTCCCAAAAGGAGACCCCACAGCCGTTAGCATTTTCCAATCACTCTCCCTCTTGGTCCCTGGATTTATCTGTTCTAGATATTTCATTTCATGTAAACAGGATCATCAGTGTGTGATGTTTCGTGTCTGGTTCTTTCACCTGAGGCTTCTGTGTTAGAGGTTCCTCCTGTAGCCTGTGTCAGGCTGCATCCCTCTGTGGCTGAGAAACACTTCTTGGATGGAGGGATCATGCTGTTTATCCTTCATCCTCTGATAGGTATTTGGGTTGCTGCCACCTTTTGGTTCTTATGAGTAGTGTTGCTGTGAACATATGCAGAGGTGTGTGTTTGGGAGCCCACTTTCAACTGAGTATTTACCTATGTAAATACTATGTTTAAGTGTTTACCACATCAACTGCACCACACTGCGTTCCCACCAGCAATGTACAAGGGTGCCAATTTCATCAACTCCTCACCAACACTTATTATTTCTTTTAAAAAAAATATACTTATCTTAGTAGGTATGAAGTGTTGCCTAAATAATTTTATTCATTATTTATTCATTTATGATTTTTGGCTGCCTTGGGTCTTTGTTGTTGCAAATGGGCTTTCTCTAGTAGCAGCGAACGACAGCTACTCTCTGGTTGCGGAGTGCAGGCTTCTCCTTGAGGTGGTGTCCCTTGGTGTGGAGTCCAGGCTCAGCAGTTTTGGCACAGGGACTTAGTTGCCCCTTGGCATGCGGGATCTCATTTCTGGGTCCAGGGATTGAACCCATGTCCCCTGCAGTGGCAGGTAGATTCTTAACCACTGGACCACAAGGGAAGTCTTTGCATTTCTGTAATTATTAATGATGTTGAAAATCTTTTCACATGCTTCTGGCCACCTGTATGTCTTCTTTGGGCAATTGTCTTTGTAGTCTAGTCCTCTATCCATTTTTTATTTGAGTTGTTTGTCTTTTTGTTAGGTAAGAGTTCTGTATGTATTCTGAATACTAGACCCTTAGAAATGTGATTTGTAAATATTTCCTCCCACTCTGTGGGTCATCTCTTCATTTTCTGGATTACATCCTTTAATGCACAAAAGCATTTAATTTTGATGAAATAAAATTTACTTTATTTATTCTTTTATTGACCATTCTTTTGGCATCATATTTAAGAATGCACTGTCAAATTAAAGTCATAGGGACTTCCTTGATGGTCCAATGGTTAAGAATCCATCTGCCAGTGCAGGGGACACAGGTTTAGTCCCTGGTCAGGGAAGATACTGCATGCCACAGAGCAACTAAAACCATGAGCCACAACTCCTGAATCTGCATGCTGCAACTACTGAGGCCCATGTGCCTAGAGCCCATGCTCTGCAACAAAAGTAAACACTGTAATGAAAAGCCTCTGGACTGCAATGGAGAGTAGCTCCTGCTCAAAACTAGAGAAAGCCTGCCTGCAGCAACAAAGACCCAGCACAGCCAAAAATAAAATAAATCAATCCTCTAAAAAATTTCAAGGGCACATACACACACTGCTGTATTTTAAATAGTTAACCAACAAGGACCAACTGCACAGCACAGGGAACTCTCCTCAGTATTATGTAACAATCTCAATGGGGAAAGAACGTGAAAAAGAATAAGATACATGTTTAGGTATAACTAAATCACTTTGCTGTATATATGAAACTAACAACATTGTTAATCAATTATCAGTTCAGTTCAGTTCAGTCGCTCATTCGTGTCCGACTCTTTGCAACCCCATGAATCGAAGCACGCCAGGCCTCCCTGTCCATCACCAACTCCCANTGAAACTAACAACATTGTTAATCAATTATCAGTTCAGTTCAGTTCAGTCGCTCATTCGTGTCCGACTCTTTGCAACCCCATGAATCGAAGCACGCCAGGCCTCCCTGTCCATCACCAACTCCCACAGCTTGCTGCAATGAAGGCCCAGTGCATCCCAAAGTATTAATAAATAAATAAAACTTAAAAAAGAATATTTAACAGAAATAGAGGTAAACACTATGTGAGAACAGAAAATTAAAATTAGAGGTCCAGTCAGAATGTAAAGGAATTTCATCAAGACAGAACATAGACTATGGAAGGGGCTTTTTCTTCACAAAGTTCCAAAATTAAAGGACATGAACATGTAGAATGGAGAGAACCACTGTGTGCACAGTACCATGAGCAAGGCCCACATCAAAGTATATTGTTGTGTTATTTGAAAACACCAAGAATAAAGATGTGATGAGAGAGTTGGACTATAAAGAAAGCTGAATGCTGAAGAATTGATGCTTTTGAACTGTGGTGTTGGAGGAGACTCTTCAGAGTCCCTTGGAATGCAAGGAGATCCAACCAGTCCATCCTAAAGGAAATCAGTCCTGAATATTCATTGGAAGGACTGATGCTGAATCTGAAACTCCAATACTTTGGCCACCAGATGCAAAAAAACCTGACTCATTGGAAAAGACCCTGATGCTGGGAAAGAATGAAGGCAGGAGGAGAAATGGATGACAGAGGATGGTGGTTGGATGGCATCACCGACTCGATGGACATGAATTTGAGCAAGCTCTGGGAGTCGGTGATGGACAGGGAAGCCTGGCGTGCTGCAGCCCATGGGGTCGCAAAGAGTTGGACACTACTGAGCTACTGATCTGAACTGAACTGACCTGAAGGAGAACGAGAAAATCCTAAAATCTTTCAGAGAGAACAAATATCACACACAACTGGTGAGGAATCATAATGACTTTGACCTTTTACACAGCAGCCCTGGAAGCCAACAGTTAAAAGCTATGACTTCAGAAAGTTTGAGGAAAAGTATTTCTAACTTAGAATTCTATACCCTACCAAACTATCCATAGGTAACGAATAGACTAAACACATTTCAGACAAGCACCCTTCTCAGGAAGCTACTGACTTCAGCAAAATAAGAGAGTAAACCACAAAGGGGTTCCAGGAAAAGGGAATCAGACAGGAGAAAGGCCAAGAGTCAGAAGGATGACAGCAGAGAAAGGGTCAAGAGGACAGTGCTGTGTAGTGGGTTGAGAATGCCATCAGTCTGGAGTGAAAAGGGGCTTCCAGAAATTAAATGGTTCTGATGTGTTTGAGCCTTTGGAAAATGTTATTGATAAGCAGGTGACAAAGAAAACTATCCACATAAAATTCCAAGCACAAGAGAAATACTAGGTCACTATGAAGAGAAATAGGATTTCCCTGGTGGCTCAATGATAGAGAAACTGCCTGCCAATGCAAGAGACACACGAATTCAAATCCTGGATCAGGAAGTTCCCCTGGAGGAGGAAATGGCAATGCACTCCAATATTCTTGCCTGGAAAATACCATGGACAGAGGAGCCGGGTAGGCTACAGTTCATGGGGTCCCAAAGAGTCCGAGACAACTTAGCGACAAAAACAAATGAAGAGAAAGAAGAGGAGGAGGTGTGGCTTTTACGCCCTCATTGTGAACATTTGTGAAAATGTAGGGGTGGGGTGAGGTGGGCAGATAATTGTTTGGAGAGCATGCTTCTCCTTGACCTTAATGGGAAGTCCATAGAAATGTCTAAATTTATGTTTTTTACTTCTTATAAAGTTGTCACAAATATATTTATTATTTATTTGGCTGCACTGGGTCTTATGTGGGCAAGTGGGATCCATTTTCCTGAGCAGGTATCAAACCTGGGCCTCTGCATTAGGAGCATGGAGTCTTAGCCACTGGATGATCAGGTTCAGTTCAGTTCAGTCGTGTCTGACTCTTTGCCACCCCACGGACTGCAGCACACCAGGCTTCCCTGTCCATCACCAACTCCCAGAGTTTGCTCAAACTCATGTCCATCGAGTTGGTGATGCCATCCAACCATCTCATCCTCTGTTGTCCCTTTCTCCTGCTGCCTTCAATCTTTCCCAGTGTCAGGGTCTTTTCCAATGAGTCAGTTCTTTGCACCAGGTGGCCAAAGTATTGGAGCTTCAGCTTCAGCATCAGTCCTTCCAATGAACATTCAGGACTGATTTCCTTTAGGATGGACTGGTTGGATCTCCTTGCAGTCCAAGGGACTCTCAAGAGTCTTCTTCAACACCACAGTTCAAATGCATCAATTCTTCAGTGCTCAGCTTTATTTATGATCCAACTCTTACATCCATACATGACTACTGGAAAAACTATAGCTTTGACTAGGCAGATCTTTGTCAGCAAAGTAATGTCTCTGGTTTTTAATATGCTGTCTAGGTCTGCCATGGCTTTTCTTCCAAGGAGCATCTTTTAATTTCACGGCTGCAGTCAACATCTGCAGTGATCCTAGAGCCCAATAAAGTAAAGTCTGTCAGTTTCCACTGTTTCCCCATCTATTTGCCATGAAGTGATGGGACCAGATGCCACAATCTTTTGTTTTTTGAATGTTGAGTTTTAAGCCAGCTTTTTCACTCTCCTCTTTCACTTTCAGAAGGGGCTCTTCAGTTCCTCTTGACTTTCTGCCATAAGGGTAGTGTCATCTGCATATTTGAGGTTATTGTTATTTCTCCAGGCAGTCTTGTTTCCAGGTTGTGCTTCATTCAGCCCAGCATTTCACATGATGTACTCCGTGTGTAAGCTAAATAAGCAGGGCGACAGTATATAGCCTTGACATACTCCTTTCCCAATTTGGAACCAGTCCGTTGTTACATGTACAGTTCTCATGGTTTCTTCTTGACCTGCATACAGATTTCTCACGAAGCAGGTAAGGTGGTCTGGTATTCCTACCTCTTTAAGAATTTTCCATAAAAAAGATCTTCATGACCCAGATAACCACGATGGTGTGATTACTCACTTAGAGATGGACATCCTGGAGTCTGAAGTCAGGTGGGCCTTGACTTCAAAGGCTTTGGCATAGTCAATAAAGCAGTAGTAGATATTTTTCTGGAATTCTCTTGCTTTTTTCGATAATCCAGTGGATGTTGGCAAGTTGATCTCTGCTTCCTCTGCCTTTTTTAAATCCAGCTTGAACATCTGGAAGTTCTTGGTCCATGTACTGTTGAAGCCTTGATTGAAGCATTTTGAGCATTACTTTCCTATTGTGTGAGATGAGTGCAATTGTGCAGTAGTCTGAACATTTTTTGGCATTGCCTTTCTTTGGAATTGGAATGAAAACTGACCATTTCCAGTCCTGTGTCCACTGTTGAGTTTTCCAAATTTGCTGGGATAGTGAGTGCAACACTTTGACAGCATCATCTTTTAGGACTTGAAATAGCTCCACTGAAATGCCATCACTTCTACTAGCTTTGTGTGTAGTGATGCTTCCTAAGGCCCTCCTGACTTCAGACTCCAGGATATCTGGCTCTAAGTGAGTCATCACACCATCGTGGTTATCTGGGTCATGAAGATCTTTTTTGTATGGTTCTGTGTATTCTTGCCACTTTTTCTTAATATCTTCTGCTTCTGTTAGGTCCATACTGTTTCTGTCCTTTATCGTGCCCGTCTTTACATGAAACGTTCCCTTGGTATCTCTAATTTTCTTAGAGAGATCTCTAGTCTTTCCCATTTTGTTGTTTTCATCTCTTTCTTTGCAGTGATCACTGAGGAAGGCTTTCTTATCTCTCTTTGCTATTCTTTGGGACTCTGCATTCAAATGGGTACATCTTTCCTTTTCTCCTTTTCCTTTTGCTTCTCTTCTCTTCTCAGCTATTTGTAAGGCCTCCTCAGACAACCATTTTGCTTTTATGCATTTCTTTTTCTTGGAGATGGTCTTGATCACTGCCTCCTGTACAATGTCACGAACCTCCGTCCATAGTTCTTCAAGCACTCTATCAGATATAATCCCTTGAATTTATTTGTCACTTCCACTGTATAATCAACCATAAGGGATTTGATTTAGGTCATACCGGAATGGTAGGCTGTGGTCCATGGGGTCGCAAAGAGTCGGACTGAACGACTTCATTTTCACTTTTCACTTTCATGCATTGGAGAAGGAAATGGCAACCCACTCCAATGTTCTTGCCTGGAGAATCTCAAGGATGGGGGAGCCTGGTGGGCTGCTGTCTATGGGGTCGCACAGAGCCGGACACGACTGAAGCGACTTAGCAACAGCTACAAGGTTTTGCAGGTCATCATAGAACCGTTCAACTTCAGCTTCTTCAGCATTAGTGGCTGGGGCATAAACTTGGATTATTGTGATATTGAATGGTTTGCTTGGAAATGAACACAGATCATTCTGTCATTTTTGAGATGGTACCCGAATACTGAATTTCAGACTCTTTTGTTGACTATGAGGTCTACTCCATTTCTTCTAAGGGATTCTTGCCCACAGTAGTAGTTATAACGGTCATCTGAATTAAACTTGCCCATTCTAGTTCATTTTAGGTCACTGATCCCCAAAATATTGATGTACACTCTTGCCATCTCCTGTTTGATCACTTCCAGTTTAGCTTGGTTCATGGGTTAACATTCCAGGTTCCTATGCAACATTGTACTTTACAGCATCAGACTTTACTTCCACCACTAGTCACATCCACAACTGGATATTGTTTTCGCTTTGGACCATCTGGGAAGTCCCAAAAATGTCTAAATTTAATACATCAAAAACCAGTCTTCTCTGGCCGCGAAACATATAGGTTTCTGTCAGAAGAAAAGCTATTACAAGGGTTGGAAGTATTTGCCTCTGGGGGAGTCTGGCATGTGACAACTGTTTTACACTGTCTTCATTTATGCGAGAATTAAAACCACACACACACAAACCGTGCACTGGCGTAACTCTGATTTTAAAATATATCAAGTAAAAAAAGTTGTTTGTGAAAACGCCTCATCTCTATACCCAGAAGGCTCAGCAAACCGTCTCCACAGCAACCCAACGCGGCTCGGAAACCAGCTGCGCCACGTAGGGCTGGGCACGGGTGACGCACTTCCGCCTCTGGTCCCGCCCCTCCGCGGTAGGGGCGTGGTCGTCTGGTACCCTCTTTCTCGGCTTACGCGTGCGCAGTCTTCGGAAGCCGGGGACTTGGGTGCCAGTGTCCGTACGCCCCGCTGGCCGCGGCCCCACGCGTTGAGAGGCGCGAGAATTGCCGTAGTTTGCAGTCTGTATTCGTCTCACGACGTGTGCAAACGTCAAACGCGAGAGCTGACCCGAAGTATTCTCCCGAAAGCAAGGCTGGCGGCTCCCTCCCTGTCGGGGCGGGGCTAGGGCCGTAGCTCAGCTCTCACTCCCCTTACGTCACTACTCTGCTGGTTCTCCTGGGAGTTGTGGTTCGGGCCCGCCCCCCGGCCGTGGTCCCAGGGGGCTGCGGACTACGGGTCCCGGCAGGCCTCGCGTTGGCCCCTGAACCCCTGGCGCCGGGGGCTTTGGGCGGCCTCAGCCTGGGGACTCTGGCGCTGCGCGGCACAGCTGAGCACCTGGCAGGCTGGCTGGCTCAGAGCAGTCTAGCTCGCGGGCTGGCCGCCGCACACACTGAGGCCGCAGCCGACCGACTGACAGACTCGGCGCTTCTCAGGCCCCCGGAGCCTAGGCGCAGAGCGGCCCGGACGCAAACTTCCGGGCAAGTGGAAAGGTCGACAGGGCCACCAGGCCCGGGGTCGGCAGCGGCGGGGGCCCGGGGCCGGCAGCGGCGGGGGCCCGGGGCGGTTTCCCGAGGAAGGTGACGAATGACAGGGGCGGGACGGACCCGAGCGAGTGAGGAAGGGGTCGCTTTCAGTGTGGGCGCCCGGCTCAGCCTGTCCAGCCCCGCCCCCCCGCAGGCCAGCTGCTGGATCCAAAGCGCAGCGCTGGGCGCTGACGTCGGCTGAGCCGGGTCCGCCAGCCCTCCGGTCCCTACCCCGGCGGCCCTAGACCCTCGGAGCCCTGCAGGGTAGGAGGCAGGCCCTTGGGGCAGCTCTGGTGTCGTGAGCGTGGGCCGTGCATGGGCGTGTAGACAAACCAGCGAGGCGCTGATTGTGCGTCTAGGCATCCCCCCGCCGCCGCAGGGTCGGATGGCTCAGGGCTTGAGCCGAAGGTTAAAGGCCAGCCCCTAAGTCTCCAGGTTTCAGGGCTGCAGCCCACCTGTTTGTAGGCGGGCAGGGGGCGATTGGACAGCTAGATAAGAGCGCTCTTGAGGGGCTCAGATTTTTGTCCGATGCCACATCAGACAGGTTTTGCTTGTTTTTGAATGTGTCTAGGGTGTTGGGGTGTGAATAATCCTGCCTTTCTCCTTCTCAGCTGAGAACCAATAGAGAAAATAGTAAAGGTGCCAGACAGGCTCCTGGTGGGCCTCAGCTGGGGCAGGGGTTGCGGGAGCGTTGCAATGGAAGCACTGGCACACTAGGTCGTTCCCGGCGGGTCCTCTCCTCTCGCCTTTCCGTCTGGCCTGTTGCTCCAGGTGCAACAAGTATCTGAATGTCATGCTCCCGTCCAAGACTGGCCCTGTGCAGTGGTTGGGTGGTGACTGCCCTTGCCTGAGGGCTTCTGTTTCGGTCACCAGAATTAGGGTGATGGCCTCCTTCTACTTCTTTTAGGCCTTCTTCCAGCAGGTGACTGACAGGCCAGACTCCCTGGCCACTCAGGATGTCCACCTCGGCCTCAGCCAGAGCTGCCACATGACTCGAGCCTGTGATTCGCCAAGTCTGGCCAGTTGACTGTGCCACATGTGGTACGGATTTAAACACCGTCATTAGACCAGCTGGAGGTGCCCAGAAAGGAGTGGCAGCCTCTGGTGGCCAGCAGTCGGCACCCAAGTTGATTCTTCTCAATAAAGACAGTTTACCAACTTCCTAGCTAAATGGGATTTACTTTTTGCAACTTTTAAAGTCTTTTTCATAAAATCATCAAAATAGTGCAAATACTTTATTTCTATACTGTCTAAACGTGTGCTTTAGAAATACTTCTGCCTTCCAGAGAGAAACTAGTAAACCAATAGAGCAGACCCAGGTGTCCACCCATTTGGTTGAGATGGTAAATGCTAAAAGTTGTAAGACTGCCTCTTAAAACCCATTTTTCCCCAGACCTCCTGACTTTCTACCTGTTTGGTTTGCTGTGCTCTGTGTCAGCCATGGATTCCAATCTCCAACAGGAAATCTTGGTGGCTGAGCAAACTTGTGACCTGAGAAACAGCAGCTAAGCATTTGGGATGCTGACAAGAGGCTGGTGTATACACTAAGGTAAGTGCCAGCTGCTCATGCCCTGAGTGCCTCTGTGTGTGTTCACGCTTGGCCATGTCTGACTCTTGGTGACCCCATGAACTGCTGGTCATCAGGCACCTCTGTCCATGAAGTTTTCCAGGCAAGAATACTGGAGTGGGTTGCCATTTCCTACTCCAGGGGACCTTCACCACTGAGGGATAGAACCCCCATCTCCTGTGTCTCCTGCACTGGCAGGAGGATTCTTTACCATCGCACCAATTTGGAAACCCTCAGGGTCATCATATACCTTTGCAGCGACACCCTTTGGGGGTTCTGATGCCGCCAGATGCTTGGGTTGTACCCTCTGAGGAAGATGTCAGAGTACAGTGTTTCTGTCAAAATGAGAAAAAGGAAGAGCTCTCTGGGTGAATTTCTCACTGAAACAAGAGTTCCCTTCCTCCCTATCCTCTCCCTTCCTCTGGTCCATTCCCCACTTGCCATCCCCTCCCTTAACACCCTGGGAGACGTTCCGACGTGAGATAGTGAGCCGTGACAGTGGGAGGGCTGGGGACCTGGGGGTCACATGGAGCACGAATGGCCATCTCCTGGGTCCTGGTGACAACAGTGATACAGACCGGGCAGGGAGGCAGGTGGCAGAGTAACAGAGAGGCCTGGAGAGCCTCTGGGCTGCTTCACGGGGGTTCTTCAATGCTGTGCCTGAGCACTGAGGTCTGGGAGCCAGGAGGGCAAGCATGGGGCGTTGTTGGAGGCCCTGCTCAGACCCAGCTGGGGTAATGCCAGGCTGGATGGAGATGCAGAGGTACAGGACCCACATGGGCACACGGGGTGGAGTGTGGAGGGGGAGGACTGCTCTTCTCTGTCCACTGTCCTCCTTCAGGGGCACTGGTCTGAGCAGGAGGAAGCCCAAGGCTTAGCATGTCCCTTCAGCTCTGTCCCCCGTGGGCTAATGGGATCTCAGAGGCACATACTTAGGGAGCGTCGCAGGTTGCTGGCCAGCACTGGAGAACTGTCTGGGTGTGCGATAAACAGGGATGTGCACACGACAGGTGCTGGTCAGAGGCACTTCTTGTGACAGGCTGGACTTTGCTGGTGACCTAGTGGAGCCACTGCTGGCTGAGACTTGGTCCTCTTTTCCCACAGACTTTGCTGGGCACCTTCTACTCCTGACCATTCTCTGCCCATCCCCCTGAGGGCAGAGCCAGGCACTCGCCACAGCTGCTCTCCTACTTTAGATGTCCAATCACCCTGTCTTGTTGGAGACAGTCTGCAGCCCATGGCCAGTGGATCTCTAGGCCTACAAGAAGGGTTGGTGCAGCAGCCGGCCAGGTGGGCTGAGAGGCTGGGCTCACAGGCTACAGAATAACTGTGGTGCTAACTCTTGGGAGAGTGTCCTTTCCTGCCCCTTTATCTCAATCCAGGGCCAGTTTCTGGGCCTTGCAGGTGGCATGTCCCCTGTGAGCAGGCACTCTTGCTGCCTATCTGCCCACACTTGTTTGGGTATGTGGTTGCCTGGCTGACTAGCTCAGCAGGAGCGCCTGGGAAGATCAGGGGGCAGCTCAGCACTGCCCAGGAGCCATGGCAATCCTGGAGGCTCCTAGCGGAAGGAGGGCCTGTGCCCTGAAGGGCAGCACCTCCTCTCTGCCACTGGGCCACTGATTCAGGCTGGGGTGCCCTGCCTGCTTGCACATGAGTGGCAGCTGCTAACAGATGCCAGGCAGGAGGCAGAGGCCACACGTGAACAGCCCTCTGACGAGGCAGCAGCCCATAGGCCCTGCCCTTGTCTGGGGCTCACTGGCACCGAAGAGCCACAGGCATTCCCATGTGGGCTTCTCTCTGTGGCTAGCAGGACAGAAAAGCCCTGGTGTCTCATCTTCAGTGGGCCCAGAGGCCATGGGGGGAGGGTGGCTGGAGGGCAGCGGGAGCAGGAGGCCATACAGCCCTTGTGGGACAGCCGTCCAGATGAAGGAGCAGCAGAGTGTTTTGCTGAGACTAGGCATCAGGTTCGAAAGACTCGTCATTTCAGATGGTCCACCTGTATCTGGAAGCCCTTGGCGGTGCTGGGCGGGGTGAGGAGGCAGTAGGCCCAGGCACCTGTAGGGGTAGGGGAGGACTCGCAGAAGGCTGAGCTGGCTGAGCAGTTCATGCCACTGTGAATCTGAAGGTCATTCACTTGGACTCTAGGCTGGGTGTGGCCCAGGAGCCTTGCCCTAGGCAGTGCCCCTCCCCTGCATACCCTGTGCCAGGTGCTGGCCTGCAGGTGAGACTGGACAGGGGGTGGCCGTCAGGTGACCTGTGGGCTCAGGCCTGGGATGCTGATTGTCGAGCTGGGGTTGGAGGGGGTGGTCCAGGTGCAGGGGTGACGTGTGGGTTTCCTTCCTTGTTGCTGGCCGAGCCTTGGGCCGGCCTGGCAGGCTATGGCTGCTCTGGGCCACTGGGCACTAGAGGGAGCAGCTATACCCCAGCAGGCCTCTGGGCCTCCTCTGGCCTTCCAGGAGCCACAGGAAGTGCAGTGAGTTTTGTTCAGGGATCCAGGCCTGCATCTTCCCTGGCCTTGGAGCCCTCATGCTGGGGAGGCAGTCTCCAGAGATGGAGGGGTGACTGCTCCCTTACTGTCTTGGGGCCCTGAAACCCCTCCCTCTTCATTACTGTCTTGGGGGGCCCCAAGTCCCCTCCCACTTCAGGTCTTCTTGCTTTAAACTCTTGAGTGTTGTTCAAATCCATTGATGTTAAACCAGTTTTATTGAGGAATCACATAATGCCAGGAGGCACAGGTCATGAGTGATCCAGCTTTGCAAAGTGAACACACATGTGATTGGGACCCAGATGAGGAACCCCCATGACTGGCGCAGCCACGGACTCCCTGCCTCCGGCGCCCTGGTGTGGCTTGTTCTGCTTGTAAGCTTCCTGCCGGTGGGGTCAGGTGCATGGCTCCTCTTCCTTCAGCCTCCGTTTGTGAGCTCTGCTGTGCAGTGTGGTGGGCCGTGCTCCCTTGAAAGTAAATCTTGTCAGGACCTGGTTCACCCTTGAGCCTGCAAGGCGGGCACTGCTGTGAATAGTGCCACCTCCATCAGGGCCTGCCTGGAGTAGCCAGGCCACACCTCTCAGAAGGGCCGGCAGTGAGGCCCGAGTGACGGTGCAGCACCGCTCGCCGGGCTGTGGGTCGCATCAGCCCCCAGTGTGCTACGTGCTGGAGGCACCCATCCCAGGGTTTTCCTGTTTTCTGTCAGATAGTCTGCTTTGTGCATGAGGTCAGCAGGCTCTTTCCTCACCTGGGTGCATGGTCTTTGTGCCTCTCCAGTCTTAAGTGCCGGCCAGTGTTTCTTCGAAAAGTTTTGTCCTACCTTGCGTGTTGATGCAGTCCTAGTGGGCCCCCCGCCCCCACCCCATGCCAGCCACCCAGAACCTGATCTGCTGGCGTGGAGACCTTCTGACCAGAGCCTATTCCCTGGTCCCTGGGGATCTGCAGTCCCATCACCGGGACTGCCTCACACTACTGCTGCAGCCCCCCGCAGCTGCTGGAGGAGGGGAGCTGGGGGAGGCTCCCTTTCCAGAGAGGTGTCCCACCTGCCCTCCAGCCCCAGGGCATTCCTGCGTGCCCCTCCCCCACACTGGTTTCTGTCTTTCCCTGGCAGCCCTCTGGTGTGACCTCGTGTGGCTTTCTCCATGTGGCCCGATGGTCCCCTCTCCCTGCAGGTCTCCACCATGGACCCAGACCCCCAAGCGGGCGTGCAGGTGGGCATGCGCGTGGTGCGCGGCGTGGACTGGAAGTGGGGCCAGCAGGACGGCGGCGAGGGCGGCGTGGGCACGGTGGTGGAGCTCGGCCGCCACGGCAGCCCTTCGACCCCCGACCGCACGGTGGTCGTGCAGTGGGACCACGGCACCCGCACCAACTACCGCGCGGGCTACCAGGGCGCACACGACCTGCTGCTCTATGACAACG
>SJYV01056284.1:1296288-1339336 GCA_006410875.1 Neotragus pygmaeus | reverse complement strand
TGGGACCCACCTGGCAGGAAAGGCTGCTTCATGGTCTCCATGAGGCTCTTGAGGTCGTGCTCTACGTAGTTCATGACGATGTAGATCTTGTCCATGTTGCTGCCCACGACGATTTCCTAGGAAACAGCAGTAGGTCCGATGGGTCAGGGCCCCAGCCAACCCTGCCGCCACTAGCGCTCCCAAGAGACGTGAGATCCCAGGGACCAACACCCGGTGACACAGCAGGGACCCCCCCCAAGTGTGATGGCCTCCAGGGATGCAGCACTGGGGGTCCTGTGGGCAGAGGTGCATGGGTCTCACCCTGACGGTGACGATATTGGGGTGTTGCGCCTTGAGGATGGTGTTGATTTCCCTCAGTGACGTGATTGGGAAGCCCTCCTTCTCCTTCTCCATCTTTAGTCGCTTCAGAGCCACAATTTCATCTAAAAAGAAAGTCACCGGAAGACAGACACTGAGGAGACCTTCTTCTACCCACATGCTCCCATTTATGGCTGTCTCCTGGAATCACAGGACATGGCCAACTGGCCTCCCTGGAGGCTCAGAGCTGGACCACCTCCGTCTCTGAGGCCCTGGCCTCCGGGCACACACCTGCTCAGGTGCTCACTCCAGGCCTGGTGGACTCCATACTCACAAGCAGCATAGGGCTTCTTGGTCAGGCTGACTGCTGTGGGTGCCAAGAGCCAGTTGCTCAGGTGTGCACCAGCCAGGTGAGGCCCCGTGAGGGCCAGCACCAGGGGAGGGGTGACCCCTGGGATCAGAAGGCACTATGCCTAGTGACTTTGACACTGAAGGTGACAGGGCCCTGTACACAGCCAGGGGCCTGTGGTGGTGGCTGGTACTCTGGGCCACCTGGTCCATGCCCCACACCCCCTTCCCTGTGGGGGACCATCCTGGGCTGCATCCCACCTGTCTTCTTGTCCTTTGCTCTGTACACCACCCCGTAGGTGCCTTCCTCAATCCTGTTCAGACACTGGAACTCCTCCACACTCCGACAGCCCTAGGGGAGGCACCAGCGTGAGGGCATGGTAGCCAGGCTCACAGCCCACAGCAAAGCCTCAACTAGACATCTCCAGAGGCCCAGATGGTGCTCAGGCAGGACCTGGCAGCAATAATCTTCTCAGCCTCTGCTTGCTTCTTCAGTGAGCAGGCATCCTCTATTCAACAGCCGGCCCTGGGCACTGGCCCCCCGCCACACCTCCAGCCACTGATCCTAAGATGATGCCAAGACAGCAGGGACCCTCTGTGTTGCACCCTCAGCTGGTGCAGCAGCCCCTCAGGAGCAGTGGCACCCTCAGTGCACCTTGGGCCCTAACCCTCTTGGGACCTACCCCTCCCCCAAGTCATTCCCTGCAGCACTTTGGTTACTGAATTGCAGGGTGATGCGCACCACTGCCCTCTGACCCCTACAGGGCAATAAAGCAAGGGAGGTCAAGGACCCATCTGCCCAGGCCGAGGCACAAGTGACTGCAGAGCTGACTGCACACGAGGTGGCCTCTTATGCGTGGGGCCCCTTGTGGGAGTCCTGGCTGCAGTTGCAGGAGCTGTCCTCCAGCAAGCCTGATGGACAAGAGACCAGACCGTGACGAGGGATATGTCAGAAGCTAGGGGCCAGGCCTGGCCAGGGACAGACACCCACAGCGAGGACCCAGCTTCTGCTCTCAGCCACCAGCCCTATCCACGGGCAGCAAAGGGGAGGCTGCTCACCTGCAGGGCAGGCAGGTACTTGGGCAGCTCCTGCTTGAGCTCGATGGGCGACAGGGCTGGGGAGTCAGGCACAAAGTCCCCTTCGGTGAGGGCGCTGCTCTGGGGGGTGCCCTCACCCGCCTCCTCTTCCCCCTCTTCACTCTCTCCAGAATCGTGGTCAAACCGTGACTCTGGAACTTCTGAAATTAAACCCAATTTCAGAACCAGAGACAGACAAGTGTCTGGGGGGGACTATGAGCACAAGAGCCTCCGGGGGCCAGGACACAGTGTGTCCCACTGCCCTGGACAGAGGGCGCTGTGTCTTGGGGCCATTGGCCAGGCCGGGACCACTGTGAGCTAATAACCAGTTGTCTGAGAAGGCTGGCCCAGAATTGGTGTCCAGTAGCCCAAGGCCTTGGCCTGGCTGTTGGCAGAGGCCACAAAGTCCCAGGCCAGTGACTGGTGTGTGGTCAGAGCCCAGCTGGCTTTTTCTAGCTTCTGTCCCAATGTCCAGGCCGAGCAGCCCCCAGAAGGGTGCCCAGGGAACAGCAGCTGGGTCCTGGACATAGCAGCTGGATGCCCCTGTGGCTTCTGGGTGGGACGTGCCACAGACAAGGGTTATTTGTGGTCACGGTCCCACCACAACTCTGACATGGGTCAAGCACCCTGATCAGAGGTGGACAAGGAAGAGGTGAACCACCACTTGGGGGCTTCTCACCAACCAAGACGTGGTTCTCATTCTCTCGCTCCTCATCTTCACTCATTTCTTCTTCACTCACTTCTTCTGCAAGAGAAACAGGTGTCAGCTAAGACCCTCGACAAGAGGTAGCAAAGGGCCCTCACATGATCACTGGGGGTCTCACGTGGTCCCAGTCAGCAAGGCATTTTCAAGATGGGTATTTGTTTACTTAGACTTTATTACTGTGTAACTTCTAAGCTTCTATCACATTAAGCCTCAGGCTCGAGCTCACCGGCTGACTGTCCGGACACATCCTCAGAGTTGCTTCCAGTCTCCTCCTCCTCCTCTTCTTCCTCTTCCTCCTCTTCCTCCTCCGACTCTTCACTGCTGCTCCCCTCTTCCTCCTCCTCCTCCTCCTCCTCCTCCTCAGAACCTGACCCTGACTCCGCTTTAGGAAGAAAACAGGCAGCAGTGAACTTGGGGCTGGCCCTGTGGTGGCCGAGTTGGGCAGGGCTGGGCGAGCAGTCACCTGATGAGGACTCAGCGGAGCTGGTCTTCCTCTCACTGTCACTGACATCCTGCAGGTCGGACAGCAGGTCTCTCTCTTCCACTTTCTCTTCTTTCACTTATAAAATAAACCATTGAAGGTGAATGTGAGACGATGTTTTAAAATAACAACATTAGATGGTGCTTCTCATATATAACAGGACCAGGTCATCTATAGACGCTTGGGAGGAAGACAAGTCTTCAAATCCTCCAGCGCATGAACTTACACAAATAGCCCTTCACATACACAGGTACTGCAGCACCCTGTGATGTTGTGAAGCATCAGCCAGTCTCTGAGCTCAGGTGGCCCCCTAGCAAAGACCACCCCACGCTGGGCCCGCAGGTGCTGTGCGGCCTTACCTGGCTTCCGGCTGTCCCCCAGCTCAAGTCTTTCTCGAGGAGGCCGGAGTGGGCTACGGCTCCAGTGGCTGGCTTTCACCTTGTCGCTGTAGTCATCTCTCACGGTCCGGTGATGTGCAGACACTGCGCAAGAACAGCACAGGGGCTGGGGGCAGTCCCCTTTTCCTCTAGGCACACACATGCCTACAGCCCGGGAAGGAGCCCAGGAAGCCACCAGAGGACCCACGTGGGCATTCTAGACTGCTCTCTACGGTCAAAGGCAGGGGACAGAACCTGCCTCCTCATGCCCAGGCCTATCACCCACTGGGCATTAGGCAGGTGGACACCAGACATGGCTATCCAGGGTGTACAGCTCACACCGCGGGACCTGCAGCGTCACCTAGCCCTCTCGCTCGCCCCCGCCCACCTTGCCCTCCTTCAGCCTTCCCCTACCCTCCCGCACCGCCCACTCCCGGGCTCCACCCACCTCCGGGGCCCCGCCCACCTTCCCGCCGGGCCTCCCGCTCCTTGCGCCTCTCCTCGGCCCGCCGCTCCCGCTCCTTCTGTTCCCGCTGCTCCTTCTGCTGTTCCCGCATCTTGCGTTCCCGTTCTCGCTTCCTCTCTAACTGCTCGAGGCGGTCCCTGGAACAGGAGCACGCCAAATCTTTTCTCACCCCACAAACCAGAAGCTTTCTTTTTGGCCCTCAGTGCTTTTTGCTGCATTTATAAACTACCCCTCTGGCAAGCCATTTCAGTATTCTTGCCTTGAGAACCCCATGAACAGTATGAAAAGGCAAAAAGATACAACAGTGAAAGATGCACTCCCCAGGTCGGTAGGTGCCCAACATGCACCTAGAGAAGAGTGGAGAAACACCTCCAGAAAGAATGACGTGAAGGAGCCAAAGCGAAAACAACATCCAGCTGTGGATGTGACTGATGATGGAGGTACACCTGNACTCCCGGGCTCCACCCACCTCCGGGGCCCCGCCCACCTTCCCGCCGGGCCTCCCGCTCCTTGCGCCTCTCCTCGGCCCGCCGCTCCCGCTCCTTCTGTTCCCGCTGCTCCTTCTGCTGTTCCCGCATCTTGCGTTCCCGTTCTCGCTTCCTCTCTAACTGCTCGAGGCGGTCCCTGGAACAGGAGCACGCCAAATCTTTTCTCACCCCACAAACCAGAAGCTTTCTTTTTGGCCCTCAGTGCTTTTTGCTGCATTTATAAACTACCCCTCTGGCAAGCCATTTCAGTATTCTTGCCTTGAGAACCCCATGAACAGTATGAAAAGGCAAAAAGATACAACAGTGAAAGATGCACTCCCCAGGTCGGTAGGTGCCCAACATGCACCTAGAGAAGAGTGGAGAAACACCTCCAGAAAGAATGACGTGAAGGAGCCAAAGCGAAAACAACATCCAGCTGTGGATGTGACTGATGATGGAGGTACACAGTCCGAGGCTGTAAAGAACAAGATTGCATAGGAACCTGGAATGTTAGGTCCCTGAATTAAGGTAAATTAGAATTGGTCAAACAGGAGATGGCAAGAGTGAATATCAACATTTTAGGTATCAGTGAGCTAAAATGGACAAGAATGGGAGAATTTAATTCAGATGACCACTGTAACTACTACTGTGGGCAAGAATCCCTAAGAAATGGATGTCCATCACCAATCCCCTAGCTTGCTCAAACTCATGTCTGCCGAGTCAGTGATGCCATTGAACCAGCTCATCCTCTGTTGTCCCCTTCTCCTGCTGCCTTCAATCTTTCCCAGCATCCAGGTCTTTTCCAACCTGTTGGCTCCTCCCATCAGGTGGCCAAAGGATTGGAACTTCTGTCTAGGTTGGTCATAGCTTTTCTTCCAAGAAGCAAGTGTTTTTTAATTTCATGGCTACAGTCACCATCTGCAGTGATTTTCCAGCCTAAGAAAATAAAATCTGTCACTGTTTCTATTGTCTCCCCATCTATTTGCCGTGAAGTGATGGGACCGGATGCCACAGTCTTTGTTTTTTGAATGTTGAGTTTTAAGCCAGCTTTTTCACTCTCCTCTTTCACTTTCATCAAGAGGCTTTTTAGCTCCTTTTCATTTTCTGCCTTAAGGGTGGTGTCATCTGTATATCTGAGGTTATTGATATTTCTCCCAACAATCTTGATGCCAGCTTGTGCTTCATAAAGCCCGGCGTTTCGCATGATGTACTCTCCATATAAGTTAAATGCAGTACTTGGGTGCAGTCTCAAAAATGACAGAATGATCTCTGTTCGTTTCCAAGGCAAACCATTCAATAACACAGTAATCCAAGTCTATGCCCCAACCACTAATGTTGAAGAAGCTGAAGTTGAACGGTTCTATGATGACCTACAAGACCTTCTAGAACTAACACCAAAAAAAGATGTCCTTTTCATCATAGGGGACTGGAATGCAAAAGTAGGAAGTCAAGAGATACCTGGAGTAAGAGGTAAGTTTGGCCTTAAGAGTACAAAATGAAGCAGGGCAAAGGCTAACAGAGTTTTACCAAGAGAATGCACTGATCATAGCAAACACCTTCTTCCAACACAAGAGACCACTCTACACATGGATATCACCAGATGATCAATACCGAAATCAGACTGATTATATTCTTTGCAACCAGAGATGAAGAAGCTTTATACAGTCAGCAAAAACAAGACCAGGAGCTGACTGTGGCTCAGATCATGAACTCCTTATTGCCAAATTCAGACTTAAATTGAAGAAAGTAGGGAAAACCACTAGACCATTCAGGTATGACCTAAATCAAATCCCTTATGATTATACAGTGGAAGTGAGAAATAGATTTAAAGGACCAGATCTGATAGATAGAGTGCCTAAAGAACTATGGATGGAGGTTTGTGACATCCTACAGGAGGCAGGGATCAAGACCATCCCCAAGAAAAAGAAATGCATAAAGGCAAAATGGTTATCTTAGGAGGCCTTGCAAATAGCTGAGAAAAGAAGAGACACGAAAGGCAAAGGAGAAAAGGGAAGATATACCCATCTAAATGTAGAGTTCCAAAGAATAGCAGAGAGAGATAAGAAATCCTTCCTCAGTGATCAATGCAAAGAAATAGATGAAAACAACAGAATGGGAAAGACTAGAGATCTCTTCAAGAAAATCAGAGATACCAAGGAAACATTTCATGCAAAGATGGGCACAACAAAAGACAGAAATGGCATGGACCTAACAGAAGCAGAAGATATTAAAAAGAAGTGGCAATAATATATAGAACTATACAAAAAAGATCTTAATGACCTAGATAACGATGATGGTGTGATGAGTCACCAAAGCCAGACATCCTGGAGTCCAAAGTCAAGTGGGCCTTAGGAAGCATCATTACACTCAAAGCTAGCGGAAGTGATGGAATTCCAGTGGAGCTATTTCAAGTCCTAAAGGATGATGCTGTCAAAGTGCTGCACTCAATATGCCAGCAAATTTGGAAAACTCAGCAGTGGCCACAGGATAGGAAAAGGTCAATTTTCATTCCAATCTCAAAGAAAGGCAATGCCAAAGAATGTTCAAACTACCATACAATTGCACTCATCTCACATGCTAGGGAAGTAATGCTCAAAATGCTCCAATCGAGGCTTCAACAGTACATAAACCAAGAACCTCAGATGCTCAAGCTGAATTTAGAAAAGGCAGAGGAAGCAGAGATCAAATTACCAACATCTGCTGGATTATCGAGAAAGCAAGAGAGTTCCAGAAAAATATCTACTACTGCTTTATTGAGTGATCAAAGCCTTTGACTATGTGGATCACAACAAACTGGAAAATTCTTCAAGAGAAGAGAATACCAGACCACCTTACCTGCCTCCTGAGAAATCTGTATGCAGGTAAAGAATCAACAGTGAGAACCAGACATGGAACAACGGATTGGTTCCAAATTGGGAAAGGAGTATGCCAAGGCTGTATATTGTCACCCTACTTATTTAATTTATATGCAGAGTACATCATGTGAAATGCTGGGCTGGATGACGCACAAGCCGGAATCAAGATTGCCAGGAGAAATATCAATAACCTCAGATATGAAGATGAGAACACCCTTATGGCAGAAAGCAAAGAAGAATTAAAGAGCCTCTTGATAAAAGTGAAAGAGGAGAGTGAAGAAGTTGGCTTAAAACTCAACAGTCAAAGAACTAAGATCATGGCATCCAGTCCCATCACTTCATGGCAAATAGATGGGGAAAATGTGGAAACAGTGAGACTTTATTTTGGGGGGCTCCAAAATCACTGCAGATGGTGACTGCAGCCATGAAATTAAAAGACGCCTGCTTCTTGAAAGAAAGGCTATGATCAACCTAGAGAGCATATTAAAAAGCAGAGACATTACTTTGCCAACAAAGGTTCATCTAATCAAACTATGGTTTTCCAGTAGTCATGTATGAATGTGAGAGTTGGACCATAAAGAAAGCTGAGCACTGAAGAATTGATGCATTTGAATTGTGGTATTGGAGAAGACTCTTAAGAGTCCCTTAGACTGCAAGGAGATCAAACCAATCAATCCTAAAGGAAATCAGTCCTGAATATTCATTGGAAGGACTGATGCTGAAGTTCCAATCCTTTGGCCACCTGATGGGAAGAGCCAACAGGTTGGAAAAGACCTGGATGCTGGGAAAGATTGAAGGCAGCAGGAGAAGGGGACAACAGAGGATGAGCTGGTTTGATGGCATCACTGACTCGGCAGACATGAGTTTGAGCAAGCTCTGGGAGTTGGTGATGGACAGGGAAGGCTGGTATTTTGCAATCCGTGGGGTGCAGAGTCCAACACGACTGAGCGACTGAACTGAACTGAACTGGGTTTTTCAGTCCACAAAGGGCTTTTAAAAACCAGAACTCTAGTCCTGTTAACTCCATCCCTAACGACTGGCAGAGAGGAAAGTGCTGGCCCAAGGAGGTAACTGCCTGGGGCTGAAACCCCACTTGTTCCAGAACATTCTGCTCAGCTGATGCTCTGAGACACACCAAGGCTTTCCCCAGATATGCATAATTTTAATCTATTTCTACTAGAAGGCAATTCTTCCTGGGCCTTCCGTCTAAGGAAAGGAGGGGAGCCACAGCCCCACGCAGGGATCTGGTTTAGGTGTTTACAGCCAAAACACTTCACTCTAAGCAAAACGGCAGTCGCAGCCCTAGGTTCTGATATACTGCTTCTATTCTCATTTAGTTCAAAACATATCCAGGGAGTTCCCTGGCGGTCCAGTGATTAGGACTGGGCACTTTCACTGGTGGGGCCTGGGTTCAATCCCTGATCAGAGAACTAAGATCCCACAAGTTGTATGTATTTTTCGGCCCCCCAAAATAAAAAGTCAAATATTTTATATTTTTCCTCATCATTTTTTGTGCCGGCCATAGGTTTTTCAGAAACGGATTCTTGGATTTCAAACATCTGAGGATACCCCACCTGGTCCAGTTTCTTTCTGTTGCTAACTTTAATTGAATTCTTCTGTAATAAGAGGGCATACTCTGTTCAGCCTCAATTCTTTTGAGACTCCTTACACAGCTTGGAGTTTTGTGGAAACACATCCTAGAAGCTTTCAGATGACATGTGTCCTGCAGCTGCATTGCTGTGCCTACCTGTCATGACGTTTGGCTGGTAGCATCTTCCAAATTGTCTACATCCTTGCTGATTTTCTCCAGCTTTACTGCTGATGACTGGCGTGGGACCCCAGTGCTTCCACTCCTCGTCAGTGGACTAGTACTCCCTTCAGTTGTGTCAGGTCGGGGTCCAACGCCAGGTGCCAAAACAGTTATCCTGGTCGCATCCTCCTGCTCTGCATTTATGCCGCGTTGAGGGTCTCTACCTTCAGTGTCTCTCGTAACATCCATTTTGTCTGACGCCAGTGTAGCCACTCAGGCCCTTTTACCGTTGGTGTGTGCATGGGCCATCCTTTCCCATCATTTCATTTTCTGGCTGCCACATGGGGTGTGGGACCCTAGTTCCACGACCAGGGATTGAACCTGTGCCCCTTGCACTAGAAGCATGGAATCCTACCCACTGGACCTCCAACAAAGTCCTCCTCCTTTACTTTCAACCTACTTTTGTCTCCAACTCTAAGATGTTCCTCTGACACAGCACACAGCTAGATCTTGCTTTTCTGTCTGACAGGCTCTCCCATGTTTGGTGCAGAGACCATCTCACTGAATGTAACTATGGATACAGCTGGTGCTGCCCCCCGTACCCCACCTTCTTTTGTCTTGTTTTTTGGTTTCTGTTTCTCCCAGTTGGGATGGGTTCTTTTTTGGCTGCACCACGAGGCATGCAGGATCTTAATTTCCCAACCGGGGATCAAAACCAGGCCCCCTGTGGCAGAAGAGAGAGTCCTAATCACTGCACTACCAGGCAGTTACCCGTTTGGGGTTTAAATGAGGATTTTTAGTGAACGATTTTAATTCCTCTATTTACTATTTTTTAGAAGTTGCTCTAGAGATCGCAGTGTGCATCTTATGAGATTAAGCTCCAGGAAATGCAGATCTTGTTCACAAACAGCCTCCACTCCTGTTTCCTCCTGCAGTTTATACACATTACGGCTACTTGACCACACAGTGTTTTAATCATTGTTTTATGCATTCCCGTGTCTCTTGTAGTAATTCAGACAAGATGGGAGAAGAAGCATGTTTACAGGGGCTTTTGTCCCAATCTGCAATTCAGCCACGCCCAGGGCTGGCCTTTTCTTCTGGTGTCATTTCTGCTCAGCTTGAAGGTTGTTCTTAAGCATTTCCCAGAAGGCCCACGTTGCTGGCAAAGAGCCTCTGCTCACTTGCCCCTCACTTGTGAGGCAGGCTGTGATGGACACAGAATTCTGGGCTACTAGCATTCCTGCCCTTCCCCAATTTCTCATTGGTTTTCCCAGTGCAACTGTTACTTTATACTTATCCTATTCGGGGTTCACTGAGCTTCTCTGATATGTAGATAAATATTTTTCATCAGATTTGGGACATTTTCAGCTGTTCCCCCTTCCTTCCAGGACTACTGCTGTGCACATACTGGTCCCGTAGACACTGTCCCTTGGTTCTGGAGGCTCCCTCAGCTTTTCTTCAACCTTTTCCTCGCTGTCATTAGAGGCACGATGTCCATCTTCAAGCTCCATGCTTCTAGATCTTTGCCAAGTCTGCAACACACTGTTTCTATGTTTTTCTTCCTTAGAAAGGGTTAAACCTTATTTGTCTTAGAGAGCTCTGTTGAACACTAGACATTCTAGACAATGTCCTGCAGCAACCATGCCTTCCAACCTTTCCTCCCAGTTGCTGCCATTCAGTGACTGTGAGGCTAACCCCATGAGCTCGTGTCGCCTTGTACAGTGTGGCCACTGCTGCACTGTGCCATGAGCTTCTCTTTATTTTCAAGCATGGATTCCTTGGGGCCACTCCTGTGTCTGCATAGCTGTGTGCCCACACCACATTGGACAGAACACGGGGCCTGCAAACAAAGACCCTTCTCACACCTGCCTTCCCTGCCCTTTGTGGGGCCCCAGCTGCTGGGAATGTCCACCCCTTCCACCCTACTACTCCTCTCCTGTAGAGCAGCCCAGCTCCCAAGCTCTCCCTGGAAATGACTATAGGACACAGAGGTAGCCTAGGGGTCATGCCTAGACCATGGAGGGCAGACCTGGGTTAACAGACACTCCTCTGGGACTCTGAGCCTACAGAGAGGCCCCTGGAGACAAAAGCACCAGAGGCTGGTGTCCTAGCTCCTGGCCATTTCAGTGCCTTTGGGGTTTCTTTGTCTTTTTTGTTTGTTTGGAAGAACCCGAGTCTATTTCTGTTGTAACCCCTGAGAACCCTAAGCAGTACACTTTGTCGGTCAGTCTTCCTGGACAAGGTCCCTAGAACAGGGCAGGCGCCTGGCACACACCCACCGACCAAGCAGGCGGCGAGTCATTCACAGCAAAGCCCCTCCTCGCTGTGCTGCAGGAGCACACCAGGTGTACACACAGGGGACGGGCCGCCTCCAGGACGCTCCACGCTCCACCGGACGCTCCACGCTCCACCGGGATGGGACAGCGGCCTCACCCTCCTCGCTCTCCTCGCCCCAGGCTCATCCCTTACCACCCCGACAAGGACGTTGCCTCAGGGTGTGGACAGCCCCTCCCTCCGCCTCCTAAAGGCCGCCACCCCTCCCTACTCTCTTTCCTCCGCTGTTGCAAACCTTCACTCTTCACCTCTCTGCTCCTCCTAGACCCCCAGCTCCCTCCAGCAGTATCCGTCCCTGAGGGACCAACTCAGAAGCTGAGTTGGGGACTCTGCCTTGAGTCAGGACCACATTCTCTCACCCGCTCAGCCGGGCTCCTGGGCACCTGAGCAGCCTCGGTGCACAGGTTTTTGTTCCCCTTGTCAACTTCCGTCACCTCACATGGGCAGCCCCATGTGCAGGGAGCCCTCGCTTCCTTCAGGACAAGCCTCGGGGCTGCTTCCTGCCCAGTTTCCGTCTCTGTGACCTGCGTGCCCTCTCTGCTGTCATCAGGGCACCTACCTCTCCCTGCGCGAGTGCTCCCGGGCCAGCTCCCTCCGCTTCTGCCGCTCCCACTCCCTCCGAGCCTTGTCCTGCTCCTCCCGGTGCCGCTTCCGGCGCTCGTGCTCCCGCTCCTTCTCTTTCACTCTGGCGTGCTTCCCTATGGGCAAACAGCATGTGTTGTGAGAGAAGACTTAACCTCCAAAACTCAACAATACCCAGTGAAAAAAATAAAAAATATCTAATCGGTGACTTCCCCGGTGGAGCAGTGCTTAAGGATCCGCCTACCAATGCAGGGGACAAGGGTTCGATCCCCAGTCCAAGAAGATCCCACATGCTGTGGAGCAATCAAGCCCATGTGCCTCAATGACTGAAGCCTGTGTGTCCTAGAGCCTATGCTCTGCAACAAGAGAAGCCCCTGCTTGCTGCAGCTAGAGAAAGCCTGAGTAGCAATGAAGACCCAGTGCAGCGACAAAAAAAAAAAAAAAGACTTGGAGAAACAACCATGACTTTTGTTTAAAAAAAAAAGATGAAGACATAAAACCATAAAACTCTATGCAGTAAGCCTTAAGTTAAAAAAAAAACAACAATAATGTGATTATTACTAAACAGAACTGTGGTCTCTATCTTCTCTTCTTAATTTTCTGTATTAAATAAACTGTGATTAGGTAACATTAGGAGAAGGCAATGGCACCCCACTCCAGTACTCTTGCCTGGAAAACCCCATGGACAGAGGAGCCTGGCGGGCTGCAGTCCATGGGGTCGCTAAGAGTCAGACATGACTGAGTGACTTCACTTTCACTTTTCACTTTCCTGCATTGGAGAAGGAAATGGCAACCCACTTCAGTGTTCTTGCCTGGAGAATCCCAGGGACGGGGGAGCCTGGTGGGCTGCCGTCTATGGGGTTGCACAGCAGCAGCAGCAGGCTACATTAGTCTCATGATTTTAAAATAGTCATCCTTTGTAAAGAACACAGGACAAAGCTTAACTCCTCTTAGTTTCTGCATCACATTATAAACCACATTAGCCAACTGCATTTAACAAGATTTACATCAGGCCCAGGTTCAGTTTCCCAACACTCCTAAGAAGCTCTCGATACTGGTGTGACAGCAAACCCA
This sequence comes from Neotragus pygmaeus, assembly GCA_006410875.1. Lineage (NCBI taxonomy): Eukaryota > Metazoa > Chordata > Mammalia > Artiodactyla > Bovidae > Neotragus > Neotragus pygmaeus. Next base: position 1,326,522 of record SJYV01056284.1, on the reverse strand, counting down.
CTACTTGGACTTTGTCAAGCATGTTTCTTAAAAGCAATTGAGCACTGAAGAGTGGCCTTCCCACGCTGAATTAAGACAATAATTTTATAGACAGACCAGCTTCCCCAGAACAAAGCAGTGAGGAGAAAACACACCAGAAGGAAAATGAAGTATCTATTCAGAATGATCTATAATAAATTTATACTCTTAGCTAAAATTTTATTCTCTTCTACCTCAGCTGTGCTCTGAAGAACATAGCAGATCATGAAATAGGAAGGAGACTGTATCTTAACACCACACAAAATGAAACAAATGCTCTGTACCCCCTTCTGCTGAGTGACTGCGATGCCTACGTTTCTCTTTTCTCTTTTCGTCTTTCCTGTGATGTGCCTTTTCCTTCCGAGACATCTGCTGGGGTGGTTTGATAGCCAAAGAATCATCTTCCTCTCCTCTGCAATGAGACACCATGGCATTATGTCACCTGAGAGGGAAGTAGGGAGCACCAGGGCATCAGGGAGTCTCCCCAACCCAGGGAAAGGAAGGGTTCAGAACATAAAGGAGAGCCTCAACCGTCAGCTCAAAGACTGTGCTCATTATGACACTCAGGCTTCCCTGGTGGCTCAGCCGTAAAGAATGCGCCTGTCAATGCAGGAGACATGTGTTCTATCCTTGAGTAGGGAAGATCCCCTGTAGAAGGAAATGACAACCCACTCCAGTATTCTTGCCTGAGAAATCTCAAGGACAGAGAAGCCAGGTGGGTTACAGTCCGTTGGGGTTGCAAAAGAGCCAGACACGACTTACTGACTTTAACAACAATGATTATGAAACTTAAGCCCAAACTGTGTATTAAACACAGATTCAGATGGAAAGTACAGGGGAAATCAGTGTGCCCTACGGAACAAAAACGGTCTCTGAGGAAACTCTAGGGTGTGACAGACATGCAGTGTTAATTATCTTGATTGTGTATAACAACTTATCAAACTATATACATTAAATCTGTGCAGTCTCTCACTTAAAAAAGCTATCAAAAAAGAAGGTCCCACAATTTTAGTCAAACTTAATGACCTCAAAAGGTCATTTCATATTCCCAGCTGAGTATAAAACCAAAACCTTGGGAGAATGCACAGTCTATACCTTTTTGCCTTAATTTCTGGTTATAGTGTTTTTGACTGTTTGATGATAGACATAAAGGGGAAAAAAAAGTGAGGAGAAGCCACAACATAGGAAGAAATGTCAGAGGTACAGCTTTGGCAGGACTGCTTCTGTTTCTCCTAGGCCTCGCTCAAGTATTTTTCAGGAGCAACTCTGGTTTCTTTGTAGATAATTTTAGACAGTACTTATAGAAATCATCACAAACATCCAATTCCTTAAATGTACTATGTGAATTGTGCTGACTTCACTGAAGAGCAATCACAAAGAAAGGAACACACACTCACACTTCTAAGCAGAGTACGGAGTTCGTACTTGACACCACACAAGGCTCATTTCCATGGAGGTCATGACCCCCAACTTATAAAATCACACTGAGAAGGGCCAGCTAGGGTCACACACAGCCAGATGTGAGTGCACCTGCAGCCTGCGAGCTCCTCGGGGCCACACCCTGCTCACCTGTCTTCCATGGAGTCCTCTCTTCTGTACGGAGAGTTTCTTATTGTTATCTCCATGCGGTGGTCCCTCAGCTCCCCCTCCTCAAGGGAATCCCGCTTGGAATCCCGGTCATCAGACTAAGAAGCAAGGAGAGAGTACTTTTCCTTACAGATAAGCCTATTTTTAATAAGACGCAGACCTTGCCAACACCCAAAACCAACTTTCATACACACTTTTTCATATGATCAATGTGATAAAATCTAAAAAACTTTCATTCAAATCCCATGACATCAGAATTACAAATAACTCTGTAAACCAGAACCTGAGAAATTAAAACCAGCATATATGTAAAGGGACATTAGACTCTATGCCAAGTATGTTAGTTGTTTATATGAGCCAAAACTGAGCCTTAAAGCATACTTCATACACTAAATAATTTGCAATATCTCATAAATATGTAAGAAAAGTCTGTTGCTAATCTTAAAGAAGAGGTACTTCTTTCAATGCTCCTCATTAAATTACTAAACTTCTCCTATGTTATTAGGCAAACCATGAAAGGTATAAAACATTAATTTCAAGGAAACTTTCTACTATAGTAAAAAATACTTGGAAATGGTATCATGAATATAATGATGAAATGAGAAAAATTAGTTCAGCTGCACTAATGATTTTAGGTTCAAAATACTTTGTTTTCCATGTAGCTGTGGTCATCTATATGCAGCTTTTTAGTAAGTTATCAATCTGTCTCCAAAGTAAACTGAGCATCTGAATGTTTTTGTTAATTTTTAGAATAGATTTTGGGCTCACCTGAGACATTTGGAAGTACAAAAGAACTTCACCGAAGAAGCGTTGTTCTAATGGAAAAATGAGGGCAAAGAAATTAAATCTCCTTTAAAATAAAAACACTTACTTAAAAAACATAGCTTACATTTTTTAAGCGTTTTATCTCTGCTTTCTCCTCTTGTTCCTTCCGTCGTTTCTTTTCCTGGAGAATTTCATCTAAAGTTTTCACTTTCCAAGAGTCCTTTTCATCACCCATTTGAGTTAAAACACTGCAAAAAGACAAGAATTTTAACTGCATCAGGACACAGCAAGCTATGCTTTGATGCTACACTGTTCCTGAACACTTCTGCCTCACCACTTTTGAGCGCTTCAGTAGAAATCTTTGTTAAGAGGGATGAGCTATGCCAGAAATAAACCCACACACCTATGGTCAATTAATCTTCAACAAAGGCGGCAAGAATATACCATGGAGAAAAGACAATCTCTTCAGCAAGTGGTGCTGGGAAAGCTAGACAGCTGAATATAAATCAATGAAATTCAAACACATCCTCATACCATACACAAAAATAAACTCAAAATGGCTTAAAGACTTAAACATAAGACATGACATTCTAAAACTCCTGGAAGATGTCATAGGCAAAACAATATCTGACACAAATCGTACCAATCTTTCCTTAGTAAGTCTCCAAGGCAATAGAAATAAAAGCAAACTAAACAAATGGGACCTAATCAAACTTACAAGCTTTTACACAGCAGAGAAAATGATGAACAAAACAAAAAGACAACCTATGAGATGGGAGAAAATATCTGCAAACAATGTAACTGACAAGGGTTTAATTTCCAAAATATACACACAGCTCACACAACTCAATAACAAAAACCAAAAAACTCAATCAAAAAATGGAATGAAGACCTGAATAGACATTTCTCCAAAGAAGAAATACAAATGACCAATACGCACATGCAGAGATGCTCAACACCACTAATTATCACAGAAATNAATCTTAAAGAAGAGGTACTTCTTTCAATGCTCCTCATTAAATTACTAAACTTCTCCTATGTTATTAGGCAAACCATGAAAGGTATAAAACATTAATTTCAAGGAAACTTTCTACTATAGTAAAAAATACTTGGAAATGGTATCATGAATATAATGATGAAATGAGAAAAATTAGTTCAGCTGCACTAATGATTTTAGGTTCAAAATACTTTGTTTTCCATGTAGCTGTGGTCATCTATATGCAGCTTTTTAGTAAGTTATCAATCTGTCTCCAAAGTAAACTGAGCATCTGAATGTTTTTGTTAATTTTTAGAATAGATTTTGGGCTCACCTGAGACATTTGGAAGTACAAAAGAACTTCACCGAAGAAGCGTTGTTCTAATGGAAAAATGAGGGCAAAGAAATTAAATCTCCTTTAAAATAAAAACACTTACTTAAAAAACATAGCTTACATTTTTTAAGCGTTTTATCTCTGCTTTCTCCTCTTGTTCCTTCCGTCGTTTCTTTTCCTGGAGAATTTCATCTAAAGTTTTCACTTTCCAAGAGTCCTTTTCATCACCCATTTGAGTTAAAACACTGCAAAAAGACAAGAATTTTAACTGCATCAGGACACAGCAAGCTATGCTTTGATGCTACACTGTTCCTGAACACTTCTGCCTCACCACTTTTGAGCGCTTCAGTAGAAATCTTTGTTAAGAGGGATGAGCTATGCCAGAAATAAACCCACACACCTATGGTCAATTAATCTTCAACAAAGGCGGCAAGAATATACCATGGAGAAAAGACAATCTCTTCAGCAAGTGGTGCTGGGAAAGCTAGACAGCTGAATATAAATCAATGAAATTCAAACACATCCTCATACCATACACAAAAATAAACTCAAAATGGCTTAAAGACTTAAACATAAGACATGACATTCTAAAACTCCTGGAAGATGTCATAGGCAAAACAATATCTGACACAAATCGTACCAATCTTTCCTTAGTAAGTCTCCAAGGCAATAGAAATAAAAGCAAACTAAACAAATGGGACCTAATCAAACTTACAAGCTTTTACACAGCAGAGAAAATGATGAACAAAACAAAAAGACAACCTATGAGATGGGAGAAAATATCTGCAAACAATGTAACTGACAAGGGTTTAATTTCCAAAATATACACACAGCTCACACAACTCAATAACAAAAACCAAAAAACTCAATCAAAAAATGGAATGAAGACCTGAATAGACATTTCTCCAAAGAAGAAATACAAATGACCAATACGCACATGCAGAGATGCTCAACACCACTAATTATCACAGAAATGTAAGTCAAAAATATAATGAGGTATCACCTCACACTGGTCAGGGTGGCCATCATTACTGGTTCATTTATTTTGAAAATTGATAATGGCAAAGAGTTGACTCATTGGAAAAGACTGATGCTGGGCAAGATTAAAGGCAGGAGGAGAAGGGGATGACAGGGGATGAGATGGTTGGATGGCATCACCAACTCAATGGACATGANGGTTCATTTATTTTGAAAATTGATAATGGCAAAGAGTTGACTCATTGGAAAAGACTGATGCTGGGCAAGATTAAAGGCAGGAGGAGAAGGGGATGACAGGGGATGAGATGGTTGGATGGCATCACCAACTCAATGGACATGAGTTTGAGCAAGCTCTGGGAGATCATGAAGGACAGGGAAATCTGGCATGTCTGTCCACAGGGTCACAAAGAGTCAGACATGACTGAGTGAATGAACAACAACAAACAACAAATGCTGGAGAGGGTGTGGAGAAAAGGGAACCCTCCTACACTGTTGGTGGGAATGTAAATTTCTGCAGCCATTATGGAGAACAGTACGGAAGCTCCTCAGAAAACTATAAACAGAGCTACCCTATGACCCAGCAATCCCACTCCTGAGCATATATCCGGACAAAACTACAATTAAGAAAGTTATACACATGCCTTCTATGTTCATACCAGCACTATTAACAATAGCCAAGACATGGAAACAATCTAAACGTGCACTGACAGATAACTGGATAAAAAAGATGTGGTATGTATATACCTGTATATGACACACACACACAGGAATACCACCTAGCCATAAAAAAAAAATGAAATGCCACACACGCACACACAAGAATACCACTTAGCCATAAAAAAAAATGAAATGCCATTTGCAGCAACGTAGTTGGACCTAGAAATTATGACACTAAGTGCAGTCAGAAAGACAAATCCTTTATGATGTCATTTATATGTGGACTCAAACATATGACACAAGTGAATTAATCTACGAAAGAGAAACAGATTTACAGACATATACAACAGACTGGGGACTACCAAGGGGGAAGGGATGGAAATGAGATGGAGTGGGACTTTAGGATTAGCAGATGCAAACTAGTATAAATACGATGGATAAACAGCCAAATCCAACTGTACAGCACAGGGAACTATTTTCAATTTCTTGTGATAAATCATAATGGAAAAGAATATTAAAAACATTTGTGTGTNTCATTCCTGTACGGTCTAGGGCAAGTTACTTCACCTCAGTTTACCATTCTGTAAACGGTAAGAAAACCACCTGTGTGACGGTATTACAGAGGATTAAGTGAGATCTCCCAGGTAATGCTCGTAGTTAGGTACCTGGCACTCACCAAGAACTGTTCTCGCCGTCAAGAGGATTTATTTGAAAGACCACCTGGGCCGCGTGGGCCACTGGTCCATTTGAAGGCGACAGCCCCATCACAAGATTAGGGGAGGTCTGGAGTGAAGGACTCGAAGGGCGCGCTCGCAAACCAGACAGCGGGTCCTGGTTTTGGAGCCTCAGTCGTGCTAACCCGGGGTTCGGCCGGGCTTGAGTTAGCTCCGGGAACCCCTGGGCCCGCCGCCTCTACGACTCGGAGTTCTGGGCAGGGCGAGATGGGCCGGGGAGGCGAGGAGTGTAACCCAGCCCAGTCCACGCGCCCGAGTCCCACCGGGACCGGAGAGATCGAGTGAGCTGGTCGCGCCGTAGCCCCTGCCCGGCCCTGCCCAGCCCGCCTCCACTTACCCCTGCGCCGCCGCCGCCGCCGCCGGTCCCGGAGCCTGAGAAGAAACAGCGCCCGGCGCGCGACAGGAGTGTCGTCACTTCCTGCGTCGGCGCCGGGCTGATGACTAGCTAAGACGCGTCCCCGCCACCGACTCCCGCCCTGACCAGAGTGCTGGGAGCGCGCAGCACGTCACTTCCGGCCTTGGCGCAGGCTGGTGACAACTCTAGCGGCGGAGGCTCCGAGCCGGCAGGTGTCTGGACCAGCCCGGTTGGGTGGTCGTGACTGTGTCCCCTCTCCCCGCTCCCGTGACCCCGGGGCAAGATCCTGAATCTTCCTAAAAGGAGACGAATCTTGCCTACGGAGCGGGGCGGGGAGAGCGGTTACCGCACGATTTTAAGCTGTGCGAAGACCAGGGATGACAAAGTTAGTGCTTACTCAGGCTCGCCTGCGAAGGTTTTTAAAGACGGTGAATCCTGAGGTTCGGCCTCAAACCTGCTGAAGATCAAGCAAATTATTCTTCGAACCTTTGTGGTCACAGAAAAATGGTAATGCGACATCGTTAATCTCAGTAAGAGAACGGTAAACAGGTATCATTCACTTGCATTGTGTGCACTCAGTCTTGTCCGACTCTGTTCGACCCCATGGAGTGTAGCTCACCGGGCTCCTCTGTTCATGGAATTTTCCAGGCAAGAATACTGGAGTGAGTTGCCATTTCCTCCTTCTGGGTATCTTCCCAACCCAGTGATTGAACCTTCCTCTCTTGCACTTCCTGCTTTGGGAAGCGAATTCTTTACCACTTAACGCCACCTCCAGTTTACTACCTGGCCAGAAATGGAAAATGTAGAAAAGTGTGACAAGAAATTAGGGCCCAAAGAGGGTTATGGAAGTGACCCTCTTCCTGGAAAGAAATGTTTTTTCTGTACCCAAGCTCTTGTTTTGCTTCCTGAGTTTTTGGTGGCAGGAAAAACGTTCAAAAAACAGATGAAGGCAGTAAGAACCCACCCATGTTTTCAGTAGCCCAAACACTTGAGTCTTACACAAAGGAGAAAACAAAGTACACACTGAACATTTATTTTACTTTTCCAGAACAAGAGTCCTAGATAGTTGCTACCATGGTAGCTTAATTTGGACAAAGTAACCAGTAGGCATCCACAGGATTAATTATACAGCATTGATGTATTACCATAGCAGAATACAGTGACTCACTAAATTATGTAACCACCATTTTTCTAGGAAAAATTGATTTAATTGCATAAATACTGGAATAGGTGAAATAAAAAACACTAAAATTTTGAGTAATGTACTTTTAGTTCTCCACAGGTTTTTTTTTTAGGTGTAAAGCAAGTATAATTTAGTTCTGATATAGACAGTTTATTCATATAATTTTCAAGTTTTTCAGTATGGGAAAGTCACCCTCACTGTGACCCTCTGCAATGGTGGGTGCACAATACTCCCTGGGTGGGTTCAGACTCAACGCACACATCTACAGTCTAGAAATAGCACATCAACTGAATGCCAGTTTCCCTCAAGTTAAAAGCGAGAAAAAAAAAGCCTGTGCCAATTAGAACAATTCCCAAGTCAGTCTGGACATCTAGGCAAGGATGCAATGGCAGCATCCAAGCCCTCTGGAGAAGAGGAGGAAATACTACAGAGAGAGAAAACTGGAAGGTTTTATACCCAGAGCATTAGGTGAGCAAGCCAAGTGATGGTCGGCACAACCACCTGGCTGCTCTTTGCTCTTCAGGAGAGAAAAACAGGCTGACTCATCAGGGAAGCAGGAGCATTCTTATTATAAGCTAGGAAAATGAAAAGGCAACCAGGGCATGAACGTATTCTGGAAAAGAACAGACACCTTACTACAACACTGGTCACAGGCAAACAGAAGAGGGTTTCTACCTGTAATAGTATCCTTGTTTAATTTTTCCAACCTCAGTAAATAGTGAAAATACTTCCAGGCCTCAGGAAGCACATCCCCTGGACAGATGTAGAAAGTCATGTTGCGTTTTTGTGGTCTCTGCTGACCTGTCTATAAATGACCATCCACAGGACAGTCAGTGCCACACGGGAGGCAAAGTCCCTTGGTTTGGGGCAAGTATTTCAAGGGCCTGCGGGTAGTGCGGTTCGATGTGGCTTACTCTTCGTGCGGCACTTTTTTATTGTGTGATTTGCAAATTAAAGACACATTTTAGATTATGCAAGAGTATTCTCAGCTTTCCAAGGCAGATGATTTTAATGCTAATATGCAGGAAGTTATGACTATCAGAATTAAAAAAAAAAGCCTTTCATGCCACTCAACAGTGGAAATTTCCTTGAAAGCCAGAGATCTTTAAGTATTGACGTAAGCAAGCAGATGACCAGAGTTGGAAGCCTGGTTCACGAGTTTGTTTACAAAGACATGGACAACAACCACAGACCCAGAGGAAACGGACTTAGTGTTGGCATTGGTGCAAGCTGGCCTGGGATGGGTTCAGTGAAAGGAACATACTAGAAAACTACTAGACAAAGTTAATTAAAAAACATGTCTGTACAGTTATTAAGCAAATGCCCACGCAGGCTGTGGGGTTTGAGTCTCCTCCCAGAAACGCCCGCCATGTGGACGACTTGGGGCAGTCAATGGACGGAATGCAGCCACAGCATGTGTCCTGTGGGTGCCAGGCCCCGGACTCCCTGCTGGGGATGCCCCCAAAGCAGCTTTGCTAGAAACTGCCTCATTTACTAATAATTTAGGAAAATCTTTCTGGTCCCCAAATCTGGAAAATCAAGAGTCCCCTAACAACACTCAGACACAAGCAGCTGGCACCTGATCACTCTGCAGCTGGTGACACAACACTCCCCTTCTTCATGTCTCACCAGCAGCTGCAGGTGTTGTGGCCCCAGTCTGAAGGCAGAGGCAAGAGCCCCCCAGAAGTGGTGCTTTCCCTCTGGTCCTCACAGAGCAATGCGCTGCCCCAACCACTGCCCCAGCATCCTCTTTAGCTTTGTTTAGGGGTAAGCAGAAAAAGAGGAAAGGGGGGAAACCTGGGAAAGACACCTGCTACCCTGTAGGGGGAAGCTGCACATGACCCGCCGACCTCTGAGCAACGAGGTCAGCTTCATAAATGGTTGTTTGTAGTTAAAAGGCCCCATTTTTAACCCCTCATCACGACAGACTTTCAAAGTCAGCAGAACTTAATGAGACGCACTTATTGCTCTGTTTCCAAGAGACTTGCTCTCCAGGGAGGGCTGGTTTATATTTTCCAGTTGAGAAGCCAACCAGAAAACCAGAGAAGCAATTAAGGCGCCAGGGCCTGGACAGCAGGGACTGTTCCTGAGACTCGTGGGCCACTGGTGCCCTCAGGTCACGCCATCCCACAGGCTGGCTAGAGACGGGCAGGTGGCCAGCCCGCGGCCCCTGAGTTGGGCTGTGCCTGATGAGTCCCAGAGCTCGAGTCTGGTAGGTGGGAGAAGGGCTCCACCCTGACCAGAAGTTCCAACAGGATGTGGAGCGAGGAGTAAAGAAAGAGGTGGAGCCTCAAACACCTGGCTGTCTGTCTGTCTGTCCTAGGGGAGGAGGGCTGGGCTGGGCCATGGGTCTGACTCTGGTTTACCCAGCACACTCCATGCATTCCAGAAGCCATCTGTACCTGTGTTTCCTTTTAAAACTTACACTGTCATTTAAAACGCAGCATAACAAAAGTGTAAACACTCCACATTCGTCCTGCTCATCATTCATGAGGGGGAAATCTTAACACTCTTGTCAATGAGACAAGGAGGCTCCAGACTGGCTGGGCGGAAACAGGGGCTCCCAGAGCCCCTTTAGAAGAGCCTGCCTCTAACCTACAAGTACGGGAACGGAAGGGACACAGGCCCTCCCTGCCTTGTGGTCATCTACCTGCAGCTTTCAGGCCAGAAACCACATCTGGGTCTCAGTGTGTGTGTGGGGGGGGCAACCTGACTGCCCACAAGGGACAGGACACTCTGGAGGTGGGAGGCTCAGCATAGCGGATGTGGGGAGGAGCAGCCCACATTCCCTAAGTAGTACTGATGCGACAGCCCCACCTTGGGTAGAGGAGACACACCCTGTCCTCAGGAGCAGGGAATGCCAGGTTCTCACCCCATCTGTCCCGTGCCACTCTGCCCACTGCAGTGGCCTCCGTGCCCTGGCCCTGGGGGCCTCAGCCTGGCTGAGCCCAGCAGAGCCCCCAGTGGCCAAGGAGCAGGGTGGACTCCAGCAGCTGCTGATGGCTGACATGCAGGAGCCGGTTCCCCACACTGGCTCCAAGTGAGGGGGGTGCCCGCTGGCACCTGGACACAGCTCCAGCTTCACAGCTGTCCCAAGTGGTCATCATTCACAGAGGAGTTGGGGCCTGGCCCGGCTGCTGGGGTGCGCAGAGGCTGCCAGGAGGAGGTTGTCAGGGGGCTCAGCCGTGGCTCAGTGGCAGCTGTGTTCTCCAACCCAATTCAAGTTCCTGCCAGTTCTGACAGCCCCAGAAAAAAGTGGGAAAGGCTGCCCACCTTGCCTCCCACAATGATTGTGACCCATAGAGCCAGGTGGTCCCACACCTGCTGTCCACAGGGAGGGAGAGGCAAAGGGGTTCCCCGTCAGCGAAGAGGGTGTGGTGTGATGCCCCCATGGCTTTGGGACTCAGTGGTGTGGCCGGGAGTCCTGGGGGAGCAGCAGCTCGGAGCTGCCATCCGGGGGCTGAGTGGTGGCCGAGGCCAGGCTCTGCATGGCCTCGCGCTGCTGTTGCTTGGCCTTATTGTAGAGTAGGACGCCAGCTGTGACCAGCACGGTGCCCACAGCCGACAGGCTGGTGACTTTGTTACCGAAAACGATGACGCTGAGCCAGATGGACAGGGCATGCTTTACAGTGCTGGCAACGCTGCAGGAAAGCAGGGAGGTCAGCAGGGGCCATAGGTGCCTCCGCTAACCCCACTTTGTGTTGGGGTCCTACCTACTAGAACAGAGATCACAGAGAAGAGGGACAACAGAGCTGGGTGGCGTCTTCAGGCTCAGCCTTGTGCCTTACTTTGTCCTTTCTTTGATGGAAATATTTCTAAGTGAACTGTAGGCATTACGACCTTTCACCCCCAACGCTGCAGCCTACTCTCCACAGAGTGGGAAGTGAGTGTTCCCTTAGGAAAGCTGCCTGGGAGTGACACCATGCTGCTTGCTCACTGCTGGAACCTCGTGAGGATGCAACGACCACAAGGGTTTGTCTCCCAGGCTGCCATTATGGATGATTTAAAGTTAACTCTTGTATTTTTCTGCCATAAGCTATTTCCCTTAAAAAGAACCAGTTTCCTGTCTTTATATGGACCATCACTAACAACCCCTGAAAAGCAAAGTTTCAGGGATATTTGGAAATAATTACTGTTGTCGTACAGAAAACAGACTCATAAGACACACTGACAATGTGAGCGTCAGGGGACGTGGCACGCCGGCAGCCCTGACCGCCCTGTAGACCCGTCCCCCAGGATGTGGGAAGAGGCTGCCGGGCCTGAGAGCAGCACGAGGCCCCTGAGGCCCTCAGTGCTGCAGACAGTCCTGCTCTCCCGTGACTGTTCTGAAGTTAAAGGATAAAGGGCCGCTAAAAAGTTTCCACAACAACATGACAGCCAAATTCAAGGACAATCACTGGGTGGGTTTTCAGGCTTGCTGGTGACCCTTGCTCCTTCCTTTCTGGCGACCCTTGCTCCTTCCTTTCTGTTACCACAATCCCTCTGGTGTCAAATCAGCACTAAGGCTGTCTAGTTAGGGAAGAAGCTCATGAGACCTGAGCTTGGTGCTGAGTTCCCAGCAGGGAGTCAGTGGCCACGTGGGGCTGCTGAGTGTGAGCTGAGTAGAGTCAGAAAAACAGACTTCGACTCCTCAGCACTCTGCCAGTTCCAGATGCTCAGGATCCACACACAGCCAGGGGCTCCCACCCTCCATCATCCCAGGAGATTCCCCGGACAGTGCTGTTCTGGGGAGAAGTACCTCACAACACTGAAAAGAACTCTCTTCTGTGCACAGATTCCCAGTGGGGATCCCCCTAAAAATCCATTTCACAGACTTTCCTATTCAGGTTTCAAATGGCACCAGTATAGAATGGCCAAGTAATTACGACCCCTGGGCACAGCAATCACTACACTTGTGACCCACAATCACAGAGCCCTCTGATAAAAACGTCAGATGGCAAGCGTTCCCCTCTGCATGTGACCCGGATGCACCTAATCTCCTGTCCTTACCTGAAGGTCACAGGGGAGATCCTTCCCATGAGGGCGTAGGCCGTGACGCTCTGCAGGTGGAACAGCACGCCGTCCGCCAGCAGCAGCAGCACCACGTCCTGGCTGTAGCGGAAGCTCCTCCCGCTCCTCCCGATCACCGGCAGGTCCTGCACCAGAGCCAGAGGGACGCCTGCTGTGTGGACCCCGGGGGAACTCTGGTGGCACCTGTGCCCCAGGGTCTGGGTAAAGGGAATGATACTACAGAGGACTCTGGGGCAGCACATGGATGGCAATGATCAAAACTTTACACACGAAACACACACAGCTTCTAAGCACGTGACAAGATGCCCAACATCACTGACCATCAGGTAAGAACAAATCAAAACTACACCAAGGGGGCTTCCCTGGTGGTCCAGTGGTTTAGAATTTACCTACCAATGCATGGGATGCGGGATCCGTCCCAGCCAGGGAACAAGATCCCACATGCCACGTCACGACCATGCCCGTGTGCCACCGCTGAGCCTGCACTCCAGGGCCTGTGCTCCACAACCAAAGAAGCCACCACAGTGAGATGCCCAAGCGTAGCAATGAAGGCCCAGTGCAGCCAAAACAGACAAATAAAAAGAATGCCTCGGGGGAAAAAACTACAATGAGGTACCAGCTCCCACTCATCAGGATGGCTACCATCAAAAAACAAAAACCAAAAAACAACAAGCACTGGTAAGGATAGGGGAAGTTGGACCCTGAGCACTGTAGGTAGGAATGCAAAATGGTGCGACTGCCATGGGAAAACAGACTATTCAATCCTCGAAAAATTACACTCACAACTGCCATGTGATCCAGGACTCCACTTATGGTCTGTACCCTGAAGAACTGACAGCAGGGTCTTGAAAAGTACTTACACACTCACATTCAGAACAATATTACTCACAACAGCCTATAAGTGGAAGCAACCCAAATGTCCATCATTGGAAGACTGGTTAACAAAATGTGGTCCAGCCATACATCTGCTGCAGCTGCTGCTAAGTCACTTCAGTCGTGTCTGACTCTGTGCAACCCCAGAGACGGCCGTCCACCAGGCTCCCCCGTCCCTGGGATTCTCCAGGCAAGAACACTGGAGTGGGTTGACAATTCCTTCTCCAATGCAGGAAAGTGAAAAGTGAAAGTGAGGTCGCTCAGTTGTGTCCAACTCTTCGTGACCCCATAAACCGAAGCCTACCAGACTCCTCCGTCCATGGGATTTTCCATGCAAGAGTACTGGAGTGGGGTGCCATTGCCTTCTCCACCATACATCTATTCAGCCTTAAACAGGGAAGAAGTCCTGACACCTGCTCCATCATGGATGGATCTTATGACATGAAGTTGAGTGAAATGAACTACATGCAAGAGGACAAATCTTATGTGATTCCACTTCTATGAGGTCCCTGGAGGAGTCAGAGTCACAGAGACACAAGGTAGGAGGGTGGGAACCGGGGGTGGGNCGAGACCTCTAAAAAGTCACAACTTATAAGGCACATTGCTGAACTTGCAAAGGATTAATTTTTCACCGTCTTGACTACAGGTATCTTAGCAAAGCTTCCAGTGTACTAGTGATCTCTGGCTCGTCCTCTCCAGAGCAGAATGTCATCAATGTAATGGGTACATGTATTGTTCTATGGGATGTCCTGTTAGTCCAGATCTCTTTGGACTATGAGAGAATTCAGAAGAATTCTTTTTTGAACTTAAGAAGAAGTTCATGGACAAAAGTAAATGAATATTATTCATTCCATGTGAATATGAACTGTTGCTGGTCCTCTTTTTAAAGTGAAATGCATCTGTCTGATCAATAACCACATACCATGTACCTGAGACTTAGCAATATATCTGCTCTTAGCAACAATACTATGTCTATCACACCAATTGTGATTGGGGCTGCTGCTTTTGACTGCTTGCACTGACATTACAGTTGTTCTCCAGAATCCATCTGGTTTGTGCAAAGGTCAGACTGACATACAGACACATGAAAGACACCACACCTGCTCCTCTCCTTCCCACCTCCATCTTTTAGGTCCTTAGTGATGACACCAATCTTCTCTATCTTACCCACTCCCAGTGCAATATTTTTTATTTGCTAGATTTTTCCAGTAGTCAAGTACAGATGTGAGAGCTGGACAATAAAAAACAGCAGAGCACCAAAAAATTGATTCCTTCACACTGTGGTGCTGGAGAAGACTCTTGAAGGTCTTTTGGACAGCAAGGAGATCAAACCAATCAATCCTAAAGTAAATTAACCCTGAATATTCATTGGAAGGACTGACGCTGAATCTCTAATACTTTGGCCACCTGATGTGAAGGGCTGACCCATTAGAAAACACCGTGATGCTGGGAAAGATTGAAGGCAGGAGGAGAAGGTGTGACGGGGACGAAATGGTTGGATGTCATCACCAACTCAATAGACATGGGTTTGAGTGGACTCTGGGAGATGGTGAAGGACAGGGAAGCCTGGCATGCTGCAGTCCATGGGGTTGCAAAGGGTCAGACAGGGCTGAGCAACTGAACAACAACAAGATTTACCTCGGTTGGGAGGATGGGGTGGAATTAAAGAAGTTTTTACTTGTTTTTCCTTACTGTCATAGCTCTTATAGGACAAGACTCAATATGGTGCTTACTCCAGCTACATCATTTCCATTTATGCATTTGAGAACTGAAGAAATGACAACTAGGTAAGTCCATGGACTTAAAACTTACCCAGTCTATAACATACCCAGACATATAACATACCCAGATTTTAGATAGATCTCTATTTATTAAGTGGCCCTCATGAGCTGCCATGCTAAAAGGGTCATGGTGAACTCTAGGTCTTCGGGAATCAAACTCTGGATCTCATAGTCCTTCCAATATCTCAGTATTCCCCCTTTCTCACAGTTCCCTGAATAAATGGTCAGAGGTCCTTTGGAGGAACCATTGTCGCACACACTTGCAGTGGTTTTGCAAGGTCCTCCCTCTGAGGGACTCAGCCACCTCTCCAGTCTCCGATTCCAGATATGAAAATTAGCTCAGCTCTGGTAACAGCAAGAGCTTGTACTTCTTATTGTGACTCCTCCTGGGCCCCTACTCCACCCNTAACTTGTAAGTTTCACTTCATGTTGGAAGGTCAACAGAGCTCGCTTGACCCTGTAGCCCTTTCAGCTGTGGCTGACAGAGCAGGTGGTTTCCTGGGGAGGGGGAGTGGGCTGGGGGAGAGGGTGTCAGGCTCTGAAGTGGGGGGCCCTTCTGGGGTCACGGCAACAGTGAGATCTTCAGCAAACTGGTCTTTCCCCTGAAGATCGCGGTTGTCAGCTGACATGGGCAGAGAGGGGGCTGCCAGGGTAAGAGAGTCCAGGAGCTGTTTTGAAATGACTTGTCACATCAACTCCAGGCTCTGCGGCAGGACTTAAAAGAGGCTGCCATCAGCGTGGCTGGTCGGCGCCTGCACAGAGCATCTCCCAGGAGAGCATCACCTGTGTACCCACAGACGCTCCAGCTTTAGAATGAAACGCCCTCTCCCCACCCCCAGGGCTGGCTTGCCATCATTACCGATGCAGGTGGGCTGGACGCCACTCCAGGTGCCGTCTGCCTGGCAGACCCTCCGGGACGACCCCACCAGGAGGAAGGGGGACTTGCACTGGAAGAAGACTTCAGATCTGTAGGTGAAGCTCTTGCCACTGAGGCGCCCCTCAGCAGGGGTCCCAGGATCCCCACAGAACACAGCTAGGGAAGACAACCAGGAGGTCAGTGCACAGTCTGTGCCCCTGGGTCAGGTGAGTCTACTCACCTCTTAACTGTTTCCCATTAAATCCTCCCATTAAGCCCCGGAAGGCTCAGTGGGTAAAGAACCAGCCTGCAGTGCAGGAGACGCAGGTTCCATCCCTGGGTAGGGAATATCGCCTGGAGAAGGAAATGGCAACCCACACCAGTCGTCTTGCCTAGAGAAGCCCATGGACAGAGGATCCTAGAGGGCTACAGTCCAGTGGGTCCCAAAGCACATACACATTAAATCCTCAGGAATCAACGATGAAGAAAAGCACAGTATCTGCCCTTGGGCAGCGGGTCTCAAACGTGGCATCTTTAGCCTATTGCACCCTGGCTACAAGTCCCGCAGACTCTCCTCCTCAGACTGCAGCCCAAGGTTTGTGTGCCGTGGTCTGTGCTCCCGAGGACTTACGCAGGCACTGGGGGACCTCGCCTTTCCAGACCCCTCGGCCTTCGCAGGAGAGGATGGCAGGCTGGGAGAGCTGGAAGCCGTGGGCGCAACTGTAGCTGATGCTGGCACCCCAGCGGAAGTCCGTTCCTTCCACGTTCCCATCCTGGACTGGAGGAGGCTGGCCACATGTGATGGCTGTCAGAGAACAAACAGGATTCAACATTCTAGAGTTTCAACCACAACACAATTCTCCAAGGCCTCACATTTTAATTTCACCCACATTGTAAAAGACATCTACAAGGGGCTGAATTTTTTAATAGACAAATTACTGAAGAAGATAGTAAATCAAAATAATAAAATTTTCTCTAACATTTCCTCATTAATTTAGATCAAGTCCATAAAAGCAAAGTCAAAACATATCCCACCATAAAAGAAGGTGGAGTAAACAAGAAAGTCTCAGTCTATAAGACAAAGGAAAGACTGTTGTTCCACTGACGTCTTCGAACAATGGTTACCAGAGGCATATTCAGTCAGAAGCATGGTCCTATGACATGAGTACAAACATTTGAATTTATATAAACAGATGATAAGAATTTCTTTATCTGTACTTTTTCCTTTATATAAAAGAAAGAAGTGAAAGTCATGAAAGTGAAAGTGAAGTCGCTCAGTCATGTCCAACTCTTTGCGACCCAGTGGACTGTAGCCAACCAGGCTCCTCTGTCCATGGGATTTTCCAGACAAGAGTACTGGAGTGGGGTGCCATTTCCTTCTCCAGAGTCTTTATATAAATATAGCATATAGTTTCCAAAAGACACAGGCTACTGATGCAGTTGCTGAAGAACTGAGCACTAACACTTGCGTGGTTAGAGAAGACCCTGTAAGAAACCGCTTTGCCAGGGTTCTGTCACATTGAGGGGTTTCGAGGGAGAACACTCTTCCCAGGCATGACTTGCCCACTGGTGCTGGCATCTGCCTGGCCCACTCCAGCCATTATTCTGAGACGCCTGGTCTAAGAGCTTCCTGAAGACCCAAGAGCTCCGAGACCTCACACTGGAGGAGGTTTGCCTCTGACAGTTTGGACACGGAAGGCGACGGGAGAGGAGGCTCAACTGTATTTCCTCACCTGCACTTTCTTACGGGTGCTCACACCTTCTCACGTGAGAAAGACACACAGACACAACCACANCCAAGAGCTCCGAGACCTCACACTGGAGGAGGTTTGCCTCTGACAGTTTGGACACGGAAGGCGACGGGAGAGGAGGCTCAACTGTATTTCCTCACCTGCACTTTCTTACGGGTGCTCACACCTTCTCACGTGAGAAAGACACACAGACACAACCACACGTGCACGTCCGGAAGCTGGAAACAGGCCCTCCTCTTTCCATTCACCTTCTCTCCATCTATCCACTTATTCAACAAAGATTTCTGCAGAACCCCTAAGAGAAGACTGGGGGAATAGTCNCGTGGGAGTCTAACAGTGACTACACATGTCCACACTTCCCACCCACCCTGAGAGAGGCAGGGCCTCAGAGTAGTGCACCATTATGTTGAAGTATATCCTCCCAGACCAGATTTTCCCACAGCACCTGTGGGAAGCCTCTACCTGTCTCCCTGGGTCCTACCCTTACCCGAATAGTGTCCTGGACAGGGACTGACTCCATGTTTTCGCTAAGATTCTGGACTCTGTTGAAGAAGCAGGAGAGCATCTGGCAGGAAGAATATGAGGAGGTTAGAACTTAGGGGAAATAGGTGGGCTATATGGAGGGATTTCCTGTTGTGTGTTGTCTGCTGGGCCACTCACCGAGCTGTTGATACTTGAGGGTGCGGTCCAGGTGTGGATGGAGATCTCTGCAGGGAACAGTACAGTGGATCATTAGGGGTGAGAGCATTTGTGTGTGTGTGTGCTGTGAGTGGGATCTGGGGTCAGGTAAGGCCAAGTACCATCCCAGACATTAATCCCTGAATATTTGGTTACTTAGAGTAATAGTTTAAGAAGAACCATGAACATAAGAATGAATAAAAGAATGCTTGGTCCTGTATATTTCAATTAGGGAACCAAAGATTTTATGGCTGCAGAGGACTCACGACATCATCATGAGTCAGGGCAGCCATCTGGTCCCCCCAGATCAGAGTCCTCATCTCTGGACCTAAGTGTTTCCCTTCTAAGGCCCCAGACCCAGGTGGAGGGTCTGCAATAAGACAGAAAAAGATGTAGGAGGGATACACAACTGAGGGATTAAAGTTCAACCTCTAACTGGGAATTGAGGCTTCTTTCTGTCTTCTTAGATGGTGGCAGTCACCGGAGACCTGTCTTAAAGGTTGATGAGATGAGATGGAATTGAGTGCAGGATAGTGGAAATGGGGTGTGAGGAGGGGAGGATATGAGAATTGGGAATTCTTCATCCTGACAAGTGTGCTCCTAGGAAGGAGCTGGGATTAACAGCCATATCTCTTCGCCATGTTGCTGCTAAGTCACTTCAATCATGTCCGACTCTGTGTGACCCCATAGACGGCAGCCCACCAGGCTCCCCTGTNCCCCTACCTGAGTCTTGTCCTCAGCATAACAGACCTACATTGGTGGAGCATTTAAATGTCCCAGGGGCTCTACAACTCTCATCATCAAATCCTTTGTCTGCTTCTCTGCTTTGTCTACACTTTCAGTGCAGAAGCTGAGGGCCTCTTTGGAAGCTAGCAGACTCCGGTCTCTGGCTCTCGTATTTACAGATAATTGTCAATGGTCCTCATTATTGCCCTGCAGGGCACCAGTACAATTTAGTAACTGGTGACTCTGCTATTCTTAGACTTTGTGCCCTCGTATCTTTCAGATGGCTTGACTCATCACACTTACAATGGTAGCTTCTTCTACCAGGATATTTTTCTAGGTCATCACCACTGAAATCTTCAACAATTCCACTCAGGATAGTTTTTATCAGCCAGGCAGTGATCCTACTTCCAAACTCCTTCTTATTGCCTATGTATTTTCTTGAATGGCTCCCAGTATCACCTGGTTCTGTTCAAGTTCTCTGAGAAAGAGGTGCCAATCAAGGTTAAACAAGCAAGAGATCTATGGGAGGGAACTGTGTGTGAAGGCGAAGGAGCAGTAGGCAGTGAGAGCCTTCTACCTGTATGGAAGACTCGACACATGGGACAGGAGACGGCAAGAAGGTCTGGGTAGGAAGAGCCTCGGACTGCAAGGCAGCTTTAGGAAGGCTTTAGCCAAGCCAGGGGAGAGTCCTTTAGCCAAAGTGGTCTTCAGAGAAGCCCTGAATTAGAGAGGACAGGCTAAGACCCCTGCTATACTCAGTCACTGAAACAGCTCAGGAAAATACAGCTTGACGGAAGCCTGGTGGTGGATCCAGGGGGGTTGCAGCTGGGGTTCTTAGAAAACTATGCTCCCCACTGCCAATTCTCTTGAAGGAAATCCGAGTGGTACACTTTCATGGCTGCCACACCCACCCACTTTCATTTCTGTTGTCATGATTTACTGTCGACTTGTATTGCTATATAGAAGATATCAGATCATTGCTAAGTGCATATTTAATATTTTTACTTATCCTGAAATCAAGTAAAAGTGCAATTCATTTGCAAAATGCTATTTAAATATTGGTCNTGGTGTGCTGCGATTCATGGGGTCACAAAGAGTCGGACACAACTGAGCGACTGAACTGAACTGAACTGAAAGAATCCAGTCTTCACAACCCATTTTTACTTATGAGTGTGATTACTGGCTTGATTACTCTCTCCTCCTTTGAATCTCCTTTTTCTCCCCCAGGTCCCCTCTATCTCATCTCTCCCCTTCTCTTCCCTACCCAACTCTGTGAATCTCTGTGTGTGTTCTGGGCTGAGGAGAACACTTAAGGAATTGATTACTGGCTAGGTATTTCTCTCTCCTTTTGATACCCCCTTTTCTCCTCCTGGTCACCTCTATCTCTTTCCTCCTTCTTCTCTTCTCTATGTAACTCTGTGAACCTCTCCGAGGGTTCCAGACTGGAGAGCACATAGGGAATTGATTAATGGCTAGATTGCTCTCTCCCCTTTTGATTCCCCCTCTTCTCCTCCTGGTCACCACTATCTCCCTCCTCCCTCTTCTCTTCTCCATGTACCTGTGAACCTCTCTGGGTGTCCCTCACTGTGGAGAATCTTTTCACCATTAACGTAGATGTTTTATCATAGGTGATGTATGGATGGAAAAGTCTTGAGGCTATTGTAAGAATAAGACTGAAAACCAGAGGCAGGAGACTTAAGCACAAAACCTGAAAACACCAGAGAACTCCTGACTCCAGGGAACATTAATTGATAAGAGAGCATCCAAAAGCCACCATACCTCACACTGAAACCAAGCACCACCCAAGAGCCAACAAGTTCCAGAGCAAGACATACCATGCAAATTCTCCAACAATGGAGGAATATATCCCTGAGCTTCAATATACAGGCTGCCTAAAGTCACATCAAACCCATAGACACCTCAAAACTGACTGCTGGACACTTCATTGCACTCCAGAGAGAAAAAACTCAGCTCCACCCATCAGAACAATGACCCAAGCTTCCCTAACCAAGAAACCTTGACAAGCCACTTGTCCAACACACCCACAGGGAGGAAACTCCACAATAAAGAACCACCACAAACTGTTAGAATACAGAAAGGCCACCCCAAATACAGCAATCTAAACAAGATGAAAAGGCATAGAAATACTCAGCAGGTAAAGCAACATGATAAATGCCCACCAAACCAAACAAAAGAGGAGGAGATAGGAATCTAACTGAAAAAGAATTCAGAATAATGATAGTAAGAATGATCCAAAATCTTGAAAACAAAATGGAGTTACAGATAAATAGCCTGGAGGCAAGGGTTGAGAAGATGTAAGAAGTGTTTAACAAGGACCTAGAAGAAATAAAAAAGAGTCAATCAATAATGAATAATGCAATAAATGAGATCAAAAACACTCTGGAGGAAACCAACAGTAGAATAATGGAGGCAGAAAATAGGATAAGTGAGGTAGAAGATAGAATGGTAAAAATAAATGAAGCAGAGAGGAAAAAAGAATTAAAAGAAATGAGGACAGCCTCAGAGACCTCTGGGACAATGTCGAATGCCCCAACATTCTAATCATAGGAGTCCCAGAAGAAGAAGACAAAAAGAAAGGCCATAAGAAAATACTTGAGGAGATAATAGTTGAAAAGTTCCCTAAAATGGGGAAGGAAATAGTCAATCAAGTCCAAGAAACCCAGAGAGACTCAAACAGGATAAACCCAAGGCAAAATACCACAAGACACATATTAATCAAATTAATGAAGATCAAACACAAAGAACAGATATTAAAAGCAGCAAGGGAAAAACAACAAATAACCCACCAGGGGATTCCCATAAGGATAACAGCTGATCTTTCAATAGAANCTACAATGAATCTAGCTGACATTAAAGAAGACATATGTTTTCTTAAAAAATGTCTAAGTATTGTTTTGTGTAATTAGTATCCTTTTCAAAAAATGTCTAAGTATTCTTTTAAGCAATGTAGCTTTGCTAGAAACCAGATTTTGACAAGACTGATAATATATATTACCTATTTAAATTTGTAAATGCTATCTTTTTCATTGCAACTTTGGAATTAAAACAAAAAAGAGAAATTCCAAAAATAATACTATTCCAGTATACTCCCCATCCAGAATGAACAACTTAACATTTTGCCATCATCAAAGTTGTGATCATTTTTAAACTTGCAATGAAATGTTTATGACATCAAAAATATGAAAAACATAAGGAGCATTCCTATACTGGCCAATTGTTTTAAGAAAGAAAACTTCAGACAAACAGTTGGGCCATTGTATCTGAAGGTATTGCATCTGTGGATTCAATCAATGAACAAAGATATTCAGAAAAAAATTTTCCAGAGAGTTCTAAAAACCTGAATGTGCTGCACACTGGCAACTATTTACATACCACTTACATTGTATGAGGTGCTATAAGTAATTGAGAGAGGATTTAAAGTATAAAGGAGGATGTTAAGGGCGTATGCAAATACCACCCCATTTTATATAAGGAACCTGAGCATCCAAGGATTCTGAGGTCCACAGGGTGGGGGTCCTGGAACCAACGCACTGTGGATACAGAGGGATGACTGTATTTCCCTTTTATAGTTTTGCCACCCATCTGATTCCCCTCCCATTAGTTTGTTAATTACCAGTATCTTACCTTAGCGCAAATTACTTCACACATTTACACTACACACTGCCTTGGTTACTGTTACTTGGTTACCAGCTTCCCAAAGGTAAAAAAGACATGAGCAGCCATCCATCCTAATGGAAATGGAGGTCTGAGGAAGACCCTACATCTCACACTACATCTTGCTGTATAATCTAAATTAAGAATTCACATACTGCACACCTACATGTAAACTCAAGAACATTTTGGAAATTTCCCTTAAGTCTTCACTCATTCAGTTGAAAAAATATTTGAGGCCTACGGTNGGCCCAGAGATCGAACCCAGAGACTCAGTGCAGAGGTCTCTTGCACTGCCACCAGTGGGAAATGTAATAAAATCTCACATGACCAAGGTGATTTAGACATGCGTGCAGACACCCACACACCGATTATATTTTCAATTGAGCATGGATGCTTCCCAGCAGATACCAACTGGCTGCAATTGCTCAAAACAATTCTGGAACCCCACAATCATAGCCTTGGGCACTTTCTCTTTTCTTTTTAAAAAATTTTGTTTACTTATTTTTATTGATATATCCTCAGGCATTTTTAACATTAACATTTCAACTTACATAAAAGTTTAAAACTTTAAAACTATACAAATGAATACACATACTTCAAACTGGGAGAATAGTGTAATGAACCCCTTTGTACCATCATCCAGCTTCAACATTATCAACACACAGCAAATCTTGTCACCTTTCTGCATCCATCTGCGTTAACCCACTGGATTATTTTGAAGCAAGTTTGGGAAGTCATGTAACTTCATCTGTAAATACTTTAGTATGGCTGTCTAAATCATAAGGATTCTTTTAAAAAAGATACAATGTTGAATTATATGAAACTATTATTTTTGTAGGTTGAAATGTAATATCATCAATTCTGTGTTTCAATTGAACTGCAGTACCATTAGCACACCTAAAAAATTGATGAAAATTNGGAGTCAGAGTCACAGAGACACAAGGTAGGAGGGTGGGAACCGGGGGTGGGGGGAGAGGGTAACAAAATTCAGAACTCCTCCCCCAACATATGTCTCTTTGGCATAAGGATTATTTTTGAGCTGAAAGCACTGAAAAAACAGCAGGTGCCAGAAGGGTGCTCTGACCTCTCTTTTCCTTCCCAGAAGCAGGAGACAAACCCCACATGGGAGCTGCCCCTTCCCCCCAACCAGGAGGAGAGGGGATTCAGGGGCCTTGTCATCATCCCCTTCGTCCCCCTTCAGCCGCCCCAGTGTCTCAGTCACTTGCCCACAGTCACCTCCTCATTCACCCTGACGTGGAAGCACTGAGGTTCTGCCACTTGTCTGGGGGCTTCATTTGCTCCGGCATCACATGAAGCTTGTATTAAATGAACCTATGTGCTTGTCTCCTATTGATCTAAGTCAGTTTAACTCTCAGGCCCAGCTGGAACGCTTGGGGGTGGGGTGTCTTGCCCCCTCTACCTGGTGGGGTGGTGTGGTGTGAGGAGTTGGCATTTAATGGGTCAGAGCTTCAGTTTGAGACGATGAAAAAATTGGGGTGATGGTCACACAACGATGTGAATAACGTACCTGATGTACACTGGAAAATGACTAGAATGGTAAATTTGATAGTATTTTATAATAATAAAATAAGTTTAGATGTGCATGTTCTTTTACTCAACCATTCCAATCCAAGAACACAACCCAGAGGAACATCCTTACCCACTAAAGACATGACACACGGAATTCCCTGTTATGTGCTGCATGTATAGAGCAGTGGCAGGACCAGACCAGCACGTCTAGTGCGTCAGGGCAGAGCTTGAACTGCACAG
Organism: Neotragus pygmaeus; assembly: GCA_006410875.1. Taxonomy (NCBI): domain Eukaryota; kingdom Metazoa; phylum Chordata; class Mammalia; order Artiodactyla; family Bovidae; genus Neotragus; species Neotragus pygmaeus. The sequence goes on along the minus strand of SJYV01056284.1, from coordinate 1,301,815 downwards.
CCCAGCGCCACTGTGCTGAGAAGGCAGGTCCACACAGACGCACACCTGTGCTCCTACGGGACTCACGACACACGTATGCAGGTTTGTGGCCCCACAGACACAGCGAGGGAGCAGCTCCACTAGGAGGGGGCGTGCGAGGGGGTGTGGAGAGGCCACTCTGTTTTACATGTTTCTGTCCTGGGACTTACTCTACGGTCGTCACAATGTTTTTAAGTAAGAGAAGAAATAAGAAACAACTGGAGGAGTTGCCTGTTGGCCTGGTGGTTGGGACTCAGCTCTTCCACTGCTGTGCCCAGGGTTGGGGAACGAAGATCCTGCAAGCCATGAGGTGTGGCCAAACAGCAACACAAGAGTGTGCCTAACATCCTTCTGCCAAAGTTTCCAGAACTGGGGCTGCAGCCTGGCCCTCGCGGGCACCGGACCTGCTTGGGTTTGCATCAGTCAGGCCCCCTCAGGCACATGGCAGCCACACAGTGCCAGGCTCACCCCCTTGAAGGTGACTGTGATGGTGGGACTCACCATGAAGAAGATCCAGGCTGGGACGAGCATGGCCACGGCCGCTGTGCTAGTGTAGAACTGCAGCTCCGCAGCCCTGCAGGACAGGGCCGGCGTCTGAGCTTCCCAACCCCTCCAGCCTCACCCCGACCTCCCCTACCGTGCCCCCAGCATCGCTACCCACTTCTCCCCTGCTACAGGACAGTGACAGCATCCCTGGCTGAGGGCAACTGGAAATAGGTAGGTTTTTCGCCCCAGTTTCAACAAGGTTCTTTTAAAGGCTCCAGGGAAATGGAAGGGTCAGGGCTGGGGCACACGGAGGTCTGGGAGGGTTGGGGCTGGGGTCCACAGTGCTCTGGTCTCTGTGGGGCAGTGACACTTACGAGAATCTGTATTTGTCCCCACTAAGGAGTTTTTTGGAGAAAACGTTCTGCAAACTAGAAGAAGAGAAGAGATTATGTGAGCTCAGAGGCCACCTCATTCGAAGTGCCTTGTCCTCTGGAAACAGGTACACATGGGGCATCCATGAGCCAGGCTGAGCTTCCCCTTTCACAGGTGGGTAAGCTGAGGTCTCGGAGGTAGAGGGCATACCTGGGGTTACCCAGCTCTGCACAGAACCCCTCTTGGCACCCAGAGTTCCCACAAATCAGCTGCAGTCACAGGACAGACAGTATGAGCACAGGAAGACCCAGGGAAACAGGGATAGAATTTCTGGCTGGGAAGGCCAGTGGTGGCTGAGAGGAGACAGGACAGTATACAGCTTCCAGACCACCAACACTGCCCCCAGCTCTGGCCAAGGGGACTTGAACCAAAGTGAGGCTGGGGGAAGACACTCACAGGTCTGCCCTCTCTAGGGCTGACACTGCGGGCCAGTGGGAAACCTGGCTGGACTCGTGTGAGGATGGGCCCTGCAAGATGCGACCAGGAGGTCTGATGCATCTGCAGGTGAGTGAGGAGGCCTCTGAGACCATCCTGTGCTGGAGTTAACAGGTGAGATACAAACTGGGACTGAGCTGAGTTTCTGGGAACTAGAGAAGAAGGCTGAAGGAAACACAGCAAGTGTCAGATGTTTTACAGCAAGTGTTTCTCGTTTTACTCATGCACCACTCAAACTCTCTGGTCTCTCTGAAGTACCAGCAATGACACAAGCTTAGACACCTCCCTTCTCCCCTCAGAGATGGTGACGCACAAGGAGCAGGCTGCGTGCAGCTGTCAGCCATCGGGTCTGATGCCCACATTCCAGCAGTGGGACAGGAGGCCCCATGTGCCCAGCTCCCACCCTGCAGACTCACCAGTCCATGATGTTGGTGGACAAGGCAGCTGAGAACCCCAGAAAGTTGAAGCTCATCTCGGTGGCAGTGCACAGTGCCAGGCCACCCATAACCGGGATGAGGGAAAGGTTGACCAGTAGCCCTGCAGAGGGAGAGCACATGGCTGGGCTGCAGTGCCCCTCAGTGGACCCAGCTGCCCCCCAGGGGTGCTATGCTCGCTTACTTCTCGCTGGAGGGAAAAAATAGCACATGCCTGTGTCACCCACTCCAGCCAGGCACGTGGGGCAGAGAGCTCCACACCAGAGTTCCCAGCTCCAAGCCCCGACTTCTGCACCCCACCCCACAGTCCCCAAGCTCTCACTTGTGAAACAAACGTGCTGAAGGGTGGTGTCTAGGGAAGGCTAGGGGAGGAAGGAGGCCCCACACCTCAGGGAGTCCAGCCCGCCTGCCTTCATAACCAACAGTTTTGACAGGAAGGTGGAAAGTCCTTTTGGGACAACAGAAAACTCTGTTCACTGGGCACAGGGCCTCCAGTCCCCCCACCTCCCATGACTCTACTTTGATTTCAGACGTGGCATTTCATTTATCCTGAAATTCAAAGCAGACGAAGGGACAAGCCTTTCACGCTTAGCAAAACAGAGGAGGAGTGCAGCCCTCAGACAATCTGCTAACCTCTTGAGACTGTGACCACTACCCCACCCAGGACAGTGCTGTCCACATAGCAAATGCACGGGCCTGTGAGGCCTCGCGTGTCACCATGGAAGGAGACGTCTGCTGGGTGCGGACCACACGCAGGGCCGTGGCTGGGAGGCCACCAAGGAGACAGACGCCTGCGCGGTGGGCAGTGGGGGGCTCAGGGCTCTGCTGGGGCTGTGCCCGTTGCCAGGATCCATGAGGCTGCTCTTCTGGGGTGCCTTCGGGGGTCATCCCTCTGGGGACTCCACACCTTGGCCCCACAAGTTTGGGTACCTCAGTCATTCTCCCCAACCAATTGCATTTTATCAAGATTTCCTAATTGTTCCAGCAAGACAGCGTCTTCTCCATGGCCTGACATTCCCAAGGCCCTTGAAGTCCCCTCTGTGTGGTGAAGGTTGCAGTGTGGTCAGGCTGTTTCCCGCTGCGTGGGATTGCAGGAACTGCGGTCACACTTTGATCTGACTCTGCTTTACCATCACCTGTACACTGGCCTGGCTCCAGGGGCCGGTCTGCGAGATGCCCAGTTGTGCCTTCTTCCCACCACCCCCTCCCCAGGGTGGCGGGTGCTGCCTGGTTTTACCTTCTGGTCATTTCCTAATTGAAGCCAACTCAGCTTCCCCTCTGAGCAGCACTCCTACCCCCAGGGCAAACATATGTCACGTGATGAGTCTGCTCATCACAGGACCCTACCCCCCTACAGGCTGGCAGGAGAGTCAGGGACATACGTGCAGCTGGACAGTGTCTGACTTGGCCCACCTTAGAGATCTGTGATTGAGTCCCATCTGCTGAGCCTTGGAGGGACACAGAGGTGCAGTGAGGCCGGGCGTGGGGGGCTGCTCACCAGTGTGCTCCCCCAGGACCGTCCGTGACAGGATCACAGTGAAGATGGGAGCCGAGCTCTTCACGGTCTCAGCAAAGGACACCGCCACATTTTTCAGGCTGACTAGACCCAACACCACTGTTGCAAACCTAAGACAATCAAAAGCCTCATGAATCAATGCATTCCCTCCCTCAGGAGTCAGCCTGGAGGGTCCGCCCCCACCCTGCTTCCCACTCCCAGGATCACCTGATGCTAATAGCCAGCCAGCTTGGGGAAGAGGTTTCACAAAAACAAAAAATTCAGACACCCAACCTGAAATGTCAGCAGGCTTACCTCATCAGGCCCACAAACAGCATGGTCATGATGAAATTGGGTGGGTAAGAAAGCCGAGTTTTGTGCTGATACAAACAGCAGGGAACGAATATTTTAACACAGCCGATAAGCGTGGTTGAGAGCATCTGCACAGCCCCTGGAGGAGACGAGGCCTGTGAGCAGAGGGGTTCCCCGGGGCTCCGTCCCCACCAGCCCAGGTGGGTGCCTAGTGAACAGAGGGGTTCCCTGGGGCTCTGTCCCCACCAGCCCAAGTGGGCACCTAGTGAACAGAGGGGTTCCCCGGGGCTCCGTCCCCACCAGCCCAGGTGGGTGCCTAGTGAACAGAGGGGTTCCCCGGGGCTTCGTCCCCACCAGCCCAGGTGGGTACCTAGTGAAGAGGGGTTCCCCAGGGCTCCATCCCCACCAGCCCAGGCGGGTACCTAGCATGCTGGGTTCCCCTTCTAGCAGCGACAGGATGTACTTGTTGAGAAACAGGGTGCAGAAGCTAAAGAAGAACCAGAGCGTGAGGTAGGTCAGAGCGCGGGCGCCCCACACGCCCAGGTCTGCCTCGATGACGGTAGTCTCCGTGACGGTGACCGTGAGCACCTGCTCCTCCGGGCTGCCATCGCTCTGGCCCAACGCGATCTTCTCACTCCGGTGGCTGAACACGGGGGCCCAGGCCAGGAGCGGCCGTCCCCCAGGCTTCTCGCCAGGGCCCGGGTCCAGCTCCACCAGGGCTGGGGGCTTCGCGGATGCCGACATCTCAGGGGTGGCAGAGGGCTCGGGTCAGGGACCCAGGGACAGAAGTGGCAGCCATGGTGACACCGGGAGGGGCGTGGGCTGGAGCTGATGGAAAGGACGGGATGAGGTTGTCGTGAGCAGCCAAGGTCCTGCCAGGTTCAGTCACCCCCTTACAGTAACTTAAAGCACAAACTCGGGACCACAGTCGGCCACGCATCCAAGAGCCCCAAAGGAGCAGGAGCGGGCGCCCCGCTGAGACCACGGCCTACACCAGCCTAGCCTCCCTTCCCTCCCCACACACCTGACCCTCCAGTAAGTCCCACCCAAACTTTTCTAAAGCACCTGGTGATCTGGCCTCCTCCAGCTGCCCTCCTCCCTCGGCCTCTCTCTCAGCTCGGTGAGACCTGTGTCTTCACCGCCCCCTGCCCCCACCTCAGAAGCTGTCTCCAGTGCTCTGCATCTCTCTCCACCCACCTGGACCAGACAGAGCCCAGAAGGGGCCGCCCTGAGCTCCCTCCCACCCAGCTGGCTCTCCAGCGCACAGCACTCTCCCCAACCCGTTGATGTTTCATTCAGTTTTGAGCTGTCCTTGGTGGGAGGGCTGACCAAACCAGCCTGTTCCCCTTGACTTTCCATTTGTCCTTTGCATCATCTCTTTCATGGTCCAACAGTTCATCACCCAGGACCTGACAGTACAGTCCCCAACCTTCAGTGGTCAGCCACCTCCAGCTTGAGGGGGCAGTTTCTGAGCATAGACCCTGGGAGGAGGAGACTCCTCTTGAACCTGAGGGCCTGCCTGCGGGCGGGCAGGGGGCTGCCTCTGTCTTGCGGCCAGGAAAGCACGCTGCTTCCTCCACAGACTCACACCAAGTCTTGGTTTCTCCAGAGAGGCCTCCCTCACCCCTAAGACCACACGCAGTCAGACCCAGCCTCTCATGTGTGCTGGTAGGTGGGTGCTTCAAGTTTTGGCTTTTTTCCCCACTGTGCCACACAACTTATGGGATATTAGTTCGCCAACCGGGGATTAAACTTGAGCCCCAGCAATGACAGTAGAGTCCTAATCACTGGACTTCCAGGAAATTCCCAGTTTGGGCTATAAACAGTGTCCCAGTGACGACCACCAGCCCAGGAGGCCTGGCTGCTCCTGCCCAGTGACACTAAACAGGAAGTCCCAGCCCCTGGCCCATTCCCC
>SJYV01056284.1:1268283-1294656 GCA_006410875.1 Neotragus pygmaeus | reverse complement strand
GGCCAGCAATGTCCTGGTCCCTCAGATGCTGGCGTTTGGGGGAGGCCCATCATGTTTTCACTTAACTGCCAGGTGTATGTAGAAGAGGCATCAGGTATTCAGCTTGCTGTGCCACCCACCAAAAGGGCTGGCTCCTCTACCATTACCGCCCCAGGTCCAGTTCTGCTCAGCCTTGTGATGGACTCGTGACCTCCAATGGACTCTGGACCTCTAAGTCCAGGTGGACTCGTGATCCTTGACTCCCACCTGGGCCAGGGCTCCTGGCTAAGCTGCCCCTGGCTCCCAGTGTCCACCCAGTCACTCCACAAGCTCAGCAACGCTTGGGCTCGCGGGGCACCCAAGCCTCCACAGGCACACTGACCCTGGGGACACCACAGCTGTCCCGACGTATCCCAGACCAGGACGGATGCGCCCAGTCCTCCTGTTGGCTTCACATCCCCACAAGACACACAAGCCCTTCGACCCCTCTGGCACTGCCGGGGTCAGATCTCCACCAACACCCCGTCCTCCCTCCTCTTCCTAGCCTGGGCCCCGTTCCCTCCAGACAATACCATGCTGGGAGCTGCACCTCCATGGGCAGCCCTGGGCTTCTGGTCACCCTTCAGTGCCCTGGCACCTGAACCAAGGAGGAGATGGTGGGGGCCAAGTGCCCATCGAAAAGCGGGAGGTGCTGCTCTAAAAGTCACCAGAAGAGGGTCCCCTGGAAACAAAGACCAGGGCAGGAGAGACGAAAACCTCACCCAGGGCACCAGGCTCCCAGGGAGCTCGACTCAGGCGGGCTTGGATGTGGGTGCTCCAAGGACCCCCAGTGGCATACAAGGAGCGCGAGGGGTCAGGCAGCGGATAGCAGGGACCACACTGACCAGGATCCTGCCTCTGGACACAGTCTGTAGGCGCTAAAGCGGCCCAATTGGGGCCCTGCACCAGAGGGAGGGGTCGGGTGCCCTGGAGAACCAATTCCAACTCAGTCTGAGGACCTTCCTGGGTGAAGATCAAAGATCAGCAATCACCCTGAGGGTGGGGGAGGAGTTACCTCCTGGAAACTCAAGGAGAGACAGACACAAACTCAAGGAGGGACAGAAGGCAGGACGCAATCCTGCAGACAGACAAGAAACTGTCAGGAACAAATCAGTGGGATGAAAAAATGGAAAGCCTAGAAAGGAAGCGACCACGACCCCATGGTGGCCTCAGACTATCTTCCAGTAGGGCGTTAGCCAGTGACCAGAGCCCATCACAACTTTACTCCCCAGAGAAATAAGCAGTTGCCCCGCCATGGAGCCACCAAAGTGGAACCCCCAGGCATGAGACAGACACCACGGGTACTGATCCACCACACTGAACCTGGTGCCACTGCAGTTTCCTTGCCATGAGTGCAACTCTGACGATGAGAGTGAGGGTCTTGAAAGAAAGCCAAGCAGAGGAGACTGGATGGCAGAGGACCGAGCACCAGGCCAGGGTGCAGATCCTCACAGCAACCATGCCCCGGATCCCACCAACGCCAGCACTTTCTAAACACTTCTGCCCTTGGGAACCAGGTCCATGCTCCATGTACTTAAAAAACAAAAATGCCCACATCAATAACATGTCTAGAAACAAAGTCTCTAACGCGCAATACAGACAGAAATACCTAAACAAAAGCACAATTCAGAGGAACAACTTCAGCCCACTGAGGAGCGAAGGGAAAGAAGCGACTGGGGAGCCTGTGCATGGGTGCTGAGGTCAAGTGCAAGCTCCAGACGAGACCTGGGTGAGTCTGGTGGGGAGCACTTAAGGAGGGGCAGACAAGGGAGTGGGCTGGGCAGAAGTGGGGGCCACAGTGTGCCTGCTTTCAGGTCCACGTGTGACTCTGCCCATGTGGAGGCCTGGAACAGGGACGCCCCCGCGGCAGGGGCAGAGCTGGTTTCCAAATCTCTGCTCTGCTGAACCGAATCAGCCTCCTCGCAGAGACGGCCGAGTTCAGGGTTGGGGCCACAGCTGGGCCAGGAGGAGGGTGGACTCTTGGATGGCACAAGGCCAGCGTGAGGGGTTCCTGCCAACGAAATCCAGGCGGATTGAGAGAAAGTAAATAACAGCAAAGGGCCAGCATGGAAAGGGCCAGGACACAGACGACCACCAGGATCAACAAACGAGGAAAGCTGTTCCTTCAGGTACAGGGTAACATGACTGACGTGACGAGAGGATGTGCCACCAGACCCCTGGCTGCAGTCCCGGGTGAGACCCACCAGCAGAGGCTGGAAGCTGGTGACAGTTCAGCAGTGACGGGATGTTCAGTCTTGGTTACGTCCTTACAAGGTACTGGGCAACTACAAAGGGCACAGTGGAGGTGCAAAAGGGAGAAGGGAAGGAGACTCCCCTGAAGAAGAGGGGCTGCCCCCTAGACACTTGGATCAGGCCACATGCTGCACTGGTGCAGAGACACGCAAACAAGCGGGGATGCGGGGCCCAGGGTCTGTGCACTGGCAGAACCCGGACCCAAGACACAGCGGGGCTGCAGCTTCCGGGAGAAAGTGGCCTCGGCTCCCTGACACCAGGACAACTGTCATCCATGCCAGTAGAGAGATTGGATCCCAGCCTCACAGCTCCACACATATGCTAACAATTTACAACATCCACAGGGCACTTCCCAGGAACCAGGCAGGGTCTGACCCAGCAGGGCACACATAATGACTCCATGGCTCTTCCCAACAATCCTGGGGAGGCTGCCGTCACCTTGTGAGACACAGCTTCTGACCAGGGTTGAACCTGGGCAGCTGAGCTGTGGGATGCAATTGTGCGAAACCTCACACTTAGAAGAAAACGTAGGGAGTATCTTCCTGATCCTGGGGTAAGAAAAGAGTACCGTTTTTTTGGCTGTGCTGCACAGCCTGTGGCACCTTAGTTCCCTCACCAGGGACTGAATGCAGGCCTGGCAGTGAAAATGCCAAATCCCACATTGGACCACAGCGAATTCCCAGAAAAGAGCATCTTAAACCAATCCCCCAAAACATAACCCACAAATATAACAAATCAGTTGAGGTTGCTAAAGGAAGAGCTCCTGTGCTTTCACAATGCATCATGATGTAACGTCAACACACTAAACATGCTAAATGACAAGTGACACCTGGAGGGGTCATGACAACACGACAGGGAGAGAGGATGGATACCTACAATCAACAGGAAACGTGGGTAACACGCCAGGAGGGAGATGGTGTCCACAAGCACCACGCTGAGAGGGACATACCTGTACATCCTACAAACCAGAACCTCCATCCTTGAGGGTCCCCCAGAGATGTCCAGGAGCGCCTAGGGCGGGAGCGCCCAGGGCAGGACTGCTGGTCACCACCACCAGGAGTCGCAACTATCCACCCGTGAGGGTGAGAAACGCCTGGTTGCACCTGCAGCTGACGGTCAGCCAGGTCCTCTTGCTCAGAGGGCACATAGCACTTACCGCTGGTCACTGGCCAGAGCGGCAGTCCTGTGCAGAAGGCCTGCTCCCGGGTGCAGTGAAGCCCCTCAGCGGCTGTGCTGGCATTGCGCATGGAGGCCGGGGGCAGCAGCCTAGAACCCAGGAGATCCAGCTCAGCCAGGCCCACCGGGACCCCAGCTGCCCTCCCTGGCTCTGACCGCCGTCTTCTTTCCTTTCTCAGTCTCTGTGACTCAAGGCACCTTCACGAGAGGCAGTTCTTATCCTGTGAAAAGCCAAAGGTCATCAGCCCAACCTGATAACGATGAAAACTGACCTCACCCAGGGCGGCCTGGAGATGGGACAGACCAGGCTGAGCACAGGGCTTGTGGGGCCCCCAGCCTCCAGGCTCCTGGTGACACAGGTCTGAATTACTGTCCTCTGGGCTTACAGCACAAATGACAAGAACTGTAATGTAGCCTCTTCCACTCAGCTCAGAGCCAGCAGCCTATGAGGTGGGGGTTGACTCCACTGTGCTCCTGTCCAAAGCCTCTGCAGGACAAGGTCCAGATGGGGAACTGAAAGGAAACTAGCATCATGCTGCAAAAAGCACACACATGATGCTTTCACATGCAGGCACTGAGACCCTCCTAGCCTCCACCAACCCTGCAACAAGGGCTCTAGACGCTGGGGAGGCTGCCTGGTTCTGAAACGTGGGCGGCCAGGACGACCGACAGGGAAGCTCGGGGTGCAAGTTACTGACAGGAAGGTGTCAACTTTCCCACCCAGTTTTGCAGAACCCTGAATTCTGAGGCCCATCAGTCAGAGGTCAAGAGTCTTCTGTTCTACAACAAGCAACTCAGGACACTCTCAAACACCTGGTGAGGAAATCTAGGTCGGGTCACGCTGTCAGCAGGGCAGTTTAGATAAAATACACTGAAAGTCTAAAAATTGTATACTCTTAATTCAGAAATTCCACCTCTAGGGCTTTATCCTAAAGAAATAATCCAACAAAGGCCCAGGCTTGTACATACAAAGATGTTCAAAAGCTTTAAGACTGAGAAGCTGACACTGGCTAAGTGTCAGATTAAAAAAACTAACAAACTCTGTCACATAATGGGACGCTGTAGCCCTACCAGTTATGACAAAAATATATTTGTCATACAGAAAATGAAAACAGAATCAGAGTTACAAGCTCTCTGTACATTGTGTTCAGGTTCAAGTACCAACAGTTCAGGAGAACACAGGCCAAAGTAACAACTGTGGTCAACTCTCAGAGGCAGAATCTCAGATCCTTCAGTTTTTTTGTTTTGTTTTTTTTTTGGCATTCTCTCCAATTTCTAATTTATTTGCATTGAAAATTGATTTTTTTAACAAGACCTACTATATATAAAACAGGGAACCATAGCCACTATCTTATTATAACCTATGATGGAATGGAAAAGAATGACAAAGAACGTTATGTATGTACAACTGAATCACTACAACACTGTAAATCAACTATACTTCAATTTTAAGACAAAAACAATTTCTTTAGTGTAAAAACTTTTCCTGTTCCCTCTCTTAATGTTCCTTTTCAGGCAGTTTAATATTATTTCATTCTGCTTTAAAATGTTACTTGCAAGTTAAAGGATTTTGGGTAAAGAACATTGCATTCTACTGAAAAAGAAAGAACTTTAAGCCATTAATCAAACAGTCTGCTTCTGGTTTGTTTTTTTTTAAACAGCAGCGGCGGGTGAGCAAGGTTTTCAAGGCTTCAGAGCCTGAGCACTGGGGGAGGAGGGGGCGGCAGTGCAGGCCCCATAAAATCCCGTATAGAAAGTAGGCTGAGAACTACAATGAAGTCTTAGCTCTGGGCCTGACTGGGAGTTTCCCAACCCAATGTACAAAATAACAGTTCGCTAGGACCCGCGCCTGGCAGGACGTCAGTCATTATATAATTTCCAGTTTTTCTTAATCCTGCGAAGATACCAACTGCAATGAATTTGCTGTGGGCGACTGTGCCTGGAGCGGACAGAGCACCTTTGCCCGGTTCTTTCAGGAGCGGCTGCACTTGCTGCTCCAGGGCCATGCCCACTTCGGGCGCATCGGTGGGGGGCGGGTGTTAAAACGCAAGAGCGCCTACCCTGTGTCCCCACCTCCGCCTCTCACAGTACCCCCAGGTATCCAGGCGCTGTGGGCCCCGCGGACTCCCAGCTTCCGCCCCGCCTGTGCCCAGCCCGCCGTGGGCAGATTTGGAGCGGGAACTAGGCGCCGGCCTCGGAGACCTAAGGTCCACTTGGACGCCTGTAAGGCGTGGCTGGGGCCGACGTGGTGGACGCTGCAGGAGCGGACCCGGGGTGAAAGCGCTAGGGACAGTTCCCTCCCAACCCCGGGCGGCCTCGGACGCCCAGGCGCGCGTGCCAGGGCCCGGGGTTGGCCGAGTTGCCAGGGGAAGAGGGGGGTCGGCACAGACTCAAAGGGCGACCCCCGGAGGTGACCCGCCCCGCCAACTTTATTCAGCCCTTCACCCACCAAGGAGCCCCCGGGTAGACGCCGAGCCTCAGGGACGTGGGCCCGGCCCCGCAGCCGGGCGGGGACCCGGCGCGCCGGAACGGACGGAGCGGTCATCTAGGGCCTCGCCGCCCCCTACTCCACACAGCGACCCGCCCTCATCCCGGTCACCGCGGCTCAAGGAGCCAAAGGCTGCGGGTCGGGCTAGGTGGGCGGACCCAGAGAAAACTCTCAGGTCCCGGCGGGCGACGGGGCGGGGCCGAAGGCGGGGAGAAGCCGCTACTGGCCCGGAAGCCACGCGCCGGAAGTGACGCGTCTGAAGTCCGCCACGGCTCCTAGCCGTCCCGCGTGACCTGTCCCACGGGACTCGTTCCGCAGTGTCCTGAGGGTCCGGGCTTCTCACCTGCCGCTTGGGTGCTGGGAGCGGGGACGCTCTGCTGGGCGATTTCCGCCGTGGTCGTCCCCTTGGCACACCCTGGGCCGTACCACATCAGCCTACATGGGGATAGTGCTGTTGGGCGATGGCGACCCCCATGGTCATCCCATTGGCACCCTCCGGGCCGTACCTCATCAGCCCAGGTGGAGGTGGTGCTGCTGGGCGATGGCGGCGCGCGGCCTTGGTACCCTCCGGGCCGTAATGCGTGGCCCAGGCGAGGGTGGTGCAGCTGGACGATGGCGGCCCCCGCAGCCTTGGTCCCCTCCGGGTTGTAGCACCTTGGCCCAGGCTGGGGTGCTGCTGCTGAGCGATGGCGCCGCCTCGTGGTTGTTCTCTTGGCACCTTCCGGGCCGTACCATTTCGGCCAGTGGAGCAGGTACTTCTGGATAACGGTACCCTCTCACGGTCGTCCCCTTGGTATCCTCCGGGCCGTACCAATTCAGCCCAGTTAGGGGTGATGCTTCTGGGAACCGCCTTTCCCTTGATAACTTCCTGGCCGTACCACCGCGACCCAGGAGGGGCGGCAAGTTTGTGGAGGAGCCGACCTATAAGCTGGCTCTGAGTTTTGGTTTCAAGAGACAGAAATTTCAACCTCAAGGAGCCTCCCTCAGAAGAGGAAAGACAAAGGGACTGTCCTAGCTGAGGAAGCCAGCAACAGAGGTGCTCTAGGGGCAGCTAGAATCCGAGGCCAGGCCCCTGACGAGGACGCTGGTTGGCTGAATTTGGGGAGTTCCACCAGGGGGCGTGGCCTTGGCCCTAGTGGGTGAGGGACTTCAGTGGGACTGTCTTGCCTGCGCACGCGCCTGCACCCCCCAACCCATCCCTGGCACCATGCGCAGCATCTTCCTGGCCCGGTTTTCCTCCTGGCTTACATTATTAATTTTTAGTAAAAAAAAAATTTTTTTTAGTCGTGCCACACTGCTTGTGGGATCTTAGTTCCCGACCTGGGATTGAACCCGGGCTCTTGCAGTAAAAGCTAGGAGTCCTGGCCACTGGACTGCCAAGGAATTCTCTCCACTTACTTTTAAAGGTAATTTTTAGGAGCGAGGTTACTGCTAACAGGCTCTTCTTCCTCTTCATTTTAATATTTATTTTTATTTGTTTGTCCTGGGTGTTAGTTTCTGCATGTGGGACCTGGTTTTTGAACCCATGCCGTCTGCGTTGGAAGCTTGGTGTTTTAGCTAGTCAGCCACCAGAGAAGTTTCTAATGGGGTCTTCTTAAGGCCTACTTTAAAAAAATTATATATTTCGGTTGCACTGGGTACATGTTGCTGCCCGCGGGCTTTCTCTAGTTGTGGCGAGCGGGGGCTACTCTGTTGCAGTGCGTGGGCTTCTCATTGTGGTGGCTTTTCTTGTTGCGGAGCACATATGGGCCAGGAGCGTGGGCTCCAGTAGTTGGGTGCACGGTTTTTAGCTGCTCTGTGGCGTGCAGAATCTGTCCCGACTGGGGATCAAACACGTGCCCCAGCATTGGCAGGTGGATTATTATCCACTGTACCACTAGGGAAGTCCAAGGCCTATTCTTCTTGTCAGACTTTCATATATTTTCCTTCATATTGTTTTAAAATTAAGTTTCTCCTTTAGATCTTGGCCAGAGGGTCAGTTAATGGATGGTGGTATCTGCCTACCTCTGGCATCTACAGACAGGGTTTAGGCCATGAGGTGCAGGGGAAGGGTTTTCTTTGGGATCCTCCAGAAGGGATGACTGGAGGAAAGGCCTGGACACCCCAGGGGTTGGTCAGGGGCCCGGGCCTAAAATGCAAAAAAGAAAGCAAAAGTGAAGTTCTCTTAACATCTATATCTCAGAGCAGAATATGACACCTTCATCATCCCTGAAAGTGAGTATTCAGGACATTGAACAAAGTTTATGGGGTAGATTTTCCTACTTTGCACACAACTCTGAGATGCTTTATGACTGCCCAGCAGCACCGGTTGTTGCTGGTTAGTGAGTTACTTGTAGTCAAATAATTTCAAAAGCAACTGTATGAAAAGTAGCAAAAACTTTATAGCCAAGTCTTTCTTACATTTTATCTGAGACAGTTCATTTTAACAACTCTGAAATGATGTTGGAGTGCCAAGTCACCTTCCCCTCTTGGGCTGGCCACTCCAGCACAGAGGACAGTGTTACCCAGGCCTGCGACCATTGCTGGAGGAAGTCTTTGCTCCATGGTCACACTTCCAGAGTTTGTATCCTGCCCCCTTTTCATTGTCCTGTTAATGATTTTTCACCTAAAACAAAGCAAAAAAACAGCCAGTTATTTTACCAGAAAGTCACGTTCGTTTCCCTTGTGGCTCAGCTGTTAAAGAATCCACCTGCAATGTGGGATACCTGGGTTCGATCCCTGGGGNGTCCTCCGGGAAGTGGGCCTGCTTCTTCCGCACATTCCAGTGCAGACACTGTGCCAGGCTCTCGAACCAGTCGCTCACAGGGTCGCGGACGCAGATGGAGGGAAGAGGGTAGCAAGAGGTCGTGATGCTAATGCTGCAGCAGAAAGGAGATGAACGTAGCCCCTCCTAGAACTGAGCCCCCTCGCCGCCCACCGTACAGGACCCTTGACAGCCTGGCTGGTGGACCACCTTAGCTCTGCTTGTACCATCTGCTGTGCAGCCTGGCCCCCTGTCCTCTGGGGTCGTGGGCACCTGGCCGTTTTCCAGTCTGGCCCTGAGGACAGCCGGGCTAGAGGCTCAGTGGTGCTGCTGTGCCCCCCAGGACAGAGCCGTGGACCCCTCACTCCACCCAGGTCCGTGAAGGGGACTCCCAGAGCAAGGCGGTGGGAAGACGAGGAGCAGGTAGGTAGCTGGTAGGGTGCCATCACCCAGGCAGAGGTCCACAGCTTACAGCCACCCTGGGCCCACCTGCCCTGGCCACTGCACCCCACAGTCCACACACCTGTCTCCGTGGCGGATCTCCTGTCTCTTTCGTCCATCGAAAGACACCCACGCAGTGTTCCTTGCCTCTGGTGACAGCATGATCTGAAGGGTCAAGCAGCACACGTGTGGGGGTGCTCAGAGGACTCTGATTCTGAGGATCAGATGCATTCTGAGCACAGCTAAGTGCCACGGACCCCACCCTGGGGCACCGCACTGGCCAGGAACAACCTCGTAAGCAACACAGTGCCCACCGCATGCCAAGGTCAGCTCCAGGCCGTGAAGTCACTGCACTATGCGGACACCAACCACAGGGTACAGAGGCCCACAGGGCACAGAGGCCTAGAGCTATGTCCGACAGACGTAGCCCTGCCTGCCAAGGTTCACAGCAAGGATGTGCTGGCCCGTGGTGGCCTGTAGCAGGGAGCTCGGGCCAGGGAAAGAAGAGGTGGATGTGGAAGGGCAGTGAGGCCAGTCAGACACCAAAATGTGGCCCCAGGGACGTGCCAAGCAGTAGTGGTTAATCACCTGAGGGCCTCCCCGCCCCAACTGTCCCCACCCACTCAGGCTGAGAGCCCCGCCCCGCCAACTAGACCCTCTGGGGCACAGGACACATGACTAAAGGCCAGAGTGGACAAAGTCCCTCCCGCCCCCAGCAGGGCAGGCAGGCAGCCCCACAAGGGCTCCAATAGACAAGGGTGGGGGCTCTGACCTTCAGCTCAACCCCCGCGGGCACCACAATGGGCCGAAAGGACAGCGAGTGGGGGCAGATGGGCGTGACCATGATGGCGGGCACGTTGGGGTGAATCATGGACGCCCCTGCGGCAGCCGCATACGCCGTGCTGCCCGTCGGGGTGGAGACGATCACGCCTGCGGGACAGGCTGCAGGTCAGGCTAGGGCACTGCCCCCACGCCCACCCCCGGGCAGGCCCGATGCCCACCTACCATCGCCCTGTACTGTGGTGATGAGGTGCCCATCCAGGTAGACGTCCACGTTGGACAGGTAAGAGGAGGGGCCTCTGTCGATCACCACCTCATTCAGGACCTGGAGGCAAGGCCACCACACACTGAGCAGGCAGGGCAGCACGTGGGCTGCTCCCAGGCTCCCTAGGAGGTCCAGCCCAAAGGCCCTGCCCTGCATCCCCTGCCCGAAGGCAAGGCCCGGCACCTGGTTGGGGAGGGGCAGGCCCACAGACCTGGTACTGCACAGCCTGCTTCCCAACCTCCACGTCCAGGCCTGCAGCCAGCACCCCGTTCTCAGTGATGCCATTGGGGACGGCCACCTTCTTTCCTCGGGGCTCCTTCACGACCCTGACCTTCAGCCGGCTCCGGAGAACAACAGCTGCATTCCCTGGAGGCCAGCAGGGGTCACACCCAGGGAAGTCAGAAAGTGGGGATAGTCATGCCACAGAAGAGCTCCCCACTCCCTCGACCAGGGAACCCCTCTCATCTTCACACAAATGGAAGGCGACACCCTGGGCTCCTGTGGATATCAATCCATTGCCACCGGACACAGACGGCAGCTGAACTGTGGTGGCTTCAGCTCCTCTCTGTGAGGACAAGGTGTCTTACCCTCAGAATCAGAGTCCTCTGAGCCCCAAACACTCAGCGCTGTTCTCAGCATCATTAAAAACCTCCCAAACCAAGCAGGATGACTATTCCACATGGGAACTGCTCTTCGGCTCAGGAACATTCCAACTCACCCTGTATCACCTGAGTAACTTGCGACTGAAAGTTCTCAAAGTTGAAGGGGGTCAGGAAGCCCAGGGAGCCCAGATGGAATGCCATGACTGGAGGCACGCTACCCTGCGAGCCAATGAGACAGGTCACTCGTCCAGTCCACGCGGAAGGCGCGCGAGCACTAGCCCAGATGGGCCTGCGCCTGGACGGTCCCTGTGAGGGCTGGGGGGAGGGGCGGGGCTGACACGCAGGGCACAGGGTCAGCCAGAAGCCCGGGAGCCAGAAGAACAGCTGGAGAGCTGACAAGAAACGGGGGCAGGGGGACCAACCACTGGCCACAGAGGACGGGAAGGCGTGGCAGGGCAGGACACGGGGGCTCTGACACACACAGGCCATGTCCAGCAGGCTTGGGAGGGCGGTGAGGCCCCACAGAGATGCCAGGGAAGAGCACAGGCAGCCGGGGCGGGAAGCCTAGGGTGGGACTCGGGTCCCACCAGGTGGCGCTGCAGCCACTTCCGCCGAGAAGGCTCCCAAGAGAGAATGAGAGCTCTGAGGAGGTGGGACATCCTAGGACCCTCAACCTCGGCCTCTGCCAGCTGCTGCTGCCCCAGGCCCTGCTGGACTCCACCCTCCTGCCCTCCTGGCTCCCTCCCACTTCCAGGCGTTGCCCTGGGAGCCCACCCAGCCTCCTAACACGCCCTGGCAAGGTCCCTCCCCGGCAGATCCCTGCCATCTGTAGCCTCCACAGTCCCTCCCCCACCACGCCTCCCCGGCGGCCTGGGGCTGCTGCTCTCACCTGCCTCTGACTCTTGGCCCCCTCACTCAGCCCGCACGTCAGCTCTCCCAGGAGTCGCCCTCCTCCCAGCCCAGTCCCTGGGCCCTCATGCACCATCAGCTGGCCTGGCACAGCTTCCAGCACCCACAGCAGTCCCAGTTCCATGTCCCATTGCCTGCAGCCCTACGGCCTCAGGCAACTGGGGCCTCACCTGGAAAAGGGAGGAGGCATATAGCAGGGTCCCGTCGCCCCCCAGGCAGATGATGAGGTCGATCTGATTGGAGATGTCATCGTAATCTGGAAGACACAGGAGATGTCAAGCACTCCAACTGCTGGGCACGGGCCAAGGCAGGGGTACCAGAGAGCCCGCCGGGTTGGGGGCAGTACCCTGCCACCCAGGGACAACTTGCCTTCTCTGAAGGTGCAGAACTTCCTCTTCACTGGCCCAAAGTGGTCATCGCTCAAGAGGGCGGGGTCTTCCAGAACCTTCTTCTCCACATACACAACCATGTTGTTCTCCTGGAAGGACATGGTAGTGTCAGCCCCACCAGGAAGACAGGTCAGGGCGCTGGTCTTCTAGAAGCCTCTTTCTGCGTCTCAGGCTTTTCTGGTGGGGTCAGGGGATAGGGGCACGATTCCTCTGTCTCTCAGATGCAAAGTGCCTTTGTTGGGCTCACAGTACACACTTCTGAGCTCCTGCGCCTGGCTTACAAGGCCTCCTGACTTGAGTGGATGGGAGGAGAGCCTGGAGCCCATGCCCACTCACCTCCATCAGGTACGCGCAGAGCTCCTTGAAGGGCTGTAGCAGACTGGCATCCCGGATCTTCTTGATGACGAGGACACTCTTCGGGGACTTGTTCCACGTCAACCGCTGGCTGGCAGGGTCTTGGATGTGCCTTTGAGGGGAGAAGAGCACTCACACGGGCCCCAGGATGACCCGCTGACACCTGCACAGTACGGAGACCCTCCGCATGCCCGGCCGTGCCCCTGCCTGAGGCTCCTTGGGGACGAGGCCCACACAGGGACCTGCTTAGAGGGCGTCCCACGTGCACCCAGACCAGCCAATAGAGACTTGGGCTTCCCGCTGACTCAGGCCCACACCGCTGTGCGAGCAACCAAGAGGACCTTCGCCTCCACAGTAAAAGCCTCTTTTAAAGCCAGTGGCGGAACCTGGAGCAGTGAGACTGTGCTGTGTGATTTCAATGGCGAGGACATGTCACCACGCGCATCCAGGACCCTGATATGAAGAAGACTCTGATGACGACGACGCATCAGTGTAAGTTCATTGTTTGTCACACATGCACTGGCTTCGGGGATGATGACGGTGGGGAGGCTAGGAGGAGTGCAACAGGGAGCTCTGCACCTTCTTCTCACTTTTGCTGAGAACCCAAAACTCCTCAAAAAATTAAAAAACAAAAACCAAAAGAAGTCAGCTGGGCCTGCCTGCCAACGACAACTCCAAGAGTCCCATGGCGCCTAGCCTTGGTCACCGAGGGCAGGGCCTGGTACGGTCTGTGGGCAGCAGGTCCTCCCCCAGGGGCAGGGGTGTCTGAGTCCAAGCCCTCACATTGGGGCGGGCCCCCAGGCAGCACCTCCGCCTGTTGGGCAACAGCCCTGAGGACTGCAGGCCATGGGAAGGGCTCTTCTGACGCAACTTCCCCAACCGAGACACTTGCTTCAGATCACGCCCCATGGCCGGTGCCTCCCTGAGAGCCTGACGGCCCCACCAGTAACCTTCCACACCATGATGCAAACCACTAAACAGGTGGTGGGTCCCTGGCTGCAGGCTGTCACTGACTGACCAGCACTCACCCTCTCCAGGCGTTTCTGCAAAGGAGGGGGTCACTCATGGCCCTCTGCCGGCATCTCCGCCAGCCTGGGTCACACGCGCAGCTTGGCGGAGGATGGTGCTGGGTGCCCAGCATCTCGGTCGTGCTTCACTAACGGCAGGAGTGCGATGCACCCCAGCCCCCCCAAGACTCCCCAAGTGTGCACTGGCACCATAACCCCGCTGTCTGTCTCCTCAAAACTGAAAGCAAAACATAAAGTAAAGTGACTTGCTAAAAGCACTTGCAAAAAACAAGTGCAGAGCTTCCTAAAATGAAAACTCAAACCAAACAAACTGTATTTGATCTTACTGCTCACACCATCCTCTTGTCCAATCGCCTCTAACAGCAAAGGGGCCAGACCTCAGACAACTGCTCCTCACCAGCTGGCCGCTGAGCTCTGCCGCTCTGGGCGGTCAGGACGGGCTCCGTCCAGCTGCAGATAACAGCCTTGGGCTGCGGAACCGGCTTGGCCCACGGGAGGGGCCTACAGGCGGAGGCGGGCCCTGGCAGGCCTCTCATCACTCCATCTGGCCCTGGGCCTAGAAGGAGGGCAGATGGAAGTCTGCCTGGCTGGTGAGGTAGACGTTAAAGCCCCCTCCCCACTGACCAGGCAGGTGAGGCTCACAGCCCCTCCAGACCTGTGAGTTAGTCACAGCCAGCCAGGGCCACTGTAGCGCCATTGGCTCGGTCTTGGGAGCCAACTGGTCACTCAACTTCCTGTTGGGTCACTGCAAAGAGGGATACTGACCCCTCCCAAGGAGGCTCTGGGCACCGGACAGCTTGGCCAGACACCCACGTGAGCCACAGTTTCAAAAGCTGAAGGCGTCAGATGCTAGTAATTCCAACATTTCAACATAACAGAAAACACACACTCATTGGTGAGATGTGAGACAACCAAGTAGAAGGTAAGACTCTTGTAATCAGCTCGTCTACACTGTCAGGGGAGAAGTCAGGTTAGCACACAACCCCTGCCCCTGGCCAGGCTGTAGGACGGGCAGGGACCACACAGGAAGGGATCACACCCTACCGAGGTGCTCAGCCCATCTGCCTGAGCTGAGCCAGGGCCAGGGGGCAGAGAAAGTTGCTTGCTCAGCCCTCGACACTTCTGGGGCACCTGCTCCTCTGCCTGGAACACCCCACAACCCCACCTGACCTTGGGGAGCAGCTCAGATGCCGCCCCGGGACCCCACCCAAGGGCTGTGAAGGCTGGGCTGCTGTGGGCTGGGCAGGGCAGCAACGGCCAGTTATGGTTGGACGGCCAAGGGCCACCAGCATGCGCTGAGGCCAGGCTGTGAGTGACGAGGAGGGCGCGGCGGTGCAGGGCTGGGGCGCAGGGAGGGTCTGGGCAGCCAGCGAAGGCCACAAAGGGCGGGCACACAGCAGTGTGCAGCCAGGCGAAGGGTTTGGGGGGCCAGCTGCCAGTGTGGCTGCTGTGCTGGGTGTGGGCCGTGGCCTGCCCCCACAGAAGTCAACCCTCCACAGCTCCCTCAAGGAGGGCGCACAGATGGTCTATGCAGTGGGCAGCCCACCACCAGGCCCGACCGCAGAGCTGGTTGGAATTCTGCGGCTTCCTCACCAAGCTCTGGTGGCCAGAGCCCTTTGCGTGTCTTCTCCCTGAGACAGAACACACAGAGCCAACAGACGACGGCCCCTCTCTGGCAGCGTCCAGTGCTAGGAGGTGGCGCTGGACGAGTGGGGAAGAGAGCCTAGGTCTAAGTGTCTGCGAAGCAACCCAAACTGCTTAGTTTTTAACTAGTTTCTCAGGTGGCGGGTGTTGCTAAAATGCAGGACTTATCTTAAAAAAAAAAAGCCATGACCACAAGGCGGGACTCAAACAAGTCAACTCAGATATTCAAAAAGCACCTCAGATTTTCAAAAAACACCAACTGACATCTCTGCATTTCAACAGTAATGAAGAGAAACACATGTGAGTCACCAAATGCATCAGCATGCAATACGTTATTTCTTCTCCTTGAGTTTTTCCTGTCGAAACTCCTATGGCCTAAGGAGCAGACCCCACCACCTTCTCATCCTGCAGAGTTGGGGACATTGCCACGTGGCTGCCCGGCCCATGCCCTGCTCCCCGGCCCATGCCCTGCTCCCCGGAGCATCAGAACCTCCCAAAGCTCCCCATCCCCGTGGATCCCCCGGCTGACTCACATGATGGTCTGGGGATTCTGCAGCACGCAGGCCTTTGGTCCAAACGTGGTCACTGGGCATGGCCCGTGCAGGGAGCGGGTCCTCCTGTGGGAGAGGATGCAGGGCGGGCCCTCAGTCGCTGAGAGACACACATGCAGAGGAGGCACTGGCTCTCAGACTCTCTGCCATCTTCACTCCAACAGCCTGAGCACCGCCATCTGCCAGCACCCGAGCAACGGTCCCAGAACACTCACCTGATGCCCAGAGCTGCTCTGAGGGCAACATGCTGTGGCACTGCCCTCAGAGGGGACTCCCAGAAACTCCTTACAACAAAAGACCCAAACCGGGGCAGGCACCCGGGCCCCACCCTGGAAAAAGGGGATGTACCATGGGGCGCGGGCCTGCGGCTCTGAATTCTTGTCCAGGCAAGTCTACTTGAGGACCAGTTGTTGGGCCTGTCCTTGGGGATTAAGACCTCAGATACCATCCCCCAGCCATCCAGGTTCTAACAAAACGCCCATGCTGAGTTGTGCTGTTGACGAAGAAGACAGCACTTGAGCGGCTCAGCATTTCCAGCCACAACCGAATCACAGGGCACTCTGGCCAGCACATGTCCTAGGGACGACACCACTCGGTGGCCCTCCCTGTCCTCCCCTCAAGGTCCAGCGCCGGTCCTTGGGAGCCATGTGGATGCCCCACGGAGACAGGGCGGAGGTGTGTCCACCCTCACGCAGAGTGCCAGCTCCAGAGGCGTTGTGGTCCCTTTGGTTATTTTTTTTTTAATTTTTGGCCACACCACATGACTTGTGGGATTTTAGTTCCCTGACCAGGGATATATGCTACCTCCCCACTGGACCACAGGAAGGTCCCCTCATGGTCCCTTTCTGCACCAAAAATACTGGCACAAAGATAGCCAAACACAGATGGCAAACTTGCTTTCGTCTCTGCCCATCTCAAGGCTCAACTAACGCCAAATCCCCACACGAACAAGGCAGATTTCCTATTGTCTCATGAAGTGCAGCCGAGCCAGGGAGAGTCGGTCTGGTCAAGGGCTCCCCCAGCTCAAGAACATGCAGGAGCGGCTGCTGGCCACGGCCTGGCCTCTGGGGAAATGCTCTTCACAGCAGGTTTCTCTAAGTTTGCATCACAGTCAACCTTTGAGAGCAGCCACCTCTGACCCGCTGCCACTGCACCAAGTTCAACGTTCTCTGAAGGGAAAGGGCAGGAACACCCCACCCCGCAGAGCCGGCAGCCTACGTCTCCCGCCCCTCACTAGGACTCTGACACAGGAGGGTGGCGCAGCTGCTCAGAAGGAAGCGTCTCAGGCCCCACACCCATGGCAGTGCTGGCCAGGACAGCTTCGCCCTGGGCTTGAGCAACGTTCGCATGACTGAGGCCGGCATGGCTTCCCCACCCCCCATTGCGTGCCCAGGGCCTGGGGCCACACTGGACAGCAACCCCAAACCTCAGCCTCCACAGTGAGGATGGGCATGGGGGGGCTCGGCTGGGAGTGCCCTCTGGGAGGCCGTGCCAGCCAGCACAACCCCCTCCTGCCTCCTGAGCGCCCCCACAGGCCCAAGAGGAGAGTACCTGAACTCGCGGGTGCTGGCCAGGACAGGTGCGGCCGACAGGCTGCGGGACTTGGAGCGGCCCCGGAGTGGGTGGCCCGGGCCCCAGTCCTCGTCCCCATGGCACGCAGAACAGCGGTACGAGGATGCCTCTGCACTTGGCTCCTTGTTCCCGTTGATTTTTTCTTGTTCCATTTCTGCAATTGATGGACGTGGAGGACTTTGGCCCGAAAACCCAGGATGCCTTGATTTAATAAAATAAATATTATTAGTTTCAATAAAATAAAGTGAAGCAATGTACACACACACCTACACCTCTCATCAGGGAAAATGGCTGAAGTCCAGCCTACCCAGTTTGGGAAGTCTGTTTTTGTCCCAAAGGCACTTAACAACTCCGGAATCTACCTGTGGTTTTCCCTGAATCTCCATGGGGCCATGGGGCCACTCTTGGACTCTGGGAGGTAACAACTAGCAGCCTAGCACGCAGGCGCATGCTGGGACTTCGATGAGAGAATTAACGGTCATGCGGTACCTCTCACCCAGAAAAAGTCTGGGTGAACATGACTGAAGACCAACCATGAGCAAACTGCACCCTCGTCCTACAAACAAAGCCATATTCTCCTCCAGGGCCAACGAAACACTTGCTCAAACTGACTTATTTGGTCCTCAAAGAAAACTTCAATTCTCAAGAGCTTCATCTCCCAACCACATGCAGTAAAGCAGGAAAAGATGGAAGCAGACACAAAACAGTCCTCAACCAGCTTGGGAACATCTCAACTTCCTCCTAAGCCACTGAGAGCTCACAGCCGCACCCATACCCATGTGACGCTGCAGCCAAGAGGGAGTGCGAGCCCGGTCCACGCACCCATCCTGACCAACGTGATGTTACAGCACAGAGGGAATGCAGGCCGGGTCCACACAGCCACCGAGCTGCCCCTAGGTCCTTGAGAACAGCGGCCAGCAGCAAAGGCCTAGTCAGAGAGCCGGAGCAGGAATCAAACGAGCCTAAGGGAAGTGACAGAAATACGGCAGAAACCAGAGCATTGACAACTAGGAAGAGCAGAGCAGAGCTTGGGCAAAAACCACATGAACAAGCCAGTTTGGATGACGGTGGAAAGAGCTACACTCTAAGAATTTGGGCCAAAAGGTGGTCATTTTCTTAGGAAACCACTGACTAACGGGAAAGGCCTGGCCTTGCTGCTGGGGCCACGGGGCCTGCCCATCCTCCGCGCTCAGAAAGGCCCAGCAGCTCAGCCTGCCCCCTGGCTCCTGACGCCCTGAGGACAAGGGAGGGGAATGGGGCAGGACCACAAGGCAGGCGCTAGCATCAGAAGCGACAGTGCAGGGGCCAAGAGAAGCCCAGGGCCTCTACAATGAGGCTGAAGGTGAGGGCTCCTGAGTCCCCTGCTTCCACATGCACTTTACACTCACATCAGGAGCTTGCGAAATACTAACTCCTACACCAGACCCAGACCAAAGGCTCCAGCAGTCATTAAAAGCTCCTGAGCCAGGGCATTCCCAGGTGGCTCTGTGTTTTCACTGCCAGGGCCCAGGTCTGATCCCTGGTCAGGGAACTAAGATCCCAAAAGCTTTGTGATAACGGCCAGAAAAAGAAGAAAAATAAAAGAAAGAAACTGAAGCTTAAACATACCATTTACAGTAGCACTAAGGTATAAGACATATAGGGATGTAGTGAGCAAAAGGAGAGTGAGCCTTACTTTCAGTTCTAAAGTCAGGAGAGCGAGCCTTACTTCCAGTTGTAAAGTCAGTCAGTCACAGAGTGTAGCACGTACCATGGTGACTCCAGTCAGTGATACTGTTGTGCTTATTTGAAAGGTGCTGAGAGGGGAGGTCTTCAAAGTTCCCATGAGAAAAAAGCCTGGTGATTAAACACGGTGCCAGACTTTCTGTGGTGGTCACTTCATAACACACACAAATAATGAATCACTAGGTTTCCTGCTCTACCTCACTTTCAAAGCACCGTGGACACAACTGAAAGGAAACAAGTCAGTGGAGAGGCATGCCATGTTCACAGATCAGAGAACATGGTATTGGTGAGATCTCAATTCTTCCCAAGCCCAGCCTTTTCTATCAGAAGTAACAAGCTGATTCTAATATTCAGCTGGAAACTGGAAACTTAAAAGGACTGAGAATAGCTCAAAAAAAAAAAAAAAAAAAAAAAAGCCCTGTTGAAGGACTAATGCTACCTGATCTGATGACCTGCTATAAAGCTGCTGCAACCAGACTGTGCGGTACTGACACAGAGACATACACATAGACAAAGGACCCAGACGACAGTCAGGGGTTCTCAACAGAGGTGCCGAGGAGAGTCAACAGGGAGAGGACAATCTTTCCTCCAGACCGTTCCAGGTAAATTCCACAGCCACACCCAACTATATGAAGTTCAGTTCTCCTCACAAGTTGGCAAAGGTCAGCTCATGATGGATCATACACTTAAATGTAAGAATAAAAGCTATAAAACTTTCAAAAAAAAAAACACTAGAGAAAATCTTCATGGCCATGGATTTGGCAAAGATTTCTTAAATAGGATACAAAAAGTACAAAGTTTAAAACCTGACAAACTGAATTTCACTAAAATTCAAATCTTGTACCCTTCGTTAAGACACTATTAAGAAAATGAAAATATGAGCTGACAAAAATCTTAATGAAAATATGAGATTGACAAAAAAAATTTGCTAAATTTATATATGACTTGCTTCCAAAATATATAAAGAATTCTTAAAGCTTAGTAAGAAAACAACTCAATTAAAAAACAGGCAAAAGATACCAACTTTGGGCAACTTCCCCAAGATACATTGACTGCATCTTGAAAAGCACATGAAAAGATGCTCAGCATCCTTAGTCACTGGAGAAATGCAAATTAAAACCAGGAAACATCATCCCACACCTACGGAGAATGGCTAAAATGTAAGAAAACTGACAATGCCAAGTGTCGTGGAGCCTGAGGAGGAAATGGAACCCTCAGAAAGCGCTGGTGGCATGAAAACGGGGCAACCAGTTTGGAAAACAGTTTGGCGGTTTCTTAAAACATTAATTAAGAATGGCTCCGCCATCTGCTACAGCCCTTCCACTCTGAGACATTTACCCAACAGAGAAGAAAGCATGGCCACACGACTTGTTGAGACACCTCACCTGTGACACAACTGTCCCTTGGATCTGTGCTCAGATGCCACCTGCTCAAGAAAACACCTGTACCTCCCGCTCCTACCCACCGGTGCCCAGTTCCTTTTCTCCTCAACCCTGACCACCACCTGCTGCACCTCTTCACAGGGGTCTGACTTCCTCACAGCCGGAGGAGCAATGCTGCAGAAACTCTGCATCTCTCGGGCCTGACTTCACGCGATCACTATCGGCCAAGGGGAGATGACATGCTGGCAGCTAACAGTTCAAGCCCAGAGCTCAGGGACATGCGGGGCTGGGCTGTCAGCACACGGTGACACTGACAACCACAGAACCAGACAGGTTCTCAGGACTGAACCCGGACACACCAAATAGATGGGTCTGGATGAGAGTCTGGGGGAATCCTGGAATGCTTAGTAGAGGACACAGGAGTGCTAGGGTGCTGGGATGGAGAGCCCGAGATGGCCTCAAGTGCTGGGAGCTGAGGACAAGACCACCAGCCGTGGGGTGGGGTGGGGAGGGGGCAGAGTGAATTCACGAGTCTGGCTACACAGAAAGGTCACGATGCCTGCAAGGACACAGGACAAATTCACAAGAAATACAAGAAGGCAGGTTTGGGCTCAGTTAATATATAAAAGCTATAT
The DNA here is from genome assembly GCA_006410875.1 of Neotragus pygmaeus. Taxonomy (NCBI): domain Eukaryota; kingdom Metazoa; phylum Chordata; class Mammalia; order Artiodactyla; family Bovidae; genus Neotragus; species Neotragus pygmaeus. Next base: position 1,273,701 of record SJYV01056284.1, on the reverse strand, counting down.
ACACGTTTCCCTCATTTCAGTAAAAACTGCCCAAGATAAAAATGCAGTCACTAACCTCATTGCTTGCCTTCTTGTGCTGGCCCTGCTCTGACTGCCTCACTCATGTATATCCCTTAATCCCCACGGGGACCCCACAAACTGCTGTGATGCAACGTGAATTCACAACTTTAAGAGGAAATATTGTTTAAAAAAAAAAACTTGCTTTAAGCTGTTACTAAGAGGCCTGGTAGTGGTTTCACTCTGAGACCTGAAAAAGGGGGTTGTAGAGGATGAGATGGTTGGATAGCATTACCAACTCAGTGGACATGAATCTGAGCAAACTCTGGGAGATAGTGGAGGACAGAAGAACCTGGCATTCGGTATTCCATGGAGTCACAGAGTCAGATATGACTTAGCCACTGAACAACAATAACAAAGAATAGCTGTCACAGTGTAGGAGTGTGGACGCTTACCCTGGCCTAGGACAACCAGCCATAGGGAAGAGCAGGCCAGGGAGGCCAGGATCATAGTGTGGGAGTGTGAACACTCACTCCAGGCCAGGATGACCAGTCAGCAGCAGAACCAGAGCCCACACTGCCGGGCCCTGTCCAAGCACTTGACTCAAATTGCCTGACTTGCCCTTGCAAGGAGCTGCGTGGGGGTGTCCAGGAGACCAAAGCCCAAGGTAACACAGTGAGGAGGGCAGAACTCGTATCTGGGCCCCTGGCATGACCTCAGTGACACAGACGACGGGACCCAGCAGAAAGGCCCAGGGTCCTGGGAGGAGAGAGGACCCTTCCTGCCTCATCTTCGGGAAAAGAGGCCGTTGACGTAGCCCCTCCTGAATGACAATAAGTTTCTCTCAGGGCACACACCCCAGGCTCCAGTAACACGTAAGATCAAGAGACAATGATTATAGGCAGTGATGTTAGAACCCTGGCCAAACAGAACGTGAAGACCACTATCCTGGCGCTGCACCAGCTGCAAGAACCTGAAACCTGCTTGCCAGGAAAGTGAAAACTGAAAGTTGCTCAGTCGTGTCTGACTCTTTGCGACCCCATGGACTGTAGCCTGCCAGCCTCCTCCATGGAATTCTCCAGGCCAGAATACTGGTGTGGGTAGCTGTTCCCTTCTCCAGGAGATCTTCCCAACCCAGGGATAGAACCCAGGTCTTCTGCATTGCAGGCAGATTCTTCACCGTCTGAGTCACCAGCCTGCCTTAAAGCCAGCTGAGCCTGCAGGTGATGTGGTAATCCTAGGAGTGTGTGGAAAACTCTACCATCCCAAGAAAACACAGAAATAACTATCCAGTTAGAGTAAGTAGTACAGTCCTGAGAAGGTGTGGACGAAGATGCAGGTGATATGGTAATCCTAGGAGGGTGTGGAAAATTCTATCACCCCAAGAAGACACAGAAGTAACTAGTTAGATTACTATAATCCAGTTAGATTACTATAATCCTGAGAAAATACAGACAAGGAAGTAATTAAATCCTACGATGCTGAAATTTTCAAGTCTTATAACTGATTATATAATCATTGGGTTTTTACATACTTTGTTTGCTATTATGGGCAATATATTCATTCAAAAGAACAAACCATTCTTCAAAGTAATTCTCATCTAAATGGCTGAGATGAATTTATGTCTGTTAACAATGTTTCAAATGCTGCCCCCATCCCCACCAGGGACCTCCACCTACAAGCAGTGCAGGACCTTCTGAGCTGCTCACTGACTGGGGCCCAAATCTCTCCAACAGCCTCTCAATCGACCCTGGGACAAGTGCTGAGATGTCATTTCTTCTGCAGCTAAGTATGCCAGTGATGCCGTCCCAGCTTCTACTTGCAGTTTAAGAATTACATTGCACTGACTCTCAGCGTAATGCATTATTTGATGCATTCTCAACATGGACACAACACAGAATGTTTAAAAAGGATCAGTCGACACCAAGTGGGGCGTATCCCAGGAACGTAAGGCTGGCTCAGTCAGTGTAACCCATCTCACATATACCAACTGATGGGCAAGAAAGTGGAAAAAATTCAACACCCAACAGTGGTAAAAATTCTCAGCAATTAGGAATCAAGGGTAACTTATCCAGCTTGGTAAAGAGCACCTACAAAAAAGCTACCACTACTATTAACTTGATGGTGAAAACATAAGCCTGGGAGCCAGGCAAGGATGTCTGTTCTGACCACCCTTAATCAGCACATTTCTGCATGTCATGGCAACAGGCAAAGAAGGTAGTCTAAAGTTAGAGACGGTATCATCTACAGTCACCGAAAAAACACTTGGATGAAATATAACAAAATACACAGAGGACTTGTATGCTGAATTGTATTTTAAACACCCTGATGAGATAAATCAAAGAAGATGTAACTGAGAAGACTCAATGTAGCAGAGATGTCAGTTCTCCCCATATTGATCTACAGGGTTAGTGTGATTTCTACACAAATTCCAGCAAGATTTCTTAGATATGGCCAAGTTTATTCTAAAATGTATGTGTAAAAAGCAAACATACTTTTTTTTTTTTTAAAGAAGGATAAAGGGAGATGAATGACTCTGAAGACTTCTCTTTAGCTGTAATAGTCAAGACTGTGGCCTTGGGGGAGGGCAGATACAAGTCAACGGAGAAGAGAGAGCCCAGAAACACAACCACACTCGATTAATTTTTGACAAATGTATATAAGCAGTTCAAGGAAGGAAAGACAATCTTTTCAACAAAGGGTGCTGGAATCATTCACATCTATAGGCAAAAAAAGTAAACCTCGGCCTAATCTTCACACCTGACACAAAAATTAACTCCACATAAACTAGAAAGCCTTCATAATAAAATAGAGAAGAGGGGATTCCCTGGTGGTCCAGGGATGAGGGCTGCAAGCTTTCACTGCTGACGGTATAGGCTTGATATCTGGTCAGGGAACTAAGGTCCAGCAAGCCACATGGCATGGCCATGAATAAATACACCAGTAAATAAAATGCAGGAGAAAGTTTTGGGGACCTAAAGTTAGACAGAATCTTTTTTGTACATGATATAAAAAGCACACTTCATAAAAGATTTTTAAAAAAATTGGTAAATTGTGCTTCTTAGAAACTTGCTCTGTGGAGACCCTGTTAAGAAAGCCAAAAAAAAAAAAATTCAAGCTATAGACAGAAAATATTTTCAAACTAGATATCCAACAGATCTGTACCTATAAAATAGCAAAAACTATCAAAATTCAACAGTAAAAAATAGTCCAATTAGAAAGTGGACAAGAGCTGAATGGACAGATGAGATGCGCCCATGGTAAAGAAGCAGGTGAAAAGATGCTCCATGCCGATGAGCCAGAAGGAACTAAAACCACAGTGAGAGGCCACTGCACACTGACCAGAAACAGCCAGACAACTCAGCGCTGGAGGTCGCAGAGCAATGCCTGCTCATACACCATCCAGGACCAGAACACGGCCAGACACTCTGGAAAGGGCTGACGCCATCTTATAAAAACTAAAAACTAAACAGACAGCCTAGCAAGTGCACCTGGGCATTTACCCCAGAGAAACACTGATGCTCACAGAAAAACCTGCACCTCAACATTCACAGCAGCTTTTAATTTGCAGCAGCCAAACACCACAGATAGTCCAAGCGTCCCCACTGGTGAGCGGGCCCGGCCACGAGAGGGAGTGGACATGGACTCCGAAATCAGCTGGGTGACTCCAGGCTGACTGCAGGGCAAGGAAGGTCACATGATAAATGCTCCCATTTACACAACTCGCTTTTCATTCATTCTTTCTTTCTTTTTTGGGGCATACCACGCTGCATATGAGATCTTAGTTCTCCACCAGGGCCCCGTGAAGTGGAAGCTCAGAGTCAAAAGCACTGGACCACCAGGGAAGTAAGTCCCTTACACGACTTTCTTGACATGACAAAACACAAGCGCATGGAGAACATATCACTGGTGGCCAGGGAGTGTGGGGAGCCTGGGGTGGGGTCTCTAGGTGACACCAGCTCTGAGTCTGTGGTGGCAGCCACACAGCTGTGCCCCGGAAAAGTGGTGAACCCCAGCAAGGAGTGTGACGGAGGTGCCAGGGTTCTCATCACTGTGCCACGGATGTGGGGATAAGTGCAGGCGTTCCTCTGTATTGTTTTTCACAACTTTCTGGGAGTCTAGAATTATTTCAGTTCATTTTCAAAAGACATCCGCACTGGGAAGTTTTAACAGAAAGTGTTGGAGCATAATGACCAAGATAAAGAACTTCCCCAGAAGGAAAGGAGACACATCGTGATTCCCATAAGTAAAAGTCACACACATAAATATAAAAATAACATGATGCCCAGTGCGAGATCTCAACATACACCTGCTGAAATACTGAATGAAAAAGCAAAGTTTACCCCTCCTTAACACTGAGGCGATAAAAGGTACCTATTAAATCTCCCCTCTCCCGCCGGCAGGTGATGCCCAGTGCTGGCCAGGACCTGACAGAACTGGGCCCGCAGAGGGGCGGAAGAACAGGATCAGAGACGCGAGGGGGGCTCCAGGGTGGCAGACCCAACACCTGGGAGATCTCGCACGCGCTTGGGCTGAAGCAGGTATTTGCACACCTAGCTCTGCACAACAGCCCACCTCCGGGCCACCTTCACCCAGTTCCTCTTTTCGCCAACAGTCTACATACACATTTGCCCGGCCCCACGCACTGAACTCTAGGCTGAGATAGCCGGTTGGGGAGACATCGCAAAAGACGAGCCGGCAGCCCCGCCCGCAGGACTGGGCCCCGTGCACTGTCGGTCAGCGCCTGGGGGGTGGCCCGCGCCCCCGCAGAGAACCGACCCCTCCAGTCATCCTGCGGGTGAACCCGGCCTCCCTTCCAGCCCGGCTCGGGGTGCCCCGTCCACCCCGGGGCCGACTCGGGCCCATCCCACGCCCATCTGAATGGCAGGCCCAGGACACCTGGGCATCCGAGCCTCAGGGCCGTAGCCCGTCGGCCGCACCTGCGGGCCCCTGTTCTCGTCCTCGAGTTCCTGCAACGGGGCAAAGGTCACGGCCAGAGCCCAGGGCGCCGTCCAGCAGGAAGTGCGTACGCCTGGGCTCAGGCCCGGTCCCCGGCTCCACGAGAACCAGAACGCGCCGAACGCAGAGGCAGAGAGACCGGGGGCTTGGACCCGGCTCAGACGGGCCAGCCGCCGGCCTCAGGAGTAGTCGGCTGGGCGCTGGGTTCCGAGCACAGAGGAGTTTTCCGAGGATGAATACCGCGACGTGGACCCCTAACTGACCGCCCCGCGTGAGGGCCGGGCCCGCCACCTCGTTCACAGTGCGGTCGCGGGGGTCGAGGTCCGGCCACCCAGACACCTGCGCCGGCGCCCGGGGCAGGGTGTGGCCAGTCAGTGGGCAGGGTCGTTCCCGCCCCGCCCCCACGACCCTGACCCCACGACCCCGACCCCACGACGCCGGGCAGAAGGCCAGGCCGAGGGG